>CM049602.1:4355091-4585091 GCA_026979955.1 Megalurothrips usitatus
GCGTCGGCGCCGTCCGGCCTGCTGCTCGCCCCGAGGGCCGCCGCCAAGGCGGTGCCCTCCCTCAACAGGAAGGACACACTGGTTGCCCAGGTCGCCGACGACGACGCGCAGGAAAACAGTCCTCCCCCGTACTCGGTGCAGCTGGAGCTGAGGCCACACGGCCAGGACACTGAGCTGGACGACTCGAGCCAGACCGCGGTGACGTCGGCGGCCTCGAGAGCACAGCACCCGCAGCAGAGGCTGACACCGTCGCTGCCCCTCCCCGTCCACATCAAGAAGACGGACACGGTGTTGGCGCTGCAGACGCCGGCGGAGGCCGCGGCGCCGGACAGGACAGAACTAACGTGAACGGGTCGGGCCCGGCGGCTCGTAGGGTAGTCTTTGTTTTTTCGTTTTATCGTAGATTGTGCGGAGGGGGACGGGGTACGGAGGCGGCCGGCCCGCCCCGCGTAGTGTAGTGCCGTGGAAAGCGCTACTGCCGCACGTTGCGGCGGTCGGACAGAATTGTCGGGGAGTGAAGTGGAAGTGGTGCGGAACTTGCCTGGTGTCCGGGGCCAAGTCGGCTCAGCCCCCATACCGGACGAAGGGAGGACGTTGTGGGCCTCCCGTCAAGAACGTGCAATCAGATGCTGGATGGACCTCGATGTGATCGAAAGTATTCGGAGAGTGGCCGCACAGGAGCGGAGGACAGAGGAATCCGAAATCTCAATGTTGACGTGCGTTGTCGCGGCGACGCAAGCGTTCAGAGTATTTGTTCAGACTGAAGTGAAGTGCGGAATGTAGAGTCACTGAGCCTAGCTTGACGCGCTGCAGGGCTGGCGATCTTGGCGTGCAGTACTGCGGTCGGTTTGAAAAAAAATTACCAGTGAGTGTTAAGACTTTGGAACCAGCACTTTGGTACCACGCTGGGAAACGCTTTGGCCCCAGGCTGGAGTGAATACTCCGGATGGTTCTATTTATCCTGTGGTGTGATTTAAAGATCTGGAGTACGGAATAGTATTGAATTGAGAAACTTATGTCTTGAGTACCTAATAATGCTGGTAGACGATATTATAATTTATTGTAAGTGATTGAGGGAATTTTCAGGGCTTTCGGAACTAATGTTTTTACTGCCAATTCAATTTTTAAGGAAATTCTAATCCTGTTTGCTGGATTGTTTACGTGCATCTTTGTATGAACTTTGCATTAAACGTCATTGAAATGGATCTGTATATACAAAGTATCTCATGCAGCTTGCATATTGTCCAGATAGTACTTTAATTTATTTATTGCTATATGTTTTGTGTCATTTTAATTTTATCTTCCTCTATTGATAAGCATATTCCTTGGATTGATTCCTCCGAGTGCGTTGTTGATGTTCACAAATTGTTAAGGTGGATTTAGTTTCGTGTGTGATGGCTGTGTGAGGGCCGTGTGAATTTTGGAAACGTGGCTGTATGATGGCCTGTGATTGGTCAAATCAAATGTCACATGTCCATAGTCAAACAGTCCTCACACAACCATGACACACGAAGCTAAATCCACCTTGAAAGGGATTGTGATTTGGAATAAGGCTTACGCAACAAGTTCGAGGCACTGTTTGTTTTGACTTGAACTGTGTTTTACTGTCTGGTGTTTATAAAATTTTAAATTATGGGGACCATGAGAGTTTGTACCTGAGTCTGATTGACAACAATGTTTTATCAGTTGCCGGATATAAAGGATTTTTACATTGTGTTAAAACATGCCTGGTTTTCTATTTGTGTGAGAAGTTGGCCACGAATTGATAGTGCTGTGTGTGTGGTTACTAAAGACTGGTTAATGGTAGGTTGTATGTGAAAGATTCTGTTTAAACTAGAAATGTACAGTACCTTCGATGTATTATGTTTGCTTCATAAATCTTTCATGTGCATTAGCCATAGAAACAGAAGTTGTACATATGGGGCTCACATGGGGCTCGCATGGGGCCCAGAGATGGCCTCAGATTTTATCTGTATAAGTGAAATGTAAAGTTTTAACTCCCTGCTTGTTTACCAGAATGATGATTTCACTCAATGTTTCGTGAATGTATGTGACATACATGTTTATTGAAGACAAACGGCGAAAAATAAAATATGCTGTTTCCTATGATTGCTTAAGTTGTTTATTTCCCTTACTCAAACTTAAAATGAAGACAATCTGGGAAACAGAGCTGTTTTCACTCCATTGTGCATACCGGGCTGAAAGAACTACCGTAAACTGGAGTGAATTGGGACACTGGGGGTGAGTCAGGACAAGTTCAAAAGCAGGAAGGAGATGATTTTGGAAAATAACAAATGTCTTCGTCTATCGAAGAAAGTTTGCCTCCTACTTTTTGAGATTTCAACTTCCTTTTCTATTTTTGAGCCTGTCTCGATACACACCCCGTGTCCCGATTCAGCCCGGTTGGCTGTAGGTGAGCTTCATGGTTAGGTCCCTAGGAGGTGTGAAAGTACTTCCGTTTTCTTTCTAAAATACTTTATTCTTATAACTTCTATTTTACAAACTTACAAATTATGCAGACTAAAAGAATATTAACAACTACCTACATGGATACATCACAAAACAAATTCTTAGAAATTCAGTCAGTTCGTCTTCATTTTTTTAAAAGAACCTTAACAAAAAAATTGCGTTTACAAAAAGTCAGACCTAGGCGAATCGGTATAGTCTTACTCCAACAAACAAATAGATGGCTTATGCCGTCATGCAGCTATGCACAAAAATTCTGAGCCCAATAAAACTTCTTTATATGAGCACAAGAACTCTTGCAAAATAATTTAGAGATTCAAGAGTACCCAATATTTCTCTTTGTTGTAAACAATAATTTAAGAAAACTAAACCTACATGACACGTATATGTACATAAATATGCCGCTGGCGCGCATCAAGTCGGCCCGGACTTTTGACTAGCATGTAACGGCTGGGGCTTCAGGCTCTGGCCGACCGCGCCTTGGAGGTAGACAACCCATCGGCCGCCTCGGCTGAGAAGGTGGACCGATGGCAAGGCGCAGGCTGAGTCTCAGAGCCGCAGATACCCGTAGACCTTTTATCCAAGCCGATATCTCAGCTACCCTTGCACGGTAACTCCGAAATGCGATACAAAAAAAAAATATATTGACAAAGGCCTGCAAGCTGGTGGTTTGCGCACAGGATCCAGGGCAGCTACTGGATGAAAGGTCTACTGTCGTATCATCACACGACGGGCAGGGAGTGCACACCCGACAGATGTTCTTCTCTTAAATAGCGAAATGAATGTGAATGGTCGATGAGAAATGAGTCCGTGTTTGAGACGCGGCACCGAGACTGGCCCCGCCCCTACAGAGGGAACGGCGACTTCCCCTTGCAAGCCTCCCTCTCCTCCTCCTCCTCATCGACGGCTTCGGGCGTTGAGGAGCTGGGGTAGATCTTGTCGCCGGCCAGCTCGGCGAGGATCTGCTCCAGGGTTTTGCCCTTGGTCTCGGGCACGACCAGGAAGATGAAGGCCGTGCCGAGGGCCGCGATCGCCGTGAAGATGAAGAACGCCCCCGACATCTGCACCAGCGCCTCCAGGTTCTGCGGGACGACGTAGAAAGCAAGCGGTCAGAGAGGGGTGAGAGGTGAGTCCGAGGAGGGTTCATGGGGCGATCGGAGCGATGTACTCACCGGGAAGAACTTGGTGACGGTGAAGGCCATGAGCCAGTTGGCTCCGCAGGCGATGGACGAGGCCGGGCCCTTGGTGCTGGGCGAGAACACCTCGCTAACGACACACCAGGGCAGAGGGCCCAGGCCGAGCGAGAACATGACGAAGAACACGGCCACCGTGGCGAGCGGCAGCCAGGTCACGCCGTTCATGTCGTGGCCGCTGCCCTGGATGTGGTAGTACACGGCGAGCATGGCCAGGCACACGGTGAGCACGCTGGACGACAGCAGCAGCAGCACGCGCCGCCCGGCGCGGTCCGCCAGCAGCATGGACAGGAACGTGGCCAGCACCTGCACGACGAACACCACGATGGAGCAGTCGCTGGCGGACATGGTGGAGCCGGCCTTCTCGAAGATCTTGGACGTGTAGAAGATGACGGCGTTCACGCCGGACAGCTGCTGAGCCCCCATCAGGCCGAGGGCCACGACCAGGCCCTTGGTGGCGACGCGGGAGGTGAACAGATCCTTTGCGGATGCCTTGCTCTGCTGGGACTCCTGCGGGGAAACGTAATCGTTAGGTCTGGTGGGAGCGCCGCGGAGGCGAGGCGGGCCTCGGCCGGGCCGACACGCACCATGATGGAGTGCCTGATGCTGGCCACCTCCTGGGCGACGTCGTACTGGTCGCCGCGGAGCCACTGCAGCGAGGCGCGGGCGCGCTCGGACTGGCCGCGGCTCAGCAGGAATACGGGGGACTCGGGCATGAACCAGATCAGGCCGAAGAAGACGACGGGCAGGGGCATGGCGGCGTAGGCGATGTGCGCGGGGTCGGCGAGCTTGCCGGTGAGGCCGCCCACCAGGAGGCCGACGGTGATCTGCAGCTGGAAGAAGGCGCCCAGCGTGCCGCGGACGGACGGCGAGGCGATCTCGGACACGTACATGCCGGCCACCACGGACAGGATGCCGAAGGCGACGCCGGCCAGCAGGCGGCCCAGCACGAGCAGCAGCGGGCTGTCGACGCACAGCAGCAGCAGCCAGGCCAGCAGCATCGGCGGCGCCAGGCTCGCCAGCGTCCGCTGCCGCCCGAACGCGTTGGCCACCGCGCCCGCGAACATGGAGCCCGCGAACGCGCCCAGCGGCAGGCAGGCGGCGATCCAGGAGAAGGTCTCCGTCGAGATCTCCTTGATGAGTGGCTCCACGGTCCCGGACCACGCGAAGAAGGTGCCGCCGCACAGGGCGCCGAAGGTGGCTGGCCAGAAAGAGAGCGCACGTCAGTTTCAAGTCACGCGGCGGTCTTGTAGTTTTGCCCACAAATCAGCCTTTTTTCATCTCCATAAATTTTGTTTTCAGATGGCAAAGAGACGCGAGGTTGCAAAAAAAAAAAAAAATTCCCGGTCGTGACTTTCCCTGGTCCTACTTCTGCCATATGGTCTACGTTGTTCGGGGCATTCCCGGCTCGCGGAGGCGATAGCGTTCTGCGTCATTAAGTAAACGGATGTTGAAACGAATCTGATGTGGCGGCGGCAGTGTTTCGCACCGTATCGGCCCGACGCAAAACATGACGCGCGCGGCGGCGGCGCAGCGGCGTGGCGGCGGCGCCCGATCGCATTCATACTCCACCGTCTCTTTTGTGCCATTCGTTGTCGCACGTCGCGAAAAAAAAAATGCTCGGGTCGGCGGTTCATTTCGTCGGAATTTCGGTTATCGACCGTCAGGATCCCGCCGAGAGCAGAGAGGGTGGGAGGGGAAGGGGAGGGAAGCGGGCGCTGTGCAGCGCAGCACATCACAGCCGATGCGCGCTAGGCGGTGGGGGGCGCTGGGGGCGCCGTGGGCGTAGGCAGCACATCCAGCTCGAGGTACCGGAGGGCCGGGGGGGGGGGGGGGCGTTATCACACCCTCGCCGCGGGGGGTTATCACACTTGTGCCCTCTCACGGACCCACCTTTACCCGACGTAGCGCGCGGAGCCACGAAATCGTGCTGCACAGGCAGAAAGTGCGACTATAGCGCGTTTGATTACAGAGAGGGGGCTTCGCAAAGTACTTGAACAAGCCGGCCCCCGGCCTTCGCTTCAAGTCATTCGAGATGGTGGCCCGCGGGAAGTGTTTTTGTAACGGTTGAAATCGCTAACCTCAGCCCGTCCCAACTAAACGTGTCGGGGCGGGATAAAAAGAGAAAATTAAAAAACGAGTTACATTATTGAAGGCTGATCAAAAAAAATAAGGTGTGACATGAGAGATTGTAACGTCTGTTTGATCCAGATGATTGACCACCCACCAAAAGCAAAGAGCAAAAGCGAGGGGGGGGGGGAACAAAAAAAGGGCCATTTGAGCCGTATCAGTTATCGCCGAGAAATAATAATTGAAATGGGCAGATACAAACGACAGGACGTGTCATAATCGCGCAAAATGTGCGGTGCCGGCCTCCCCGTATGGTCCGACCGCGCCGAGCCGGCGCCAGGCTGGGGGCCAGCCCCGGCCAGCCCCGGCCAGCCCCGGCCAGCCCCGGCCTGCCCCCCTGTCCTTATCGCTGCGAATTATAACCTCCTGAACTCTAATTTGTCACCGCGCACCGTGGCAACGCAACGCGGCGCAGCGGCCCACGCTGACAGCCGTTTGCCATCTCTGGTTCTTTTTTAAGTCGTTTAAAAACAACTCCGAAAGGTGAGATGAAATTTAGAAAACGTTTGAAAAAGGTTTAGGAACTGGTGGTTCGAGAATATTTTGAGACCACAACACAATGTCGGACATTGCTGCGTGTCGTAAACTTAAGGCGCGGACAAGACCCAGGACGGCCACTCGCGGCTACCGGATAAAAGGCCTGCTTTGTTGCTTTTGGTTTGAGACGCGGGCTCCTTGAAACGGGCCGCTCCGCGCTGCCGCTGGGACGCGGTGCGGCTGCGGCAGCGGCTGCGGCAGCGGCTGCGGCAGCGCGGCGCGGCGGCCGGCACAGGCCATGTGCAGTGGGACTGCAAAGGCGTTTGGAAGTGTTACCTGCGAACGCTGCCAGGAACTGATTCACGGTCCTCGCCTCCTTGGAAGGACCCCACACCGTGAGGACGGTGCGGCTGTTCTCCTCGTGTAGGACCTTGCCATTCCCCTGCACCAGGCGGACAGCTGCCAACACAAAACAGTCGTTACGTTACGTACGGGCCAGGGATAGCGGGGCTTGCAATGCACTCCTTGTTTCGTTTCGTCTTTTTTTTCCCCGCCTTTTGCCCTCCCCCCCCCCCTCCCCATTTTGACTGCCTTTCTTCGTCAGTCGTTCACCGCGCGCAGCACTCGCCAAATTACGTCGCTTAGTGTTCAGCAATTTGTTGCTGTCGTTTTTCTCTTGTGTTTACTTTTTTTTATCCGCGTTTTTATCCGCGACCGACGCACGGCACGAACTTTACGCCGCACATTTTCACGCCCAGCAGTCACTTCAGACCTCTAGGGGCTAAATATTACATTTAAAATCTTACATTTTTGTTCAAAAATAATTTTATTTATTTATAATTTTATTGACAGAGCAGTTGGTTTTGGTGCGGTATAATAGAACCCGGTCAAATAAAATCGGGCCAAAAAAAAGTTGCAAATTTACAGAAAAAAAAGACCAGTGGTACAGATGCTCCTAACATTTTTGTGAATTTTCTCCCCCCAAAAAATATTTTGAGCAGTTTGGTGCGCTCGTTCTGTCTACTCTGCCGCCCGTAACACTGGGCTCTGTCAGCTGGGCTTCGGTGCGCGGCGGGCGTTACTTTTAACGCGGGCCTCGTGGTCCAGGGCGGGCGGGCTGGGCGGGCTGCCGCGGCGGGCCGCGCGGTGCTTGAGGGGCGGGGGCTGCGCGGCGCACAGGTGGTGGGTGGCGGAGTTCCGCCGCGGCCGTGGCAGCGGCAGCCGCATCTCTCGGGTGTCGACTGGCCCGCACTGACGCGGAACCAGACGGGCCCTGGCCGACGCCCCCCCCCCCCCCCCCCCCCCCGGCCCAGAGAGGCCCGGCCCGCGGCGCGGCGTCGTGACTGCCTAACGTCGTGCCGGCCTGGCCGCCTGAAATCGTGCCTCGGCGGGTTCGAGTGTGCGAGCCGCGAGAGCCGAGAGCCCGAGAGCCGCGCGTACCCGCCGCGCCGCTTGCGACACGCGCACCGACGCCGCCGGCCGCCGCGGCGCTGCTGCTGCTGCTGCTGCGGTGCGCCGCGCGCGCGGTTCGATTTCAAGACCTCGTTCAAGACCGGCATCCCGATGACATCTCTCCGCAATAACGCCTCCGCCGCGGCAAGATCTGTTTCTTCGTAAGGGGCGGCGGATTATCCGCGGGGATAGGATGCGTCAGAATACTGCACTGCGCTGTGCGCGCTCATCCAACGCCGGCGCCGTTCTTTTGATTTTCTTTCCGATGGCGTCAAAACGCGCGCGCGACGGAAGAAAAAAAAAGCAACAGAAGTGACGGCGAAAGAAAGCGAGCAGAGATGGGGAGAGAGAGAGAGAGAGAGAGAGAGAGAGAGAGAGAGAGAGAGAGAGAGAGAGAGAGAGAGAGATTAGAAAAAAAAATCAGAGTTGCTGCTGAAAGCTGTTTGCGCACGATGCGGGTACAGAAGTAGCAACGTTCCCGCTGCAAAGTTCTGCGCGCATCATAAGTTCGATGACACACCCCCCGCGACACGCCACAGCGACACTTATACCAGATGCTTGACAACGTTTTTATTTAATATAAATCCATTCCTTCCACGCCCAGTGCTCTCTCTCTCTCTCTCTCTCCCTCACACACACACACACACACAGAGCACACAGCACGCGACACGCTGCTCGCACATATGTGACAAGTTGGCACCTTACCCGGATTCATCTGACTGGGAGGCACGGGCATTTTCTCAGAGTGTCAACCTGCAACAAAGTATATAACACACTCGTCATTACAGTGCCACGATGGCGCGCCCGCTTTCGACGCTCATGTTTACCCGCCTCACCCGGACGTCACTAACGCGCGGCGATCGTCTAGTATATATTTATACATTTTCCATTCAAAGGTCAACGGAAGAGTACCGCCCTCGGGAAGCGATAGTAGAAATCAAGGAGATCAATTCGTGTATAAAAAAAATTATTAAGAAAATTTATGGAAAGATGCTTTTTTTTCATTAAAAATAAAGATAAAATTAAGTCCTTTTTGATTTAAAAAAATATGGCAGATAAAGTTAATCACTGGCATGCATCTGCCTCATATGCAGCTGCTACCGCACTATGTCAAGGTCCGGAGCTTAGCTGCCAAGATAGCATCTGAAATTGCGAGTGCGGCGCGCGTGGGGGTCCCCTCCCCAACTGCGCGGCAGAAAAAAAAAGATTATTACAGTAAATAATTGGCATGAGTGACGCTTCCAGGAGATGGCGGAATCATGTCACCTCCTGCTGCTTAGAGAGCATTTTACCTTGAGAGCACGTATGAGCGTTTTTCTCCCCTTCATCCTTTCCTTAACACCACCGATACATGATAATAAACTTTCCCGCGTTGCGGTACGAAATGTCAACGAATCAAACTGTCATGCATATGGATTCCCGATCCTGGTCTACCGGCCGCTCGTAAACGGCGCCTCCATTTTCTTACACAGAACTTACCGACGATTATCCAGTTCACACTGAAACGCTCCACCACTCCTGCGCGGCTCGCCTCCTCTTCCTGCACCTGTCGATGAGCGGTGCCGCACAAAACCCGGATCGAAACCGCCGTGTCGATTATCCTTCCACGGGGGCCGCTCACGCACGCGCACACACACACGCACACACACACACACACTCACACACGCTCACAGTCTGCGCTCCGGTGCATGCCCGTTATGCCCTGTTCCGCAGCGCACTGGACCGAACCTCCGCCCAATATAGAGATCGCACCATGAATGCCAGCGAGGGGAAATAAATGACAAGTCCCGCCTGCGCAATCGGCTCCTCCCTTTTCCATCCCTCTCCCTCTTCCTCCTCCTCGCCTTCTTTCTTCTTATCCTCCTTCTTCGACTTCGGTCCTGTCTTTATCATCGGTCCTCTCTCTATCTTTCTCTGCCTTGTGCGCCCCCTCCCCCATCATCTCCTTATGCTACGGTCATGATGTCCAACATCGGCGTGCGCTTATCGGCTTTAAGGCGCTGACGCTAAACGGGGCATAATGAGGGAGCGAGAGACAGAGAGAGAGAGAGAGAGAGGGGGGGGGAGAGAAAGAGAGAGAAAGGGGGGGGGGGGTAGACAGAGGAGAGAGAGTCATGGGGGTGGAAGGTCAGAGCTGATATAAAATGACACTTAGACTGCGCTGGGCGTCCGCCACGGTGGACGGCAGCTCGTCTGGCGCCTGTTCATTGTCACTCTCATATGACAGCTCAATGCTGCAGCTCGCGGCGGCGGCGGCCGTCCGTCCCGTTTTTGTATTTATTGGGCTCACATATAATTAGATAATTTGAGACGTTTGGCTGGCGGCGGCTGCACGCGAGCCTCGGCCTGTGATTAGCGCCGCGGCTGCGAGGCAACGCGGCGGCGGGGCCCCCGCCGGGGTAGGCAGCCCATCGTACCGCCGGCAAAATGGAAAGTAAAACGTCGCGGCCGGACAGGAACGGTGCTGAGCGCGGTACTGCGTGCTGTGCGGCGCGGCCAGGAGCAGGCCAAGGATGCGGGGCGAGGCGGCCGCCGGCGACGCGGCGCGCGTCCTTGCCGCGTGGGAGCGCCGTGCCGGGTAGGCAGCCGCGTCCGCCGCGCGCGCGCCTGCCGTGCGGGCTGGCCTACCCCGGCACCCGCAGGCGCCTCTCGGCGCGGAGCGGTGCGGAGCGGTGCAGTAAAGTGGGATGTGTCGGCGCGGCCGCGGCCCGTTTTATGTCGCCTGCATTGGCATTGCAGTCCGGCGGGCCGGAGGTGTTGCTCTGTGGGCATGCCGCTAATGCCGCGCCGGCGGTGGGAGGCTGTTTCCTGGTCCCAGCTGCGTCACAGCGTTCTTGCAGTGCTGCAGAAATTTTCACTGACAGACAACGGAAATCCCTCCACCGAGACCAAAACGGATCAGCGCCGTGTTGTCTTCTGAGCGGCTGCAGGGCTGCATAGAAACGGGACGTGCTGCACTCGCGCGCGCACACACACACACGCACACACGCACGCACACACACGCACGGTGGACCCACGCACCAACGGCGTCGGCCGGATCAGATGGATGGTCGCGTGGCCGGTGCAGAGCAGTCCGAGCAGGACGCTGTAGCTCTGTCTCTGTCGCACGCACGGGTGACGGGGCTCGTGCCGTAGCGGTGCGAGTGAGACAGCTAATACGGGTCGGACTCGGCCGCAGCCTCCGGAGCCGCGTGTCACCCGGCCGGGGGCGAAGGCTGGCCGCCCGGGAGCCCCCGCAGGCCGCAAGCCATCTCTCTCTGACGGTGGCTTAACATCCGGAATACCGCTGGCCTGGGGTCCGTGTTCCTGGTGTTCCTGGTGTTCCACCGACCCGGGTGACCCCGCGCTCACGACTCCCCCCCCCCCCAATTGCAGGCCCCCCGCAGGTCTCCCGCAGGCGCCTCCGGTCCCGTTGAGTGCGGCGCGTGGACACCGATTCCGTGTTACACTCTTTGTCCTTCCCTGGCCGGAGCCGGGCCGGCCGCCGCCGCGCGCACTGCGAGTGCGAGCGGGACGGACAGACACTCTCCCTCTCGCTCCAACGCACCGTCGTCACTAGGCGGCCCAGCCCACCGTCCAGGTCCGCATAGTCCAGCCCCAAGGTCTGTCTGCACGCCTCGCTGCGCTCCGCACTGCACTCACACACACACACACACACAGAGTCGGGGCGGCGGCCTATGCACGGCGCGGCCTGCGCCGAGGGGGCTGGCAACAGCAGTGTGTCCGAAGCTGCCGGGGCCCGCGGGGCCGCGGCGGACCCTCGGCGCGGTGCGGCGCGGTGCGGCGCGGTGCGGCGCGGCCGGGGCTACAAGACACCGCGCGCACAGCTGATCTGTGCGGAGCAGCGGCGCGGGGCCGAGCGGCCGTGGCGGGGCGCGGCGGGGCGCGGCGGGGCGCGGCGGGGCGCGGCGGGGCGGGGCCGGGGGTGCCCATGTCGGTACGCACGCCCAGGCAGCCCGGGCTGTACACGGCCGCAGAATGCAGCACGGACTACCGCGGGCGGGCCGCGCCGCTCGCTCCCCCAAAGCCGCCGTCCCCCCGCCGACGCCAACCTGCTGCACGGCGTCGGCGACGTATGGAGTGCGCCGTGCTGCGCGGCAGCCGCGCAGTATCGGCCTGACATTTATGCGTCCCGCCCCGTCCTGCGTGCAGGTCTCCTGCCACTGCTCTGGCGGCGGCAGGGGGCCGCGGGGCGCGGCCGCGGTGGTCCACGCCGGGCACACGTGCGCCGCACGTGGACGGCACGGGGCGCGCGGAATGAGAATGGCCGGCCGTCAGCCGCCTGCACGCAGCGACTCCGAACACGCCGCAGTCCTCTCGGGCCTCTCTCTCTCTCTCTCTCCTGCGGTGCGCCGCACGAGTGCGACAAAGGCCGAGCGCTGCGAGAGCGCGCGCCGCTCGGATGCAGCCGGCCGCGGCCTGGCTGCCGGGGGAGTGCTATCGCATTGGTATTATATGCTAAATGCACGCCGGCCGCGGAGTAAGTGGCCGGCGGCGGCCCGTGGGCTCCTACAGGCTCCCCTGGACGCTGGACCCGTTCCAGTGTTGTGCTCGCACGCCGGGCAGTACATCGACGGGGCACTCCGACGTCGTGTGGCCCGTGAGGTGAGGCGGGAGCCCGCGGCCACCGCGGCCTGCAGCAGCCAGCGCGGCCTGACCGCCGCCACCTCCGCGTGACGGCCACCGCCGCATGAGTTACTCTCTCTAATTACATTCGCGTCGTCGCACCGGTCTGCAGTTCCCGGAGCGACAGCGGCGGCGGCGGCGGGGACGGCGACCACCTCCGAGGCCCGGGGGGCACGACGACGAGTAGCCTCAGCGTAGCCTCCCGGAGGCTTCCCGGGGCCTGACGCGCGACGCACGCCAGCTCCGGTTGTGGATGCTTTATGACCCCCTAGCTAGCCTACGCGGCGGCCACGCCCGACGGGCCCGCGGCACCAGACGGCCTGAGTACCGTATAGCTAAAGTATTGAGAGGTCTAGTTTTGGGAGGACTAAAGGTAGAACCCTCCCCCCCCCCTCTCCTATCCTATTTTTCCGCAACTCTCCCAAAACCTTAAAATCTATAAAAGTAAACAAGAAATATTTTTTTTAGCATTCACCGAAATTCACACCACCTATTCCGGCAGCCGGCCTCGAGGTCACGGCCAGTCGCGGAGCATGACAGTGGCGGTCACGCCGTCGTGTCGCGCACACTGGACGTATTAATCACGGAAACGCCACTTGATGCAGAGGCGGCGGCGGCGGCGGCGGCGGCGGCGGCGGCGCCCTGCCGGTGTGGCCGCCCCGCCGTCGCGGCCACCCCGCCGCCGCCGCTCCGTACCGAGCCGCTGCTCGCCGACTGGAGGCTTAAACGCCCTTCTGACTGGCCGCGCGCGTCACGCCGCGCTGCCATTGGTGGTCGGTCGCGGCCGCCTTGATTGCGCGCCAAGTTTGAAACGAGCGCATCTCAGTCCGCGCGCGCTTTCGGTTTGGCACTCGGAGGCGAGAAAATATGGAGATACCCGCGGGGTGAGCGAGCAGGGCGGGCGGTCGCCAATACAGGCGCTGTGCGAAGCTACGAGGCTCATGATTGACACCCAACGTCCGCCATACGATGATTGACAACCTGTTTTATCACCCGAGACACACACACACACACACACACACACACGCGCGCACGCATATTTATTGCAGTGTTCTGTTATCACTTATCTCTGTGAGAAAGAAAAAGGTGTATCGGGCCCCTCTCCATGCAACGAGGCACGTGTTCTTACATCAGACTTTTTCGCGTTCACGCCGGTGTTGCTCTGGCGCCTGCAGGAGCGCGAGCCAGCAGGCCTATGAGCGCTCTGCCCACAGCGGACTGCGGCGGCCCGCGCCCGCACGCCCGCCCCGCCCGCGACAAGTGCGCCCGCATTTATAACGCAAATTGAATCATTTACCAACCATCAGCGAGCACGTACTCCGTGCACGCCCGCCAGTTCTGGCAAACTGAATACGCGAAAATAAAAATAAAATCCGTTACAATATTTTGATTTTTGACTGGGTGTGTACGACACAGTTAAAAATAAAAATAAAGTTGACGATATTTTGGACGGTTTTTAGCTAATACATCACTGACACCATTCGATTTGTTTTCGTAGTGGACGGTTATATCTGGTCTTGTATACTTCTGTTTTGAAACCGACCGCGATCTACGAGAATGTGCATTCCCGCCAAAAAAAAAAATCGGAAATACTGCGCCGCCCTGCTCGGCCGTCCATTCCGTTCTCTAATCCGCCCAACAACGGGGGCCGCAGCTTCGTAACCGCGATGGGAACTGCCCCGTCAGGACATGCGGCTATCTTGGCGTGAGGCACGCATGCCCCACCCGAGGATGTTGGCCCAAGAGAAGTTTTAGGCCAATAATATCGCACCGGCTGATGGCGGCGAGCAATTAAAAACAGTTATAGGGGGCGTGTGTTCGTCACTGATTGCGCGTGTTACACTTCTACTTAGTTTAATGATTTTTTTTTGTTATGTATTGCTTCCTGTCGCGTCAGTTGTTTCAAGATCATATGTCATTCGTTGAATGCATTGACTGCATAATAAGCTGTCCTGGTGAGGGGGATAACGAAAAAAAAGTGAGTTACACAGAGTGGGCACGCTTACAGCGCTGGCATGCAGTCGTGAAACCCATTCCACAGCTGCGCGAGTCTGTAATCACAAATTTGCAGCACAGGGTGTGTTTAGTGTTCTGGCTGGAATCTGGAATCCCGCCGTAAAGCTGCTCGCAGAAGAAAAGTTTGAAATAAATCGAAACAGTGATGATTGGTAAAATATGCCGTGAACACAAAATTTTAACGGGGATGCGATGTGGCCGGTGGGACTGCACAATGACACATGTTCATCCGATAAATTTAATGATGAAACCGTCATGGTTTAATGATCACCGGTACGTGTTATCACGGACTTCCCATAGAACGGCAGCAAGGTCTGGCCGTGCCTTCCAGGACGACTCCAGGATCTCCGGTCCGGAGCCGAGCGGAGCCGCCATTCTCCGGCCGATCAAACGATCACTTTGTCGCGGTTGTCAGCGGCGCCTCCCATGCGCTCCTGTTGCGGTGGCCGCCTTGTTCTGAGCTTGTGTGTGTGTGTGTGTGTGTGCGTCTGCGACCGACTGCATAGAGGTACGCAGGAAGAAAACTCGGCTGCTGCGCTCGGCCCAGCCCCGCCCGGCTAGGCTAGGCTAGGCAGGCTCAGGGGGAGGGGGCGGGCCCGGGGGAGGCAGCGCCGGACAGCGCGTGGCTGAGGGTATATAAGTGGGAACGCGCCTTCAGTCTTCGCTAGTGGTGGACCAAGCCAAGCAGAGCGACAATGAAGTGCTTGGTGAGTACGCAGTGCAGTGCAGCACGCGGTGCAGTGTGCGGTGCAGCACGGAGTGCAGCTTGCAGTGCAGCTTGTAGTGCAGCTTGCAGTTGGGTGCGCGCGGCCATGCGCGCGCCGTGTGTGCTCCAGTGCTCCAGAACCACGTCAAGTGCAGTGCCCACGTGTGCGTGCGACCAGTGGGGGCCAGCCAGCCGGCTGGAGGACCACAAGGCAGCCGCGATCCTGTAGTGTCGCTTCGGTAGAATTTCGCATAAGCTGCGTGCATCTAGATTTGCGCCCTTATCGCGTAGTTCACCCGATTGCAGAGTCTGCGTCTCGCGGTCCGGTTTTCTGTGATATCGAATGGTAGAGGGCTGTCGGCCGAGCCGAGCTGCCAGGACAACGAAGACCTTGGCTGTGCTGGTGCCGCCGGGCACCCCTCTCTCTGGGGGCCGCCTGCAGGCCGTTCGAACGAAACAAATATAGTGTTGGACCGGCGGGGAGCGTGTGTTGCGTGATGCAAGAGCAAGCCGAGCCGGGGCGAGCGGGGCTGCGGGCCGCACGCCGTGCTCGCCGCGGAACATTGTCCAGGCGCCGACCGCCCACTGGGCAGCCGGCCATGTCGCATTTAGCGAAAACCACCGCCTCGGCCTGACTCAGGGGTGCGAGGCGTGCCGCCTCCCCTTGGCGGCGCCGGACGCACCTTGGCACGTGCCTCGCACGTGGCCTGGACGTCCTCCGCGGGGATGGAATGCGATCAGATCTGCTGCCATTACGGAGACAATCACCGCGTCTCCCCGCGGCGTCGGTAATGAGTGGGTGCGACGGCGCGGTCGCGGCAGGACGGCGGCGGCGCCGGCACCGCCGGCGACCTCGCGCGCCCGGCCACGCCCCGCCACGCCGTGCCACGCCCCGCCACGCCGCGCCACGCCCGCGCGGCCTGCATCAGGAAGGAGGGTGCAAGTGCAGCAGGCGAGCGCTCGGTCGTGACGTCGCCGTCGTCGGCCAGATGCGGGAACGGGACTCGGTGCGGCGTGTGTTCAAGGCGAGCGTCAGCCTCCGCTCCGCAGCACGGCGGCGGCGGGCCGCGGAGTCCAGAGTCACGGGGGTGGAATGTCCAGGGGGCAGTGCCAAGTAGAGTGCGGGGACGGCGCCCATGGTCGCCGGTCGCGCGCTTGGCAGCGGCCACCCTAAACCCATCTGGCGCGGCGCCTGCTCCGGGCCGCGCCGAGCCGAGCTCCGCCCTTGATCGCGGCGCGGCCGCCTCATTAAGACAAACCGTGTCGCTGAACGGCACTTGGCTCGGCTCGGCCATTCACGAACGGCGGCATGCGCGCGGCGCGTGGCGAGGCAACGCCGTACCTCTCCTCCCCTCACGAAAACTGTTTTCTTGTGTTGCGCAGGTGGTGTTGTGTTGCGCCGTGGCGGTGGCCACGGGGTCGGTCCTGCAGATCGGAGATGGCGGTCTGGGTCTCCTCGGCCTCGGAGGCCTCCACGGCGTGCCCGTCGCCACCTCCTGGGCCAGCTCCGTCCTGCACTCCTCCCCGATCATCGCCGCGCAAACCGTCGTGGCCGCCCCGAAGCTCGTCGTCGCCGCCCCTCAGGTCGTGGCTGCCCACGCGCCCGCCGCACTAGTCGCCGGTCCCCACGCCGCCTCCGTCGCCGTCGCCGGCCCCGCAGAAGGCCCGGCCGCCCTCCTGGGCCCCAAGGGACCCGCCACCACCATCTCCGGGCCCTCGGGAGCCGTCATCGCCCCCTCCACCTCCGCTGGTGCCATCAACAGCGCTAACGGAGTCACCATCCTGACCCCTCCGTCCAACCCCGGCGCCATCCTGGTGCCGCCGAAGGAGCCCGTCCTCGCCATCGCCGCCCCCGCCCACGGTGGTGCCCACTGGCGCAAGCGCCGTAGCCTGTCCCTCCTGGGTCTCGGCCTCGGCCACGGAGTCGCCACCTCCTGGGCTAGCCAAGTCCTGCACACCTCTCCGATCGTCGCCGCCCCCCAGGTCGTAGTCCCTCAGCTGGTCGCCGCCCCCCAGCAGGTCGTGGTTGCCGCCCCCCAGCTTGTGTCCGCCCACGGACCTGCCGCCCTGGTCGCTGGTCCCCACGCCTCTTCCGTCGCCGTCGCCGGCCCCGCCGAGGGCCCGGCCGCCCTCCTGGGCCCTAAGGGACCCGCCACCACCATCTCTGGCCCCTCTGGCGCCGTCATCGCCCCCTCCACCTCCGCTGGTGCCATCAACAGCGCCAACGGCGTCACCGTCTTGACCCCTCCCTCCAACCCCGGCGCCATCCTGGTCCCCCCGAAGGAGCCCGTCCTCGCCATCGCCGCCCCCGCCCACGGCGTTTCCCACTGGCGCAAGCGCCGCAGCCTGTCCCTCCTGGGTCTTGGCCTCGGCCACGGAGTCGCCACCTCCTGGGCTAGCCAAGTCCTGCACACCTCTCCGATCATCGCCGCCCCCCAGGTCGTAGTCCCTCAGCTGGTCGCCGCCCCCCAGCAGGTCGTGGTTGCCGCCCCCCAGCTTGTGTCCGCCCACGGACCTGCCGCCCTGGTCGCTGGTCCCCACGCCTCTTCCGTCGCCGTCGCCGGCCCCGCCGAGGGCCCGGCCGCCCTCCTGGGCCCCAAGGGACCCGCCACCACCATCTCTGGCCCCTCTGGCGCCGTCATCGCCCCCTCCACCTCCGCTGGTGCCATCAACAGCGCCAACGGCGTCACCGTCCTGACCCCTCCCTCCAACCCCGGCGCCATCCTGGTCCCCCCCAAGGAGCCCGTCCTCGCCATCGCCGCCCCCGCTCACGGTGGTGCCCACTGGCGCAAGCGCCGTAGCCTGTCCCTCCTCGGACTCAGCGGTCTTGGAATCCACGGATCTCCCCTCGTGCAGACCGTCGTCGCTGCGCCCCAGGTTGTCCACGCCGCTCCCCAGCTCGTCATTGCTGCCCCCCAGGTTCACGCTCCCGGTGCCCTGGTCGTTGGACCCCACGCCGCCTCCGTCGCTGTCGCCGGCCCCGGTGAGGGCCCCGCTAACCTTGTGGGCCCCAAGGGACCCGCCACCACCATCTCCGGCCCCGCTGGCGCCGTCATCGCCCCCTCCACCTCCGCCGGTGCCATCAGCAGCGCCAACGGCGTCACCGTCCTGACCCCTCCCTCCAACCCCGGCGCCATCCTGGCTCCCCCCAAGGAGCCCGTCCTCGCCATCGCCGCCCCCGCCCACGTCGGCATCGCCGCTCCCGCCATCGCTCTCGGTCACGGTGCTCATTGGCGCCGTCGACGAAGCCTGATCTCCCTGGCTCCCCAGCTGATCGCTGCCCACGGCGCTCCCGGTGCCCTGGTCGTTGGACCCCACGCCGCCTCCGTCGCCGTCGCCGGCCCCGGTGAAGGCCCCGCTAACCTTCTGGGCCCCAAGGGACCCGCCACCACCATCTCCGGCCCCGCTGGCGCCGTCATCGCCCCCTCCACCTCCGCTGGTGCCATCAGCAGCGCCAACGGCGTCACCGTCCTGACCCCGCCCTCCAACCCCGGCGCCATCCTGGCCCCTCCTAAGCAGCCCGTCCTCGCCATCGCCGCCCCCGTCCAGCACGCGCCCGTGCTTGCCGTCCCCCAGCAGGTCGTCGTCGCCGCCCCCCAGGTGGTCGCTGCCCCCCAGATCGTCGCCGCCCCCTCTGTCCTCGGCGTTCACGGCGGAGTGGTCGACACCCCCGAGGTGTCCGCCGCCAAGATCGCGCACGCTCAGGCGCACGCCGCCGCCCTGGCCGGCTCCGCGGCCGCCGGTGATGACGGCTCCTGGGTGGACGACAGCGCCCTCTGGGACCACGGCTCTCACGACCGCCGCCGCCGCAGCCTGTCCATCGGCGTGGTCGGCCCCGCTGACCTCCCCGCCGCCATCGTGGGCCCCGCCGCCCCCGGCACTACCCTGGCTGGTCCCGGTGGTGCTGGAGCCGTGATCGCTCCCGCCACCCCCGGCGGCTCCGTCGTCGTTGACGGCCACGGCAGCACCGTCCTGGTCGCCCCCCAGGCGCCCGCCACCATCGTGGCTGCCCCCGCCCACGGCGCTGGCTCCATCCTGACCTCCCCCGTCGGCCACGGCGCCGGTGCCATCATCCTCGGCTAGACAGGCTCAACCCCAGACTGAATCCGAACGACACCAAGAGTATTGATGATCCTGCCGCGGTCCAGGATAGATCGATATAGCAATTCGAGTAACGCAAACCAATTCGAGCACTTCTCTTTGCTGCTCCTGACCGAGTGTGATTCAACGTGCCTTTTCAAAACGTGTTGCTTGCGTCTGGACGTTTTTCGGTCCCATCTCTGTCAACTTGTAACGTGACGAATGCTCACCCAATAACGCCCAAACACAAACGCCACGACATTTTATTTTTGTATAGACGCATAGCCAATGATTATTTATAGGACTGTACCGTGAGTATGCTACTGGTCATTTACCCTATGCCTGTGTTATGATTCTCCCCTGTTGATGGTTTTGTAACTACTGCGATATGTGTACATATTGAAAATAAAAAAAATATAAAAAATAAAACCCGTTTTGGTTCTTATGTATATCCCAGAACAGAAACGAAACAATGACTACAAAAAAGCTACAGATACCCCGGGGGAGGGGATCTCGAGTTTGAACTACACGAAAAAACTACAATTGAACCATAGTTTTTTGTACAGAGAAAAGTTTTGTGCGAGAAAAGTTTAGTTTCCCACATTGACGTGCGACTACGATAAAACTACAGCTCATATGGAAATACAGTCTAGGCGCTGTACAGTAGTTACTCTATGGTTTCGCCCGTGTGGATCATTCGGATCTAATTAGATCCCGCTGCCCTGGACGGCGGCGCCGCCTTGATCGTCGGTGCGGCTCGAAGGTCTCTGGCCGCACGTGTGTCCGCTCTCGCGGCTCTCGGTCTCGGCCGATGATCACTCTCCATTTCTGCACTCTTACTCTCGGCCGCTCTCGGTTTCGCTCCCCCGTCCGCACCCCGCACCTCGCGGAGGAGGCCGGCCGCCTCCGAGGCGCCGCCGGAGCAGCAGCAGCAGCAGCAGCAGCAGCAGCCCGCTGTCAGCGTATCTGTCGCGGCCCGCGCGCGCGGAGTATCGCCTCCCGCACGCAGCCGGGCTTGTCTCACGGCTGGCTACAGCGTTATGTAAACGGCTCCGTGTATACCCTGCGACCAGAACAAGTGGAACGCGCAAGGTCACGCGCGATGCACGCAAAAAAAAAAACCCGAATTCTTATTTTTAAACCCGCGAGTGCGGTGCGAAATAAAAGGCCTTGGATTAAATCGACAAAGTGATAGTAGTAAGGTTCGTTTTATTATTTATTTTTTTCGGATGAGATTGACCGCAAAGATGATGATGATGATGATGATGCAAATCGGTGTCGGTAACAATCCAGGCAGAGTGTTGCTCTGTTTTATTCCCTGCATTCCGCGGCGCGCAGATGACTATCAGAGGTGGGCTGCGAGCGGCGGCGCACGGCGGCGCACGAGGGGTACACGTTACACTGGAGCGCCCAGCGGACGCCGTCGTGGCGATCACAAAGGCGGTGCGCGGCTGGAGAGTCACATTAAGGCGTCGTCGTCGTCGTCGTCGATGTGTGCCATTTTCGGGACGAACTCGTAAACATTTTCAAAACCGCGCGCTAAACGGTCACCATCGGTCCACCCACCCACCGCGCGCGGCCCCGCCCACCACCGCCGCCGCCGCCGCCGCCTCCGCCAAACGACAGTCGCCGAATTTATGTCCGGTCGTTAAAATTTGGCACAAAGAGGTTTCGATGCGGACTGTATGTCGCGCGAGGCGGACGCGACCTGACTTAGTAATCTGCCCTGCCCATACTCTCCCAAAATGCTTATAAAAAGATTAGAAAAACAGAGGGAAAAAAAATATTAAAAGAATAAAACTGAGGGGAAATTAAGGAGGGGAAATGATAACACCGATAAGAAGCAACTCGAGTGAACGATAGCAGCATCGCTACCAACGCCCGGAAACAAGAAGGGAGACGCGAACCGTGTCCGCGCGGGAGGGGTCGGCAGGCCCTCCCTGTTCCGCGCGGGTCACCGAGTCGAGTGGGTGCTTCGATGACGGCCAAAGTCCGAAACGTTCAGCGGTTCCAATTCTCTCCTTGTCAGATGGAAGGCACTGCCGCTACTGGCGGTGGGTGTTGGAACCACCAACTTAAAAAAATTATTTTCTCCCGACAAGGTGAGATTTTATATGTGGAGGCTCTTTCGCGCGGCAATTTATTTCAGCAAGTATTTTTTTTTTGTCCCCAAGGGCGGGCGGTAGTAACTCGAACCCTCGCAGCCAGCTGGACTGAACCAGACACCTGGACGCGCCCGGCCGCCAAAGTTACACTTATCCCGCCCAGGAAATTCCAGGGAGCGGGGGGTCGCTGGATCTTTTTTCACCTGGACTTTTCTTGTTGTGTGATTATTTCAACGCGGCGACAGCCCGACTGCAACGCGGTTTGGGACAAGGAGGGGGAGGATTTGCGCGGGGGGGGGGGGGGGGGCTGAATTGGTGGCTCACAGCCAGAGCGCTGCGGCCGCGGCGAGATATTTGACATTGCTAAATGCAATGTTGCCTGCCCCGCTTTCGCACAGCGCGCCGCGCGCCGCGCGTGAGCACGGCTCGCCAGACACACGCCACACCGCCTTCACTATCGCGGCTCCGATACCCCGCAGAAACACGCGGCCGTGGGCGGGGGGTATTGCCGCCCGTCCTCCTTATCGGGCCCATCGCTTATTGGCAGCGCACGGCTCCGTATAATAGAGAGAGAGAGAGAGAGAGAGAGAGGGGGAGAGGGGGGGAGGGGGGAGATAGAGATGGAGATGGACAGAGGGAGGGGGTGAGGGCCTGATCCGGCCGACGCGGCGGAGCAGGGAGCTACCGCCCTCCCCTTCCTCAGCCTGGCAGTGTCACGACTAGGTCACTGCCAGGGACGGCCGGGGTCTGTGCGTGCGGCTGGCGGCCGCCTCACCGCGGGACTGCTGCCGCGGGGCAGCCGGCGGCGTCCTGCACAACGACACCACGACCCTCCCGAACTCCAGCGGCGCCCGCCGCGGCCGCAGAACACAAAGTATTTCAGCGGGTTTTATCGTCTTGCATAGCAGCCTTACGTCAGCGAACAACAACAACAACATCATCATCATCAAAGGCCGCGGCGTCTGCGTGCATTTGACCTCTGTTAGTGTTCGTGGCGCGCCTAAGTAGGGGGACTTTATGGACTCGTAAATAACGGAACCAATCTCCCCTCTCCGCCGCGCTCTGCCACTCACCCCCTCCCTCCTCCCCCCACCGCCGCCCCCAGCAGCACCCTTTTCACCCGAGACAGATTCCCGGCATTCCCCGCTCCTCTCCGCCACCTGTGTGGGACTCTGCGGGCAGCCGCGCGGGCGCGTGCGGAGCGCAGTGGCGCCGCCTGGCGGCCGAAGGACAAGACTAGCGGCCCCACAATGCACTCTGGCTTGGGCGAAGAAGGCAATTAGCAATTTCGCTGTAATTTGAGAGTCAACAGCAAACAAATAAAAAGGATTCAGCGCAAAAAGCTTTCGACCATTCTTTTTTTTCTAGAATGTATTTTTTTTACAAAACTAAGAGCAAAGTTTAAAAAATGAAAATTTGTTAGGACATTTCTCAAATATCGTCAATCACCACAAAACCCAGAAAACCATTTTCACCCTAAGGGGCAACAAATCAAATTCCGATCAATTTTTTTTAAATTTTGGATTTTCTATATTTTTGGTAATTTCTAGTGCCATTTGCAAATAGAAAAGACGGGAGAACGAGAATCTGCATTAAGGGGAGGAGAGGGAAATGCATACAGAAAATATTGGGGAGAACGAGAAAATGAGTCCCGCGGGCACGTCTTCTGTCATGTCGGGTCAAGATCCTCGCATGACGAGCCCCGCCCCGACTGTTTCGGCGCCGGAGTGCAGGAAGGATCCCGCCGATCTCAGTCGCGTGAGAATTGCGACTCGAGTGTGTGTATGTGTGTGTGTGCGTGTGTGCGTGTGTAGGTGTGTGTGTGCGGGGCTCGCGACTGAGTGACTGCGGGTAGGGTGGGGCCTCAAGGCCGAGTGTTGGGTGGGGTCGCGGCGAACTGAGCAGAGAGAGAGAGAGAGGGGGGGGGGGGAGGGCTGATGTACACCGCCGAAACCCATGTTGTTATCGAGTAATACCTGGCGCACCGCACCGTGTGTCTCACACGTTGCACACAGGGGGCGCTGCTAGCCGTGCTCGCGCGGCTCTGCAATATGGACGCGCCAGGATTAAGGCGTGTCTTAAGCGCCGCCCGCCGCATGCGTTCCCGCGGTGCAGTTTCGTTATGGCAGAATAGATTTATCGTTACTGCTGCGCCCCCGAGTGTGTTGCGCGCGTGGTCGCCGTGCGGGCCGGCCTACCCGGCAGGCGCCAGTGGTGGTGGTGTTGGCGCCGGTCTGGCGGACTGTGTGTGTGTGAGAGAGAGAGAGAGAGAGAGAGAGAGAGAGAGAGAGAGACGGGGCGCCGCAGGGCACAAGGAACGCGTCCAGGCCGCCGGAGCGGCGCCAGGTCAACGCTCACTGTCTCCGCGGCCCCGCCCCCGGCCGGCCGGCCGGCCGCCCAGTCCAAGTCCGCGGCCCACATGGCAAGAAGTGTGCGGATGGAAGTATAGAGGCTTATCTGGCCCGGCTCCACCCGGCTCCGCCCGGATCCGCCCGGCTCCCGTTGCCACGTGATGTGCCGACGACTACGACCGATGACCCGCGTGACCCCGCGGCGTGGGAGTGACTGCCGCCGACCGGGGCCCCTGCAGGGGGTACGGCCGCGCCACCGTCACCGCAATCTCCCCGCGCACCGACGACGGCCTTGCACTTGGCGCCGTTCCCTCGCCTCCCGCTGCTCCCGCGGGCACCACTGACAGTATACTTACTTACACACGCCGTTTGGGCGATGGTAAATGTAAGAAATTACAAATCGTGAATGGCGGACGACCGCGGGGCCGCAGCACTGCAGCGGCAGGCGACACCGGGTGTACGTCAACAACAAGTCGACAGAAGTAACGCGATCTGGCGGAGTGAGCGTCGCGGGCGATGCGAGACCAAGAGTATGGGGCTGAAAAGGGGGAAGAAAACGGAGCGTAACCGCTAATCTTGCTATAATCTTCGTGGACTCGGCGGTCGGTCCATCACCGGGGGAACCACCGGGAGGAGGAGGAGGAGGAGGAGGAGGAGGAGGAGGAGGAGGAGGAGGAGGAGGAGGAGGAGGAGGAGGAGGAGGAGGAGGATGGAGGGAGAGACGGAGAGAGAGAGAGAGGGGGGGGGAGGGGTAGTGGACCTTCCTTCCCTACCGCATTGCTGTAATCTGAGATTTAAAAAAATAGAAAAAAAAGACGCAGCCGTACATCGAACGAAGCGCGGACCCGATAGATGGCCTGATGGCGGGTTGCCGGATTCAATTGGCGCTACTTTGGGACAAGAAAAGTCATCAGAGGGCAGCGCGGCTGTATCGCGAAATTACAGCACCGCGTCGACCTTTCAACTTTTTTTTTTGCGTGTGTGTTAAAGCGAGAGAGGTGGCTCTCTGCAATTTTTGTGCAATGGTCGGGACAGACGGGTCACACGGCAGAGCCTGGAGGAGAGGGCTTCCGGTGTGGGCCTCTCCGGTGCAGCCCATGTTGCCCAGCGCGGATGCTGTTAAACTTAAGTACCGCCGAAAACGCGGCGGCGGCGGAGCCGATCCCGGCCGCGTCGCTCTGATTCTCCTCTGGCGGTCAGCCACGGCCAGCCGCCACCAGGGGCGGATCCAGGGGGCGGGGCAAGGGGGCAGCGCCCCCCGCAGGTAGGCAACAGGCAGCACGCGGCACCACTCCCGGATCCGCGCCTGGCCGCCACCATGGAGTCCCGACTCCACGCCGCCACCCACACGGCGCGCGGCTCGGCGCCGCTGCTGCGCGGGGTATCGACGGCGCCCCGCCCGCGCGCCGGCCGCCGAGAATTCCTGGCAAGGCCGTTCGGCCACCGCCGGGCCGCTCGGCGGGATGCTTGCCGACAGAGGGCGTGCGTGAGGCTGCGGCTCGCACCGGACAGACCGATGCACATGTGTGTGTGCGTGTGTATGGGCTTCTTTACGATGCCTGTCAGCCGGACACCCGGAGGCGGCGGCGTACGCGGCGTTCTAAATACATTGTCGCCGGCGGTGAATGTCTCTTTTAATGCCTGACGGTCTGTAAACACGCTGTCGAGGCGGCTGGCTGCCGTGGCGAGCCCCGTCACGCGAGCAGCGGCGTCGTCAAAAGACTTGCGGCCGAAACAGTTGTCATTTCGTACGGGCAATTTTATTCCCTTGCTCTTATGAATTAGATCGCATTCTCCTCTCTCTCTCCCTTTCGCCGTTTTGCTTTCTTCTTCTTCTCCCGCTTCTCCTTCTCTCCGCGTCCTCCCGCGCAGACCTGCAGCAGCGGCCGCCCGCAGGCTGCAGCCAGGCAACAAGGCAGGCAGACAGGAAGGCCCTTGCAGGGCGTGGCTCACGGGGGTACTGACCCACCGCAAGGGCACGCAGGGCCGGGCGGGCCGGCGTTGGAGTGCCACCGGTCATTTCAGATTCCAATCACACGCCGCCTTGTAAAAGCAGATGTGACAGCGTCATTCTTACCTCACCAACGCGGCGCAGTTTACTTTGTTTTTTTAATTCCGAAATGCAAGGGGAGAGGGGGATAAAAACTGAAATTTTCGTGGTCTCATTATCATCTCATTTATTCAAACTAGATTTAGTATGACCGCTGTTTAAACGAACAATGATTTTTTTCTATAAGGCAAAGTCAGCACCACCGTCGTTGTCTCGGCCCACGACACGCGCACTGCAGCCACCAACCTCCACACGAGACTATACGAGCAATTTGCCCGCTTGTTTGCTTGTGTCCGCGCCCCTTGCATCAGTGTGTGTGTGTGTGTGTGTGTGTTTCGACCCGGAAAAAAGAAGAGGAACCGCGAGGGTTCGGCTCGAGTGCGAGGCGCCTTCTCTATCGATGTGTACTTGGCGCCTTGCACGGCGGCGGCGCCAGGAGGGGGCGGCGGGGCCGTTTAAATCGGACAAAGAGATCCGCTGGCGCCGCCGTGCCGCGTCGTGGCCGCCCAGACGGACCGGATGGGTATTTTCGGCACGAGCGCCAAAAGGACCGATAGATCGGTGGCGGGCGATAGCTCGAGCGTGCGTGGGCGGCGGTGGGACTCGGTGTCGGTGTCGGTCGGAGAACGAGCCAATTAAAGCGAACCCGCGCGGCGCGCGCGCTAAATGTATTCATGTGTGTTCCCGCGCGGCCGCCGCGGCGGGCAGCCTTCCAGCAATAAATTCGGAGTAACGTTCCGCGCCGCCCGCCCGCTCTCCCAAGAGTCAATAAACGATGGTTTTATACAATCGGAAAACAGGCGCGAGTCTTGGTGTTGTCCACCCTCCGCGCGTCCTGATTATTCCGTGGCCGCGAGGCTCCCGGGGTGTGTTTCACCAGCCGTGCACCCCCGCGGCCCGCGGCGCCCCTCGAGACCCAGACGCCGAGACAGACGCCGCAGGGGGGCGGCCGTGATCCGCGACGGCAGAACGGCAGAACGGCAGCGGCGGACGGCGCCTGCCGGGTAGGCAATGGCGACCGCTGCGCGCACGCGTGTCGTGCGGGCTGGCCTACCCCGGCATCCGCAGGCGCTCCGCACCGCGGGCCGCGCACGGTTCCCACGTGCTTTACGGCCGCCCCCCCGGTCCCGCGGCGAGCTGTGATCTGGGGCGGCACCGCCGAGGCTCCGCGTGCCTGGGAGGCGTCGGTGCCTGACGCTTGCTGTGTGCGTCCGCCCCGCACACCCGGGGGGTGTTGCGTCTACGGCCAGCCACGGCCCGGCCATCTCGGCGCGCCGCCGGTTCGGCCCGCGTCGGCGGGCGGAGGCGGCCCCACGGACCCTGACGACGGCCAAGGGCAAGGACGTCCGCTCCGCGGAGCCGGCCGGCACCGGCAGCACGGCCGCAATCGCGCTGCACGGGGACCGTCGTGCACCCGCCAGGGTGCATCCGAGTACTGTCACACGGAGGAGCGACAAGCGTGGTACACAACCAGTGGGAAACAGAAGTCGGGGGGCTCGGGGTATCCGTTTTGAATCACTGCACAGTGTGACTATGGACTGCATCGGGCGGTTCGTTGTTTCTGCCACGAGAAGGCGTCCACCCGGTGCTGGGCAGCCTCGTCATCCTGGCGAAGCACATCGGCAACGGAGAGTTCCGCGGGGCCCCGCACCGCCGCCGCGCCGCCGCCGCTGGACAACAATGGCAACGCCGAGCGGCGCATACGCGCGGGCGGGGGCGGGGCCGGGCCGGCCGGCCGGCGGCTTCTAAGTGCGGTGCACCTGTTTGGAGGCCGGCGGGTCGGAGCGGCGGGGCGGAGGCGGAACACACGGCATCGGCCCCCCTGGGCCTCCGGCAGCCGCACCGGCGGGGCGGGGCGCGGGGCGGGCGGGGCCTGGACCAGGACGCTGCCGGCAGCAGGGCGGGGGAGGCGTATAAAAGGATGGGGGCTTATCCGAAAACGCACATTTCCTAATCAGCAGCCGTCATAGCGAGTACTGGCCCACCCAGACCAGCAGCGCTAAACATGAAGGCCTTCGTGAGTACCTCCAGGATCCACGGCCGAGCACCAGGACGCCTACGACGAGTGCACGCCCCCTGACGCCTCCCTGTCTCCTTGCCTCCGCAGATCGCCCTGTCCTGCCTCATCGCCGTCGCCTCGGCCAGGCCCGGCGTCCTCGTCAACGGCCCCCTCGGCTGGAACGGTGTGACGGCCTACGCCGCCGGCGCCCCCGTCGCCTCCCAGTACCACGCCCAGGACGAGCTCGGCCAGTACAGCTACGGCTACTCCGGCGGCCCCTCCTCCAAGCACGAGACCAAGACCGCCGACGGCATCACCCAGGGCTCCTTCTCCTACGTCGACTCCCACGGCCTGGTGAGCACCGCGATCGGCGCTCGGGGACTTGAACGCTGGACGGCTCCAGCTCTCGGGTCGCCTCCCGGTCGGCCTCCGGCCGCCGTGGCTGTCGTTGCCCCGCCGCGTGAGCCGGGCCGCGTACACACGCCACTACCGAGCTGGCCATAAACGGTTGGCGCGTGGCGACGCGTGGCGTGTTGCCGTCTTTTATTTCTCCCCTGTCAACGCTCTGCCGCTCTGCACTGGGTGTGGTCGCGATCTGATCCTTGGCAGACCCAAGGCCGCGGCTCCGAAGGATTATCAGATGGGAGGGGAGGGGGGCTAAGACGATCGCAAACACGTAATTAGACGCGCTTGCCGGCACGCTTTTGTCTCGTGCCCCTCGTCCGCCCCGCGCCCCGGCCTGAGCCCACAGTGTGTTAACCGTTCTGCTCTGTTCCAGGTCCAGTCCCGCAGCTACGTGTCTGACCCCGTCAACGGCTTCCGCGTCGCCGCCTCTGACCTGCCCGTCGGCCCCGCCCCCGTGGCCGCCGCCGCTCCCGTCGCTGTCGCCGCCCCCGTTGCCGTCGCCGCCCCCCTGGCTGCTGCCCCCCTGGCTGCCGCCCCCGTCCACGTCGCCGCCCTCCCCGCCCCCGTCTCTGACACCGTCGAGGTAAAGAGCCCTTCGTCGTCAGCCAGAGCCTCGACATGCCTGCCCGGTCCCGCACCACAGTCACGCTGATGACGTCCCGCAGGTTGCCGCCGCCAAGGCCCAGCACTACGCCGCCGTCGCCGAGGCCCGCGCGCGCAACGGCGATGTCGTCGTCGCTGCCGCCCCCGTTGCCGTAGCCGCCCCCGTCGCCGCCCCCGTGGCCGTCGCTGCCCCCGTCGCCGCCCCCGTCGCCGTCCCCGCCGCCGGCCTGCAGTCCCAGTTCCACGCCCAGGACGAGCTCGGCCAGTACAGCTACGGCTACGCCGGCGGCCTCTCCGCCAAGGTACGTTCTGGCCGTCAGACCCAGCGGAAGGCTGCCGTGCCGAGGCGGCAGGCGGAAGAGTAGTGACGGGCCGGGAGTAGTGACGTCACCGGCGCGCCGGCGTCCCGGCGGCGGGCGTGGTCCGCGGCCGGGCGTGGCCGGAGCGGTCATCTCCCTGAGGAACGCGTTCGGGCCCGCGCGCCGGCATGGGTCTGGCCCGGCGCCGGCCCGGGTCAGCTCCGCTGGCTCCGCTGGCTCCGCGGCCTTGGAAGGGGCCGCGCCGACACCCGTCCCGGACCACCCGGCCGGCCGCGCCACGCCCAAACCGCTCACTGTAACCGTCCTCATGGATCCACATTATCTCCGCGGTGCGAAGTCCGCGCAGTCTGTCCGGAAGGGTCTACGTTCGTGACACTACAGTTAAAACTGCAGAGTCCAAACTGCAGTTTTACCACAGTTGCACCGTAACTGGAATGTAGAGGGTGTGGAAAACTGTAGTGGAAAACTGTATCCCCACGTCGGCTCGCTCGTCCTGTTCATCGCCGTCCCTTACTAATTACTCCTCCCCTTCCTGTGCAGAACGAGCAGAAAACCGCCGACGGCATCACCCGCGGCTCCTTCTCCTACGTGGACGCCCACGGCCTGGTGCAGTCCCGCAGCTACGTCGCTGACGGCCTCGGCTTCCGCGTCGCCGCCTCCGACCTGCCCGTCGGCCCCGCCCCCGTGGCCGCCGTCGCCCCCGTCGCCGCCCCCGTCGCTGTGGCCGCCCCCGCCCCCATCGCCGTGGCCGCTCCCGCCCCCGTCGCCGCCGCCCCCGTCTTCGCCGCCGCCCCCGCCGGCATCGTGTCCGACGACACCGTGGTCGTCGGCGGCGTCGCCGAGACCCCTGAGGTGGTGGCCGCCAAGGCCGCGCACTTCGCCGCCCACCACGAGGCCCACGCCCGCCTGGCCAATGCCTACTAAGTACCTGCTGAACCCCAACCCTCCCTTTGACTCGTGACTAGTGCCATACGAAGATCCCGCTCTGCCACAGACTCGCCCGTCTCGGTGCACCCCCAACAGATTCTATTTTTCACTCGGCGAATGCCGCTTCAGGGCGGCGGGTCTGCGACAAGTGCCGGCTGCGACCACTTGACAGATACGACTCTCTCTTCCTTCCTCTGCCTTCGTGTCTAAAAGACGGTCTGTGATCTGCGATAGTTAGGAATGACGACGCGACCTGTCTACTGTGCTTTAGAAAACTTATCACTCACTGTACAGTAGGAGGCCCCACTATTCTAATGAACGGTAGGCAAGTCGTGCTGTGTGATACGGTACAAAAACGCACTGGAAAAAAATGTGAATAAAATGACAAAAGAACTGAGAGTTTCGCTGTTTCTTTTTCTCACTCCCCGCGCTGTGCGGAGACCCCATGTCCCGGGAGCCGAGCGCGCCTGCCGGCGGCCCGGGTAGGCGGGCAGCCCGACACGAGCGCCAGGCGTGTGGCCTACCCGTCCCGACCACAGGCGCACACCGTGCGCAGAGAGTAGAAAGAGAGAGGAAGGCACTCACCAACCAATGAGATTTTCATGGCTACAAAAACTCGGTCAGAGAATTTCTTTCGTTACCAGAACCAAGAATATGGTCACTACAGTAAACATTTGGTTGATTGAAATACTCATTTCGTTGAGCCCACCAAATTTTTCCTTGCAAAAATTTAAAGGTGTCAACCAGGTTTGATTTCCAGGACAAAATTTTTCGTTGTGCGAACCAAACGCCTCGGGGTTTTTGAGTGGACGAGGAGGAAGGACAAACGAGAGATGGGGAAGGGGGTGAGAGAGGTGATGGAGGAAGAAGTAGGTGAGAGAGAAGCGGAGGGAGAAGAGGGGAGAGGGAGAAAAGATAGGATATGGGAGAAGAGGGAGGAAGATTAAGGAGGAGAAGAGATAGGATGCGAGGCCCATTCCTTTTCGCATTTTTCTGATGATGTGGGAGAAAGAAAGAGAACATTGGATAGCTTTTTCATGACACTTTATTATCAGTCCTTATTGTGTGCTCATTGAGAGCCAATAAATGCAAGTAAATGCACGATTACAACTGATTGGCCGCTCTCCTCTACTCGGTTGATGCCGTGCAGTGTTATTGTTACATCCCAAAAAACCAAAAAGTTTCAAAGAAATTGTAATAAATAAAATTTGGCCCTCTTTTAATTGTTTTTCGACCCCGGACGAGTGCTGCGCGCGAATGCGCTTTCATCTCTCTGTCACTACGCCACGTCAGCGAGACCCCGCTCTCGCGGAGTATCGGCGTCTCCTCCTTGGCAACTGAGTGTGATAATTAGCATGCTGATTGGCTCGGCCGATATCAACACGACATCACAGCGATTTACAGAGATAAATCACGCTAACTTACTAATTAAAAAAAAAAACGTTTATTTTCCTCGCGGATTGCTCGCCATCCGTCGACTTCGGAAAGACTAGAATCCAGTCTTCACGATGCCAAGAGCAGGCCATACAAAGACATTTCACTCGTTTAACCCCCGAATCAAATCACAGTACACTAGCCTATGATAGTCGCAAGCCAGGGAGTTTAAAACACTAAAACTCCGCAGGCGAACATGAACGCTTACACGGAAGAAAAGAGGGGTCGTTGCACCCACCTACACTATGTTCTACAATTATTCGTTTTTATGATACATTTTTTTTCTGTTGGAGAGTGCAGCGCACAGTGTAGGGGGGTACAGCGGGATAACATGCGGCCCTAGCGGCCGTAGGCGTTGGCGAGGCGCGCGCCGGCCTCCCGGTGGGCCGCGAAGTGCGCCGCCTTGGCGGCCGCCACCTCCGGCGTGTCGGCGGGGACGTCCGGGACGCCGACGGCGGGGGCGGGGGCGGCGTACGCCGCCGCGATGGGCCTCGGCAGGGGCGCGGGCACGCCGTAGGCCGCCACGGGCGCGCGGTACGCCGGGACGGGCTGCGGGGCGGCGTAGGCGTAGGCGGGGCCCGGGGGCCGGTAGACCCGCGCGCCGGCGCCGGCGACGGGCTGCGCCTGCGGCAGGTTGGTCCCGGACGCGCGGAAGCCGTTGACATTGTCTGACTCGTACTCTACGGCCTGCAACACTCCGTTGGCGTCCACGTAAGAGAAGCGTCCCCTGGTGAGCCCGTCCGCCGTCTTGGTCTCCGTCTGCAACACGACAAAACGTGCGGCGCAGCGGTTAGAGTAGCGGGGCGTCACCAGGGGGCGCTTGGCAGTGCATGGCAGTGCATGGCAGTGCATGGCAGTGCATGACAAGTGCATGACAGTGCATGGCATGGCAGTGCGTGTGGCAGTGCGTGCGTGGCAATGCTAACAGTTCTCAGAGGGTGCAGTGAAGTCACTTCACTGCACTGGTCGTGGTCAGGAAGTGTAGTTGGAGGCGGAGGCATAGTTATGTTTTTGTAAACTCGTTGCTTTTGAACGACGGGAAAAACAGAGCATACTAGAGTTAGGGTTACTAGTCTCGAAAATTGGCCAAGATAGAAGTGTTCGGCCAATTTTTTTTTTGGAAGTAGAACTAAAAATGATGTTACTGGAAAAGGCGTATGATACAACGCAGCGAATTGAGCCGATAGAATTTAGGTACATTATTTATTTAAAACTCAAACCTGGGCTGGAGATGCTATCCTCACCTTGCTGCTGAGGCCGTCCGAGTAGCTGTAGCTGTAGGGCATGTTGTCCTCGCCGGACTGGTCCTCGCGGCCGGGGACGTACTGGCCCTCGTTGGCGCTGGGCGCCCACTGGCCCTCGTCGTTCTGGCTGGGCACGTAGTGGCCCTCGTCGTTGAGGCGGGCGTCGTACTGGCCCTCCGCGTCGTACCGGGGGTCGTACTGTCCCTCGGCGTCCTCCCTGCTGGGGATGTAGCGGCCCTCGTCATCGGGGACGTAGCGGCCGCTGGCGTCCTCCACGTCGGCGATGGTGTTGTACCGGACGGCGACGGTGGGCCAGGCGGGGGCGGCAATGGGGGCGGGGGCCGGAGCGGGGAAGCGGGGCGAGAGGTCGCTGGGGACGTTGGGGTAGTGGAAGCGGGAGACGACGCCGAAGGGGGCGGCCGACGGCGCGGCGTACTGCGCGGCGATGGACTGGCTGGACGACGACACTCGGGACGCGGCCTGCGCCACGGCGGCGAGGTGCTGGGCCTTGGCGGCTGCCACCTCCACGGTGTCCTCGACGGGGGTGGGTGGCGCGGCCGTGACCGCGAACACGGCCTGCTGGTGCTGCTGGCTGTACCCGGCGGAGTACGACTGCGGGGGACAGAACAGGGTCAGCACCGGGTGCATCACAGGGTGGCCGTCAGCAGTCGGCCTCACACGCACCTGCTGCTGGTGGGAGGTGACGCCGCTCCGGACCTCCGCGGCCGCCAGCTTGGCCTTGGCCTCCTCCACGGCGGCGAGGTGCTTGGCCTTGGCGGCCGCTACCTCGATCGTGTCCTGGACTGGGGCCGGCGTGCTGGAGACGCCCCACGGCTGCTGCACGACGGGCAGGGGCGTCGGCGACGCGAACACGGTCCCGCTGCGGGCGTGCGCGTCCTGGACGATGGCCAGGTGGTGGGCGCGGGCGGCGGCCACCTCAGGGGTGTCCGCCACGGGCTGCGGGCCCTGCAGGGACTGCTGCGGGGCCTGGACCCCGGACACGAGGGCCTGGGCGCGCGCCACGGCCTCCAGGTGCTCCTGCCGCGCCCGCGCCACCTCGGGGGTGTCCCGCACCGGCTCCTGCGCATCGCTGGCCGTCACCACGAAGCCCCGCTTGTCGTCCGCCACGTAGCTGCGCGATTGCACCTGCAGCACCCCCCGCAACACACCACCATGTTTGTGTTTCTTTTTTTTTAAACCAATTTTGAAAATATTAAACTTGACTTGCCTCGTAGGAAAAATTTAAGCGACCAAAGTGCGATGAAGTAATAAGTAAGTAAAAGTTAATACAAAAAGTTCGGTGCTCATTAAAGGCGAGGAAAGTCGGCCGAAAGAAAAAGAGTCGAATATAAAATCGAAAATCGAAAGGGTGACGGTAGAAATAAGAGATTCGGTTTGGCGGTGTGGGTGCAGAGTTAGCCGCGGCTAGGCGTGGCAGGACCGAGCTCAGGCATACACGTTCAGGCAGGGGTGACAAGAAATGCAAGGTCAACGGATGAACACGGCAGAGCATGTAATCTCAGCACTAACATGCGGTGAATAGAAAAAACAGATGGAGCGAGCCTTGAAGTCGGTTACCAGTGAGTCACTCACCTGTCCGTTGGCGTCCACGTAGGAGAAGGCTCCGTGCGCGAGGCTGCCCGCCCGCGACTCCTGGGCCGCGGCCACGCCGCTGCTGTAGGAGTAGGTGTAGTCGGGGGCGGCGGCGTAGCTCGGCACGCCGGCCGGCACCGCGCCGTAGGGGGTCGCCGCCGCCTGCTGCAGCGCCAGCGCGCACGCCAGGATCACCGCCTGCTGTAACACACACACACACGTCAGCGTGCGTCAGCGGGCCATATCATCGTGCCGTTTTCGTTTCCTCAATAAGGCGGCGGTAGCGCGCGGCTGCTCCGCTCTGCCCGTGAGCGCCTCGCTGCGCTGTGCTGAGGGCCGCCGGGGCCGCCGGGGCCGCCGGGGCCGGCGCCACGCACTCCCCCCTTCGTGGGCCGCCCCGGTCGCATTTTCATGACCAGACGACCCGCTTCTTGCCAAATGCGAGCCGAGCCGGCCGGGCTGGCCGGCGCATAAGTTATCGACGCTCTTGATTAGTCATCGAGTGGCGCTGCGGCTGCGGCTGCGGACGGGGACGGGATGGGCGACGGGAGGGCAGAGGAGGGGAGGGGCGGGAGGGAGGGGATGGGAGGGAGAGGATGGGAGGGAGCGGACGGGCGGGGCGGTATCTCCGCATCTCGTAATTACACACAGGTGACACCGTGTCGCAATCGGCGCCGCCCGCGGTAGCGGCTGCGGCCTCGTCTGGCCGCTAAAGCCTCATCGACGTGCTCCCCGCCTGCGCACCGCCGACCCCCCGCCGACCAACGGTCATTAAGGAGAGGTGGGCCGAGCGCGGTAGGGGACGCGCACCCTACCGCAGCAGTGGGGTAAACTCCCCCACGGAAAGTCACGAGCTCACCGCGAAGAACAAACTACTCTGTCTGTTACTGCTCTCTCTTGCGCGCCCTCTCTCTCTGTCTGTCTCTCTCTCTCTCTCTCTTTTCCCTCGGCAGACACCCCCTCCCTCCCCCCCAGTCCAGTCCACTAGTGGTCCCACGGTCAAGGTGGCGGCCGTGCCGCGTCGGCAGAGAGCCAGTCGGCGGCGGCTCTTGCCGTCTCTCTCGCTCTTCGACCCAAGCGGCAGCCGCCTTTACGTTGCGTTACGTTATGCGTTTGCGAGGGTCCCGCGCGCGGACAGGGGGCGCCTGCCCCCTCCTCTCCTCTCCCCGCCCCCGCCAACGGCTCCGACCGCATGGAGCATCCGAGCACAGCTCCGGAGAAACCGCTTAACTGCCGCCAGCGTCGGGCAGCAGTTACGCGGGCCGGGGCGGACAGAGGGCGGCGGCTGGAGAGGTGTCGCCCGACGGGCGTGGCGTGGCGTGGCGTGGCGCGGCGTGGCGTGCCAGAGACACCATTTATCGTACGTCTAATAAAAGACTCCGGTCCGGTCCGGGGCCTCCGGGTCCGGCCGGGGCCTCGGACCTCGGAGGGGCGAACGGCCGCCGCGGTGCCGCCGGGCCGGACCCACACACCGGCACCGGGCACGCACAACAACCGCCTTTTACTTTCGGAGGAGGCTGCACAGCATCGCAATTTATTTTTGACAGCGATCGGGATAAAAATAGCCGGCCGCGTGCACGCCGGGCCCCGCCGGCCCCCGCCGCACACCGCCGCCTCGCCTCCCCACTGCCCCACCGGCGGCCTGTGCCGCAGATGCAATATGAGAATGGCAAATGGATCATTTTCACCGAGGTTTTTCACGCATGACGCGTTTATTTCATTCTCAAACAAAGGCTCAAAAGCCTGAGGGAAATCTTATTAAAAATGTAAAAACAATTATAGAAAGTTTGTAAAAAAATGACAGTTTGCAAAAATAAAAAATGAATAGTATCATATTCAGGCAATGAAAATCAAGATGGGAACAACACTTTGCTTAAATGTCCTTTTCACGCATGACGCGTTTATTTCATTCTCAAACAAAGGCTCAAAAGCCTGAGGGAAATCTTATTAAAAATGTAAAAACAATTATAGAAAGTTTGTAAAAAAATGACAGTTTGCAAAAATAAAAAATGAATAGTATCATATTCAGGCAATGAAAATCAAGATGGGAACAACACTTTGCTTAAATGTCCTTTTCACCTCTTTAAAACTTAAGCCACAGAGACGTTCGTTTCATTTTTCTGTGAACGTTCGTGCATATGGATTCTGCTCCGTGTTTCACGGCCGCGGGAAGGAAGGTGCGTCGTGGCGTCGCTTCGCGGGAGCGCAGATGCGTGGAGAATCGTCTCGGGTCGCGAGAGGTGCTGTGTCGGGTCCGCCCGTCGGGTCCCACACCCTTGCGGGCGGAGCCGCGTGCGGAGCTGTGCTGTGCGCGAACTCCCATGAGGCGCGTCCTCGCCGGGGTCGCGGGTGTGGCGCCGCCGCCGGGGCCGGCCGGGGGCGGCTCGGGGGCGGCCGGGGGAGGCGGGCGGCGGGGTCCGCGGGGTCGCCGAGGCCGGCCGGGCCGAGGCGGCCGAGGGCGTGGCGGACGTATCGGCACAATAGTCATACGGCGAGATGCAGACGAGGCGGTGGCGGCGGCGGCCGCTGACTCACGAGGGTACTCCTGTCGGCGCAGTGATTGGCTGGCCGCGGGGGCGGGGCGCTAATCGTCACGCACCGGCTGTGCGAGAGAGACGGGACGTCACTGGTGTAGGACAAGAAGGATGCCAGGGGCGGGAGGCACGTTCGGGCCTTTCTCTTGCACTGCTGTCTGTCGTAGGGGCTGGCGTCCCCTATCGTCTCTCTCTCTCTCTCTCTCTCTCTCTCTCTCTCTCTCTCGCCACTACTGTCCGAGACCCCTGCGGCCTCTGCACCCACCCTCTGCGGCGGACGAGGATGAGAAATCGCGCCGACAGCGAGAGGTGCACACGACGGCTGTCGCACACACATACATACACACACGATACACATGCACACACACACATGCATGCGCGTGCAACAAAAGAGCTGCAATGCGCAGCCAATGCTCACCCACGACGTTATTCGCCCGGCAGAGTGAGTGAGAGAGAAAGAGGACGCAATCAATATCATTCATGATCGTCGTCGCTGCCGCTGCTGTGTGGAACTCCGAGGATTAACCCCCCCCCCCCTCTCCCTCTCTCTCGCTCTGTCTCTCTTTGTCCCCCGCTTACGCGCGTGCACGTGACATCTCAAACAGCTTCGCAATTTCATTTTTACCTTGTTGTGCGGGGCCAGCGCTGCCGCGGCGCATCGGCTCGGCGCTGCTCGCCCTCGCCCTCCCACACAGGCGGCGGCGGTGGGGCCGGCACGGCGCGGCCACGCCGCGGCCACGACACGGCACGCCACACTACAAGGTGATGGTGATGCACGGGCGCTGGCTCTGCTGCGCGCCGCGCGCCACACTCATCGCCGTGCCGCGTGACTCATCTAATACTCCGCGAGACAAGAGACGCCGCGGCCGGCGTGGCATCTGGCTGCTGCTGCGGCGGCGGCAGGACCAGCCGGACCCTCTCGGCCACCTGGCGGCCCGGCACGCGCCGCACCGGCACGCGCCAGGGGACGGCCGATGAGAGCGGGCCGCCGCCGCGCCGCACAACATTCTCCGTACTCTGATGGAGAGTAGCCGGCCGGCGGGGAGAGTCACGCACGAGTGTCTGGCGTCGCCCGCCGCCGCTGATGTGACAGTGCCACACACACGCGCGCCGCACGGCTGCGGCACGCGCCGCCACGCGATACACGCGGCACGCGACACCGCCGGCGCTGACCTTTGAGTCGCGTGCCACCGCCGCCGCGGCCGCAGCTTATGGGCTCCGCGGATCACTGAAACCAATGACAGAGCGGGCGCCTTGCAGCGCAGCGCTGCGGCGCGGACCGTTCGCTCGCTCTCGTTTTTTTTGCGCCGGCCTCGTTTCCTGCATTGCCGCCACACAGTACTGTCCGTACGGTCCGGTGCCGATATCAACGTCTGCCTCCCCTCCGCCGCCGCCGCCGTGGCGTCCCTCGTTAAGGCGTTGCGACACGAGGACGCCGTCGTCATCGGGGGAGTGATGGTGTCGGCGCGCGCCGCCCTCCAGGAAGACGCGGAGCGAAGAGCGTGCGCGCACGGCGCCGCCGCCGCCCCGCCCCCGGCTCGGCCCCCGGCCGCGCGGAGCCCACGACCCGTACGGGAACAAAGTGGCCGGCCAGTCCTAGCTGACTTTTCGCATTGTCCGGGTGTCACCACAAGGCCGGGCAGCCTCCGCCGCTGTGGGTGCTGCTGGCGCTGCCGGCGCTGCTGGCCGTGTTGGCATTGCACTTGCAAGGCCCCGGCCCCGGGCCCGCTGCCGTCCGCCCGCGAGGTCCGGTCCTGTGCCGGAGGAGGCGGCGGCGGCGGCAGCGGCGGCGGGAGGGCGACGAAGAGGAACCGCAGCGGGTGGGCGCGCGCCCGCGCGGCATGCCGGCGCCGCCACGGCCGCGCCCACGGCGCCAAGCGATGCGAATATCGTAAAAAGAAGGCGTTGTTTTCAGGTGGACAGCCGGCGGCCGGCCGGCCGGCGGGTCTGAGCTGTCGGAACCGGGCGAGTCAGCGGCGTGACGCGTGCGTGGAGGCGTGCCCCCGAGCCCCGCCCGGCCGGACCTCGAGGACCCGCGAGGACCCGAGGACGAGGACCCTGCCCTTACCCGTGTTTGGCGGTATCGACACCGCGCCGCCGCCGCGGGGGTTGCACAAGAAGGCTGCGCCCTTTTTGTATAGGAACGCGAGAATGATAAATTTAAAAAACGACGTCGACGGCGCGGCGACAAAGCGGCTAAAGGTCCTCCCGCCCGGCCCGGCCCCCGGTCCGTCCCTCCGCGGCCGTAAAGGGGACATGCTGCATTGGCACCAACTCGGGGAGTCCGATCCGCCCCGCTCCGCCGTGTAAACAAAACACGATCCGAATCCGAACAACGGCGGCCGAGCCAGGTGCGTTTCATTCGCATAAGTTAGGACGCCGTCGTCGGCGGTGGCCCCCGCCGGCCTCCCCGGCACACGGCCCGGTCACAGACGGTCACATTTCAGGCCAATCGCCGTGGCATCGCGCGAGATGCGAGGAGGGGGAGGGGGGAACTTCGACGAAAGCGGGGGCCTTGTCGACGTGCAGGGCGAGGAGCTTCGCCGTCGCCAGCGTGTACCGCCTGACCCTGGACAGTGATCCCTGATCGACACTCGCACGGCGGCGGCGGCGGCAGCGGCCCGGCAGACTGATGCGGGGAGGACGGGGAGGGGCTACGGAGCGATGGTCCTGCCGATACAGGCCGCCGGCCGGACGCCGCCCGCAATCCGATCTCCATAATAATGTGTCCTATGACGCGGTCCGCGGCGGCGGCTCCAGCACGGCTCCAGCACGGCTCCAGCACGGCTCCAGCACGGCTCCAGCACGGCTCCAGCCCGGTCATGTCGCCGCCGCCACCCGCAGACACGCCACGTCCTTTTGTTTCTCGCGGCGTGCGCCGCCGCACCAAAAGAGACGACCGCGAGCGTGTTTTTGACCCCCGCGCGCTCGCTCGCGCCTGCTCTCGTCCTGACGCGTGCCACGCCCACCACACACACACACACACACACACACACACAGGCGCCCACACTCACACACACGCAGATGTGTTTTGCGACCACATTTGAGCATGCGATGATGCTTCACTCCGCGGCGGCCTAGAGGAGCAGAGCAGCGTGGTGGTGGTCGTGGTGTGGTCGTATAGCGTCCGAGTCGCTGCCGCGGCGGCGGGTCCGGCAGGGTCATGTCGCCAAAATAGGCCTCATTTCGGAGCGCCGCAGCCCCGTTTAGTCCGCGAGGCGCGGAGCGCGGTGACACCACAAGGACCCCCCGCAGCGGCCGCCACACACCTGCCCGCTGCCCGGCCGCCCGCACCGCCCGCACCGCACCCGACGCCTTCCCTTCGCTGGCCGCCGCCGCCGCCGCCACCGCGCGCGACAAATGCCGCCGCGTTTTGTGTGTCGGGAGAAGGTTGACAGGCCTGTCGCACCCACGCCGCCCCGCCCGAGCCGAGCCAAGGGCAGCGCCGCCGGCCGCCAGGCCCGCCAGGGCTGCCAAACCTTCAGCCAAATTTCGAAGAAAAAAAAATGGTTCACGGCAAATGTATTTTTTCTGAAACAAAACCCTTAATTTTTATTTCTATCTCTGAAAATATTTAATTTTCTTTTTGTGAAAAAAATCAGCGTGTCTCATTCCTCCTCATGCAAATTCTCATCGAAATCGTAAAATTTCGTTCGAAGAAATCTATATATTATGGATCCATAATGCCACAAAAAAAATCCGAATCGTAAAGAATGCAATAGGCAACTTCGTACATTAAAAAAATAGAAAGCCCTACGTTGTGCGCTAGGTCACCTCGTCGTGGAGGGAGACAAGGGGAACAGACCGCGGTGTTTGCGCTGGGACGGTGCGCGGGGGTGCGGAGGCGGGGAGCGGAGCCATGAGCGGAGCGGGGGGCGGAGGTCCCGGTATCAAATTCCCGCGCCTCTCGCCGCCCAAAAGCCCTTATATATCGCGGCCCCATCGACAGCAAGAGCCGGCGCGCGCTGTCACACAGCCCTCCGTGCCCGTGCGTGTGTGTGTGTGTGAGAGAGAGAGAGAGAGAGAGAGAGAGAGAGAGAGAGAGAGAGAGAGAGAGAGAGAGAGAGAGAGGAGAGAGAGAGAGAGGCCGCGCATTGCGTCAGGAACGGCCCGATATTGGGTAAGGTCAGCCCGAGTCCGGGCCGGCCAGGGCGAGGAGGACTGCACATCGGGCAAAATAAAACCGTGACATTCATTCGGGTGAGGCGGCGGCGGCGGCGGCAGCGCCACGCGGATAAACTCTACGCCGCGGTGCGTTGCGGCGTGAGGTCGACGCGGGACGGGCTGCTCGTTTGTCAAACGGCGTCACAACACACGCCCCCTCCCCCCCTGCCCCCGCTGCATCCGCCCGCCTGTTGCACCTCCTCTCTCGCCCAGGGCGTATGTCGTGTGCTCGCTGCGCCGTGTGTTGCAGAAGGTCATCGTCGTCTGCGGGCTCCCGCCCTGCCCTGCCCTGCCCTGCCCTGCCCTGCCCTGCCCTGCCCTGCCCTGCCCTGCCCTGCCCTGCCCTCCACCGCCGCCTCGGGGGTTGTGGGTCGGACGGTGTTGGTGGTGCCGCCTTTATGAATTTGGTCCGAGCGCAATGCGGTAATAAAACAAATTACTGCCAAAATATATGCATATACACATCGCTGCGGTGCGAAGATGAAGTCATCGCTTTCAGAATGCATTACTCTTTTGTTTTCCAGGCAGGGCGGGCCGCCGTTTTGTTCCTCGCATATCCTCCGTGTTTGGCTGCGGCCCTGCGGCACCGGACCTGCGGCCTGCAGCGTCCCGGGTCGGGACCGCCGCCCACGCCTGCCATGCCACACACACACACACACACACACACACACACAGCTCACAAGCACCGCTGCAGCGCCGCCGGTGGCACCGCACCGCGGGTACCGACCGGGGGCACGCGGGGCGGGGCGGTGCAGCGCGACGGGCGGCTCTGGCCGAGAGGGTGCGAGAGAGAGAGAGAGAGAGAGAGAGAGAGAGAGAGAGAAAGACGGGTCGCCGAATTAGAGATTGGCCGAAGTGCATCCTCAACGCGTTGTTCCCGAGGCGCTACCGGCGCTGACAGCCCAGTCTTGGGCGGCGGGTAGCGCCTGCCGGGTAGGCAATCTCGACTGCGTGCATGCAGGCGTGTCGCGCGGGCTGGCCTACCCTGTCATTCGCAGGCGCTCGGACAGGCATCGTTTGCACTGCGCTAGCGCTAGCGTGACCTGACCGCCTGCGGAGTCACCGGACTAGACGCTGCCCCCCCCCTCCTCCTCCTCCTCCTCCTCCCCCTCCCGGCTAAAACTAGAGCACGTTTGTCTTACGGCGTTTGTTCACAGAACGGTGATATCACGACAAAGAGTTAACAACATTTACGAATAAAATGTCCACGAGACACGAGATGCACCATTCGTTTTATATCATATTTTAAACTTAAACTAAAGACTTTTTGAAATTCAGATGCGCATAAGTGCATAGTTGTGACAAGGATTTTTTTTTGGTCTGACATTGGTAATTGTTAATAAATCTTGGCAGGCAGAGTCGCCCATAGAGCCGACCATTACTCAGTGCGAACTACACCAAGACACTACAATTAAACTGCAGTTTTTGCACAGAAAACTTTGGTTCCAATGGAGACGAAGAAGGACTAGATAATTGGGACAATAACAATAAAAAGCACACATTATGGAGCTACGGTTTGCGTGATGAAACTGTAGTTTCCCCGGAGGCACCCGCGGCAGCACCATCGTCCTTACCGAGATCCTCATGTTGCACCGGGTGTCCTGGGCGATGTCCCAAAGAGATCCAACACGGTGCGCCGCGCTGCGGGGTCGATCGATCGTATTCGCTCGAGTGATACGGCGGGGGGGCGCACTTCCAACTCTGTTTGTTGTTGTTGTTTGAGCCGCGCTGCGATACCCGCCAATACTGAGCGTTCGAGTGCCGCTGGCAGCCGCTGGCTGGTCCGGGCGGTAGTGTCCGGGGCTCGTCGCGGACGGGCGGACGGTACAATGGCGCGCGCCCGACGCCGCGCCGTCTTTATATAATGTGCCCCCGCGCTCTCTGAGGGACCCTGGGGGACCCGGCGGGGACCCGGCGGGGACCCGCGGGGGACGGAGCCGGGCCCGCCGGAGCCGGCGAGGGGGCGGCGTCGGGCCCAGCCCCCGCCCGCCCCCGCCCGCCCCCGCCGCAGCCCCGGCCCCTGACCCTTGGCCGCCCGGACTGGACGGGGGTCAGAGACGAGAGCCCGGCCGGAGCTGCTCCCCGCCCGAAAGCAAAGACACAGAGGGAACCGAACGAACGCACACTCGCGCTGCTGCACCGCCCGACCCGGTCAACAACAACTTTTAATTTTTGGCGATTTTTTATTTTTTGAATTTTGACATTAAAATATTTATAGATTCACCAGACTTTATTTTTTTAAATTGCAAGGTTCTTGTAGGAAAAATTAGACGTGGAGTTATGTTTTTATTGTGGTTTTCGTGAACAAAATCCGGGATGAGCAGTCGGACTGAGATGATATGCGCGATATTGAGATATCACCATGACAAAGAGAGGAGAGGATCTGAGTAGGAAGCTCTGTGGGCCGACATGACCGCTTTGTCACCGCTGTCCCCGACTGGTCAGCCACAATATGGTCAATAATAGCGTCGATTAGTGTCGATCGGGAGTCGAACGTTCGCATCCGAAAAAACAGCCACGTAACATTTTTTTTTTTGCGACAGATTCCTCCCGGGCGGGCACCGCGCCGTTCGGTTCGAACGCAGACCTCCGGGGTGTCGCATGACAAATGGCGGCGCGGGGGCCTCCTGCTCGTCCTGTTAGAAAAATAGAATACCGTCAAGGGAGGGTCCGCCGCCGCCGGCCGCCGTGGCTTTTAAGGAACCGCTCTCACTCGGCTCGCGGGCGGGTGACGCCTGAAAAGGTACCGGAAGGCTGCCGAGTAGAAGGTCGCTGCTCGCTGTGCTCCGCGGGTCTCTTTATCGTTGTTATTCAGAGTTTTTGGCGACCCCGCCGACGACGCCCCCCGTAGTCCACAGCCGGCCCCCGCCGGGCCCCGCCTCGCGCGCGTGAAGCCAACGGCCGGCGACGCCGCCCTGCTGGACGCGCGGTGAACACTCGACAGCCCGCGTTCCTTATTTTAATGGGACGAAACGCGAAAATGTGGGAGACGCGGGAATAAAGAGAACAAAACGTGTCGTCCTGTACAGGCGGCGGCGGCGCCGGCTGGAGGCCGAGAGGATCGTTTTGTTCGCGGTGATGAGCAAGAGAGCCCGCGATGTTATGGGCGCTACCGTGGACCGTGGCCACGCCTACGCCAACACATGCGCGAGGCTGGCCGTGTGTGTGTGTGTGTGTGTGTGTGTGCGGTCGTGTGGCGTCAACGAAAATGAGATCACATGGGGCGCCGCTTGCCAAAGGCTCGCCAGCGGCTCGCCAAGCAGATGGGACGGGGACGGGACAAGACAAGGGACCTCGCCGTTTGCTCCTGATCTGTTCCAATCCGATCCGATCCGCGGGGCCGCCGGCCGGGGGGGGGGGGGGGGGGGCGCTGGGGAGGGTGGCGTCGTGTGGGACAGCCACATATCTGCCCTCTGTGAGGCCAAGGCAGCCAAGGCCGTCCCGCCGGCCGGGCTGTTGTTGTGTGTCCGCCACCCGGGAGGTATTCGTAACGCGGCGGGGCTCAGGGGTTCGGCAATTCTCAAAAAAAAAAGTACAAATATAGTCATGAAGAACGAAAACCGAATGGCTGGATGTATGGGCATTACGCTCTTGGAAAGTGTTCTTGTCCTTCTCCCTCCCGTTGGAAATGCCTAACCACAACAGGCCGATGCGCCGCTAGTGCTCGAACCGGCGCGCGCGCGACACCGTGTGAGACACTCTGCCGCGGTATTTGAACCCGCGACGACAGGCTGACAGACGGACACCCCCGCCCGCCATAACCCATTCATTGAACCCCGCGCCGCGCCCGGCGATACTTTATGGCCCGCTGCCTGCCGCGCCGCGCCCCGCCGTGCCGGGGCCCGATGCTATGCGAGCGATACAGCCGTCACCGTGTAGTCTTGTTGTGATGTCCGCCGCCCGTCCTGTCCTAGGAAGGCAGCCCGCCGGACGTCCATCTCTCTCTCTCTCTGCATCGCGGGGGCCCTCCGAGCAGGAGCGACAGAGACGGCAGACGTGGAGGTGTGAGCGAATCTCGCCCGTCCCCGCTGCCTCATCAAAAGTGTTTTGCTTATTTTTAAAAAAAATTGCCAACCCTCCGCCGGTGCGGCCGGGTTGTCCTAACATTGGAATGAAGACGTGCATTCACGAACTATTTCTTTTCATTGTGCCTGATGATAACAGAAATGCGATGGACTACTCAACGGCGCAGGAGGACCAAGAGGCACCGGCTGAGGTTAGTGCACCCTACAGCCGAGCTGGACCCTTCGTAAACCAAGATATCTTAAAATGGGCAGAGAGACGGCCAATGATAAGCGCTTCACGTTCTCTGCCTGGTCCCCGGGCCCCCGGGTGGCCGGCGGAGAGGCCACGGGTCACGGGGACTCCTCGTGGAGCCTGCGGCCTGCGGCAGGACGGGCTGCGGCAGGACGGCGATCACCCGGCGCCGTGAGTTGTGCACTGACCGCCCGCCCCCCGGCCGCTCCGGTTCGGCGGGGGCCCGTTTGCATTGAGCAGGCGGACCCGGCTTCCCGGAAAATCGGCCGGGGTTGAAGTTTCATTCCTGCTGTGGCGGCGGCGGCGGCCGTGTCCACGGAGGACGACGCAGACGCGCCGACGGCGGCGGCGGCGCCGCTGCCGCCTCCCAGAACCGGAGGACAGCGGGGCGCACCGAGAAACCACTGAATACAATCGGAGTGCAGCGGCCGCCGGACCGTCTAATTGTGATACGTTGTAGTAGTGCCGCGGGGTCGGGTCTCCGCCGGGGATCGTCCGGCGGCGCCGTCGGCGGCCCCGCGACACGCCGACAGGCCGCCGCCTCCCCGCGCGCACGGGACCGCACGGGACCGCACGCGGGACGGCACACGGGCACCCCGGCGCACATTTTTGCTGGAAATATCCTGCAATAAATTCACGCGGTCAAGTGGCGAAATTCCCCCTCGCCTCGCCGCTCTGCCCTGCCCTGCTCGCCGACCGCCCCGGTCGCCGCGCCACCACTGCCCCCTCCCCCCTCCTCTTGTGGGTGCAGGGCGGTCTTGACCGCGATTCTCCTCTCTCTCTCTGTCTCTCTCTCTGGGCCGCCTGTTGTCGCGTCGCCCCTCTCCCTCACACTCCCGCGTGCGTGCGCCGGCCGGAGCCGTGCGGCGGCGCCGTGCTGGCCAGGCGAAGACAGAAAACACGCTGCATTTGCAACGCCGTGTCGCACATTACAAGAGACATTATTGTAAGCGCCTCGGTAATCCGGACGGACCGCCTGCCGTCGCCCGCCCGCCGCCGCCGCCCCCTCCCGCTGTCTCTCTCGCACGCAGGCGCGCGTCCCTGCCTCTGTGCGGCCGGGCCATCGTTGTCCTCTGGCCCGTGGCCGCCGCTGGCCGCCGCTGGCCGCCGTACGGTCTGTCCGGAAGTGCAGCGCGCAGTCCCTGCAGTCGGAGGGGCCGCCGACGCGACGCTCCCCCGCACCGGTGGCGGCGGTCTGCCTGAGTGCGACAGAGACGGCACGCCGCATACGAGTGCGGCGGTGCGAGAGGGATGCCCGACCGCGGGGATGCCCGGCCGGGCGTCTCTCTCTTGCACGGCTCCCCGCGGCCCGCACTGCTCCGCGCGGACTCGGCCTGACGGGGGCGTCGCCTCTCCCCCGATGACGCCCGTGCCCTGGCCGGCCCTCCCATACGCGGCCGGTGTCGTTGCTCCAGGATTCCTGGTCGGGGCGCAGCCGGCGCAGCGCGGCGGTGGCGGCCCGACCCCACAAGGTCCAGCCCATCCGCTCCGCCGGCCCCGCCGGCCCCGCTGCTGCTGGCCGCGCCGCGGCTCTTGTCCCGCCTCGCCGTCCGACGCTGTTCTGCTTGTTTCAATTTACATAGTTCTGGACGGGGGCTGCTGCTCCGCGCGGGTTATACGTGACGGACTATGAGGACGCTTGCCAAAAAGTTATCCTCTGTGTTGCGGCGCGGGGGCCGCGGGGGCCGCGGGGGCCTCTGGGAATGAAAGACGACGCCCGCTGACCTCTACCCTGCTGTCCGAGCCAGCCGACCGCCGAAATCCGAAGTCCTCGTCCCCGCATTCCACACATCTGATAGTCGTGAAAGGGAAATCAAGTGGCGTAGGAAGGGGGAGGGGGGAGGAGGCCTGCAGCAGCAGCAGCATCTCTCTCTCTCTCTCTCTGCCCTCCCCTCCCCTGTACTCCGTCGGTACTGCGCGCACAACTCAGGCGACTCCTCTCGGATTCGGTCGGCGGGCTAACCCGTCACTTGCCCCTTTTCTTATGTAATGCGGCCCGTGTGTGTGTGTGTTTATTATTGCTTTGCTTGTGCGGCTGGCGCCTGGCGCCACCCCCTCCCCCCCCCCCCCCCCCCCCGAGCCCGTACCCTTCGACAACAAACATAAGTCGCAGGCGGCGCCCCTGTAGGGGCCCCTGAAGGGCGCTGCCAGCCCCGCGGCCGAAGATGGCCGCTTTCGCAACAGTGCTCAGCGCAAGTTGTTATTATCTGTTTAGACGTGACATCCGCTACAGCGCCCGGAGCCGGACAAAATTCTTGTCTAGAGGGCGGAAAGTAGGTTTGTGTCCTCCAGTTCATCTTTTTTTTAAAAATTGTGGTTTCAGAATTTCGAGTTTCTGTTGCGTTGAGGAGGGAGATCAATCAAAAGACACGTCTTTTTGGTGTTTTTTTCTTTAATATAAAAAAAATTAAAATATATTACAAATTCAGTCTTGAGGGAGGTAAATACACAGCAGTAGGAGGGCGAACGACATCCGTCCGCCCAGGAGGAACCTTCTAGCACGCACCTTCATGCTCTACCCGCAGTCCTGTAACATGGCGAACGAACGAAAACTTAGAACGTGTGTCATTCCCCGTTTCACAGCACCGGGTGAATCGGGTCCGATTAAGTCACCTGCAGAGGAAGCCTTGCGCCCCGCGTAGCACCTGAGGGCGCAGATGTTGGTGTACGTCACACCGTCCGAGCCGCAGACGGGCTTCCACACCTGCCTGCACATGCACAGGAGGTGGGCTGGCCTGGCAGCCTGGACGGTGAGTTTGCTGCTCATCCGTTGCTCACACGCACCTTCGTGCGCAATGCTCAGATCTGCGACAGAATGAGGAGGCCCATTAAAACGGGAGGACGGCACAGGCATGCGTGCACGCAGGTCCTGGACTGTAAGATTGTTTCCGTTGTCACTTGGCCAGCGCGGAATACTTACCGCTGCCGCGGGAGCTGGTGCCGCGCGCAGCCGCGCACCTCAGCTTGCACTCGTTGGCGTAAGTGACTCCGTCCGTGCCACAAACTTTGTCCATCTGCCTGGAGCACATGCAGCCCGGATCCGCCGCGCCCACGCTTTTGTAACAGGCTCCCTCGTGTGCGATGCGCAGGTCTGCGGCAGGGAGAACGCCCGCGTTAGTCGGCAGGATGAGTGTAACTGAGAGGAACGACCCCTGGAGGTCTGGTCTGGCTACTCACCGGCTCCTCGGGTGCTGGTGCCGGCCTGGGAGGCGCACCTCAGCATGCAGGCGTTGGGGTAGGTGATGCCGTCGCTGCCGCATGTAGGCTCCAGCTGCCTGCTGCACGGGCACGAAATAGGGGCCACGTTGGCACCAGCCAGGACCACCAGCGCCGCCAGAGCGAGAAGTGAGCGAGTCATGTCGAGGCTGCTTCGCTTCTGTTGGGCGGTGCCTACTAAGTGATGCCTCAGACACCGGCAAGGACCCTTATATGAGGAGACGGACACGTCCGTTATCAGGGCGCTGGTCCTTGCCCCCTATCGTGATCGTGGGGGCACGACTCATCGCCAAAACAAATCGGGGTCGTTGCTATATGGTCTAGACTCAGAGCACTTGACAGCGGCGGAAGGTATCGGCCCAGCCGAGCCTCCCACGGGTCTTAATGGTGACACCCCTATCGGTCCCAGTAACAGATCGACGTATGCTCTGTGATTTCTGTTTCGCACATTTTACTGTCATTTTAAGGTGAAGTGCTCTACTTCGCTATTCGCTATCCGTCTGTCATCGCATGATCAATGCTCTTTCGTCATGCTTCATCTCAATACGAGGTAAAGTGTACACTCTCGAAGTTAAAGAGGCAGCGGCTGTTTTGAGGTTGGCGAAGGGAAATGGATGAGTGAAAGGTTATACCATCTTGATGGTGTACTGTATTTTTTTTCCAGCGCGCGCTCCATATTCCATCAGCAGTCGTTTCAATCCAACAGAACAGTTAGGAGGAAAACAATGCGTCTTGGAAAACAGCGAAGCCATTTGTGAGCCATTTTCGAAGCACGAATTTAAACTCCGGACCTAGATGATATGGCACTTGATATTGCTACCACGGCTCTGCGGAATATTCTCCTCACTTCAGGACATTAGTGAAATGTGGACTCGAGTTCACATCGACCGGCCCCGTCGGCGGGGACAGCTGCTAATCAGTCAATCTCGTACTAAGTTGCTAAGGGGGTTTCAGCCAGCACAATTATCGGCTCGTTATACAATCAGGTTAAGTACTTTTCCGCAGACGGATTCTAGACCTAGCCACGAGAGGGCCTCAAGAGATCGGGCTGAGATTGCATCTCAACAGGCCAAGGGTTTTATTTTCGACATTGATAGGCTGCTGTCTGGAGGGCCGGCGAGGCACAAATAGGAGCGCAGGCGCCACTCGATGTCGGCAGAATACTCTCGAGCCAACGAATCCTTTTCTTCTGTCTCTTTCTCAGCAGCAAATCGACTCATTGCGGAAACAGCCGGTGGCCAGATAAGAAAATTGGGTCGCATGGAGGTATCGAAGCGCCGGGTGCAATTGAGGGCACTGAACGCTCGGGGACGTTGCTATGCCATTTGAACTGTTTCGCGACAACGGTCTAGGGAGTCAGAAATCGCTTACAATAATGCAGATTAAATTACATTAAAATATTATGCACTTAAACGGTCTCTTTACATTTCAACTCGGTTTCCATATTCAGCCAGTTTACACTACATGAGCTCCACGTTCAAATGTGGTGGTGTCGTTATCTCCGCAAGTTGACCATAGCTTGCAGAAAACTGAACCACGACTTAAGAACGGAAAGTAGGCCTCGTCGGTTCAACTTGCCGATCCCGTGGCACCTGGTGAACGAGTGTACAACTAAGGTTAGCTGAAACTATACGAGTAAAGGGGTGAAACAGTTCCGTCAATTATAGCGTAAAGTTACCGAGGGACGGCGCCTATGCCGGACGCCCCGATCATGACGGCGATGCGTAGGCGGCGGTGGGGGATGTCCTCGTCTAGCCAGGGCCCCATCGCGGCCTTGGACATGACGCCCCTGCGGGCGGTCGCCATCCTGTCACCGACCAGGTACAGGGGCACCGTGATGGTCAGGAAGAGCGGCGCCGTGCCCAGCGCGTCCATGTTGTCCAGGACACCACTCAAAGCCTGCCGTCCAAAAGTTATGCGGGAAAAAACGACCCACCACCAGTTTCATTTCTTCGCAGTGCGTTTCTCAATACGTGTTCGTGCTTGGTTGACATCCTTGTGGACGAACCTGGGCGAGACTGATGAGCGGCATGAGCAGACTGGCAATGACGACGGGGGCCATGAGGTCAGACACGGCGTCGTCCGCGAGCAGGCACGACTGCAGCAGTGTGCTCTGGGCGGCTGCGTGGGTGACAGAGCACGGAGCCGTCTGTGCAAGCACGGGTTAGTTACCCTACCAACAACTGGGCGGTAAGACGTCTGTCGGGGTGCGATAAGTTTCGTGTTGGCTATCATTATAGTTCCAGAGCCGGGATACTTCACAGCTTTAGGAAAAAAGTTCTCTACAAGCGCAATCGAATGTGCACTTTTTACCCCGCATGCACTAAGCTAAGAATCAAATAACCGACCTTCAATTGTTGCCCCAGCGTCTCCAAGAGGTCAGCGCTGCATAGCGAAACTTGGAGAACAAGAGGCAAGAACGTGTAGATGGCTGCCAAGCCGGCCAACAGCCCGTACCCCTAGCAAAGTGAATACCCCAGTTGGTTTGGGCGCAAACATAAAAAATAATTTGGCAATTTTTTCTAACCGTTTCCGGTTCATATCGTCTCACCTGCAGAGATAGTGCCGTCCAACGCATGTACGTGACCCAGGGCTGGACCTCCCCGTTGGGGTCGATCTCCGGGTCCGCCCAGCTTGGAGGGACACTGCCCAGCGTGTACACAAACGTGATCTCCGTGCACACGGCGTGGACGACGAAGAACCAGCGCATGACAGGTCCACGGCGAGCCGTGCGCGTCATGCGGGCCTGCCGACGCAGGCTCACAGTAGGGTCAGGACGCGCATATCAGTGAATACGCATGTGAATATTCCACAGGCTGCAGTGACCGGACTAACCCGGGACACGGGGTCTATGGTGTCGTCCTTCTCCTGGCGACGAGCTTCCTTTATGATGAGACCCAGCCACTGCCGCAACTGCGGCTGGCGGCGTAGGAACAGCAGCTGGGCGAAGAGGGTCGTGGTGACGCCGATGAAGTAGCGTACTGACACGTCCGCGCGGTTGAACGATGTAGCCGTCACGGCGTTTAGCAGAGTCACCGCCAAAGCGACCGAAGCCACGGATAGCGATACCTGTTATGAACGTCGGGAATTGACGGGGGAAAGATGTGACCAAGAGGCAGGAAATAAGGGTTTGAATTGAAAACGGACCTTACTTCCCCGTAGAGCAAACCACATCCGCCGAGCCAGGCTGTCCCTCTGCCTGTAGTCTTCGTCAAGCGTCACGTGGTGCAGCCACCACTCTATATTCCGGCTCATTGGGTCGCCAATCTCCCCCATGTCCTAGCAGCGAAACACTATCAATTTGCTTTGGATCAGGCCTGGAATACCTGAGAGAACATCTGAGATGTGCTCTGGACGTGCCAAGGGATTTTTTTCTCAGCAAGTGCAGGGCTTTGTGGATTTTCAGCGCTTTCCTGAATATGGAAAGGAGATATACTGTTTCTGTTCGGTGACACACCTTCTCTCTCGGGCGCGCCTGGACAGCCCCCTTGACCTGCATGGCGGATACTCGACGACTGAGCCAGACACCCTGGCACGCATGCTAAAAACGTAAAGGAAGTGGCGTCGCGTGTCCAGGCCGCGTGACAAGCCTATCATCAGACGCCAATCTTTTGGAAACCGGGTTAATTAATCACCGCCGTTAAGGCGCAATCCTTGCTTGTGTGGCGACTCGCCACTGCGGAAAAAATTGGTGGTCCTAGTTTTAGCTTTTAAAAATCTTAGTAATCTTCATTTTCCGAGGCATTTCTGAACGTTAACTCTCTGAGATATTTTCAAAAAAAGAAATTAGGGATATAAAATGGGAACGAAAATTTTTTTTTAGTGAATACAACAGCATAGTTGATAAGGTGATGGCCACAGCGATGGCTTAGAGACCTCCCCGAACAGGGGCGAACCCATTACAGCACTCTGACCTGCGAGCCGGAAAGGAGGACTTGGTCTGTTTCGACTTGCCTTCAAGTGTTCTCAGCCTCCTAGCAACGACCCAGATTTGGCAAGGAGCTGTGCCTCCGCGATAGCAGGGGTGGCAGGGACCTCTGGTCTGATAACAGAGGTGTCCGTCTCCTCATAAAAGGGTCCTGGCCGGTGTCTGAGGCATCACTTAGCAGGCACCGCTCAACAGAAGCAAAGCAGCCCCACCATTGACATGGCTCCCTCACTCTTCGCTCTGGCGGCGCTGGTGGTCCTGGCTGGTGCCAACGTGGCCCCTTTGAGGTGCCCATGCACTAGGCAGCTGGAGCCTACGTGCGGCAGCGACGGCATCACCTATCCTAACGCCTGCATGCTGAAGTGCGCCTCACGGGCCAGCACCAGCACCCGAGGAGCAGGTGAGTATCAGCCGACATAGCGAGGCTCAGTGTGTGTTCAAATAAAACCAAGTTCCGGGATAAAATTGACTTGGTCTTTCATTTTTACAGAACTTCGAGAACTCCACCCAGGGGCTTGCGCCGAACAGAAGGAGCGGACACAAATCGCGGCAGTGGCCGAGCCCGCGCATCTCTTGTGCATGTGCAGACAGACCCGGAACCCGGTCTGCGGGACTGACGGAGTCACCTACAACAACATCTGCTCACTGCGGTGCGCGGCGGGTCGCAAGGCACACACCAAGGAAGCAGAGTTGGCTGTGGCCCACGAAGGCGTCTGCTCCCAGCACGCTGTCACCGCCGAAGCCTCGATCAGCCCTGCGCACCTCCTGTGCATGTGCAGGCAGACTGTGAGTCCAGTGTGCGGCACCGACGGCGTCACCTACACCAACATCTGCTCACTGCGGTGCGCAGCGGGTCGCAAGGCACACACCAAGGAAGCAGAGTTGGCTGTGGCCCACGAAGGCGCCTGCTCTTCACTCGCTGCTAGTGCTGACGCCAGCCCTGCACACCTCCTGTGCATGTGCAGGCAGACCAAGAACCCGGTCTGCGGCACTGACGGAGTCACCTACAACAACATCTGCTCACTGCGCTGCGCGGCGGGTCGCAAGGCACACACCAAGGAAGCCGAGTTGGCTGTGGCCCACGAAGGTGCCTGCTCCCAGCACGCTGTCACACACATGTGCAGGCAGACTGTGAGTCCAGTGTGCGGCACCGACGGCGTCACCTACACCAACATCTGCTCACTGCGGTGCGCGGCGGGTCGCAAGGCACACACCAAGGAAGCAGAGTTGGCTGTGGCCCACCCTCTTCACACGCTGCTAGTGCTGACGCCAGCCCTGCACACCTCTTGTGCATGTGCAGGCAGACTGTGAGTCCAGTGTGCGGCACCGACGGTGTCACCTACACCAACATCTGCTCACTGCGGTGCGCGGCGGGTCGCAAGGCACACACCAAGGAAGCAGAGTTGGCTGTGGCCCACGAAGGTGCCTGCTCTTCACACGCTGCTAGTGCTGACGCCAGCCCTGCACACCTCCTGTGCATGTGCAGGCAGACCAAGAACCCGGTCTGCGGCACTGACGGAGTCACCTACAACAACATCTGCTCACTGCGGTGCGCGGCGGGTCGCAAGGCACACACTAAGGAAGCAGAGTTGGCTGTGGCCCACGAAGGTGCCTGCTCCCAGCAAGCTGTCACCGCCGAAGCCTCGATCAGCCCTGCACACCTCCTGTGCATGTGCAGGCAGACTGTGAGTCCTGTGTGCGGCACCGACGGCGTCACCTACACCAACATCTGCTCACTGCGCTGCGCAGCGGGTCGCAAGGCACACACCAAGGAAGCAGAGTTGGCTGTGGCCCACGAAGGTGCCTGCTCTTCACACTCTGCTAGTGCTGACGCTAGCCCTGCACACCTCCTGTGCATGTGCAGGCAGACTGTGAGTCCTGTGTGCGGCACCGACGGTGTCACCTACACCAACATCTGCTCACTGCGGTGCGCGGCGGGTCGCAAGGCACACACCAAGGAAGCAGAGTTGGCTGTGGCCCACGAAGGTGCCTGTGTCAACGCGGACAAAACCAAAGGTGCTTCTGCTGCACCGAAAACAACGCGTCTCCAGTGCATGTGTGGGCCGGTGTTGAGTCCTGTCTGTGGTTCGGACGGAGTGACCTACCCCAACATCTGCATTCTCAAGTGCAACGCTGGGCGAAGGCCTAAGGCTGCTGCAGGTAGGTGTTGCAGCTTTGTTGTTAGTAAACGTTCGTGTCTCCCCCTCACTTGGTGAGACTAATTTCTTATTTCTCGCAATGTTGCAGAGCTTGCGGTGGCCCATGCGGGAGTCTGCTAAGTGCCTCAATCATCTTCAACAGCGCGCACGCCTCCGCGGTCCTGGTCTACCGTTGCTTCTGTGAAACATATGAAGACTGACATTTTTATCACCTTTTTATACTGAAAAAATAAAATTAGTTCGATAAAAAATGGCGCTGTTTTGACTTCCCCGCAAACATTCAAGTCCCGCCGTCTTGATCGTGCGGAAGCATCCGACCAAGTGGTGGCCCCTCGATAAGGATTTGTGCGGAGGATTCTTACGATCTCGAGAGGCACCTCAATAATCTGCTCGACTTTCCACAACGCGAACCCTGAACGCCTGTTAGGAGTACTTTATAAGTACTCAAAATGCCCGGGGAGCCCTGGCGGCCACCGGCTTGTTACCTAAGTTGTTACGTTGTTCATGGACGGCACGCCGTTTCCCCCAGAAAACGGTCACGCCGCGCAATAAAATACGCAGCGTCCGCTGCGCCTAACTGAACTGGGCCTTCCTCCGGTCCTGACCTGACCCGAGTCAGAGGAGAAGAGAAGGCTCTTTGTGGATTTCTCGTTCCGAACAACAATGGGCGGTAAAGAGCAGCGCGTTCTGAAATGCGGCGGCGGCGCGTCACTTGTGAAATGTCGCGCGCGAAAAAACGAGGATGCTCGAGGATGCTGCTGCTGCTGCCTCCTCTATTCCACTCAATTAGGGGCGCTCGCACACACACACACACACACACACGCCACACACACACGCTGTGTGTCTGTGACGCGTTACGGGGCGGGATTCCGGTCAAAGAAAAGGAGAGGGGCCGTCCGGAAAAGGAGGCCGGACACACAGTTAACGACATAAATTGTGAGCGGCGCCGTGCCCGTGGGGACCTGCGGCGCGCTGCCGCGTCCTTGCGCCGGCCCCCCGTGACCGCGGCGAATCCCGGGAGGTAGGCGGCGGCGCGGCGGTCGGGCCCCGCACATTCCGCGGCCCGCCGGGCTCACGCGGACGACCCGGACCCGACCGCAGCGCTTTCCTATCGGAAAACGCTGAAAACACACCCGACTCTTGCCGCCCGCGGACCTCCGCCTGCTAAAGGAAGCGCGCGGCGGCGCGCTGCGAGGGGGAGGGAAGCGGGGTGCGGTATGAAAAACGCGATATGAGATATTTCGACCCGAAGCCGTCGTGGAAGCCGCACGAGGGGACACAAAATTCTCGGGAGCTATTTTTATGATCTTCGTTTTTGTCTTGCTTTAGTGGAGAGAGAGAGAGAGAGAGAGAGAGAGAGAGGGGGGGGGGGGGGGGAGCGTGGAGAGGAAAACTGAAGCTCGTGACGCGCGGCTTTAAGGCGTGGTTGGTTTCCATGTCGCGAATTTATTGCCCCTGTCTTTCTCTGTCCGATCTTATGTTTCAAATACTTTCCATTTTCTTTTCGCCCGATAGCCCAGCTCCCTGCTGCCACTTTTCGTCCTGTGTGAACGTGGATGGGAAAAAAATGATAACCCCGGCTCTTTTCTTTCTAAATCGGGCCCGAGCACCAGCAGTACAGACCTTGCAGACGGGTAAAAAATTCAATTTGCCGATGTGCCGAAAAATTTGCCGGAAAGATGACTTCCTTATACGCGAGAGAGAGCGCAGAATGCTTCACCCTCTCTCTCTCTCTCTCTATCTATCTATCTATCTATCTATCTCCCTCTCTCTCGTACGCACCCGTAGAGTGTCGGGCGCCAGCTCACCCCAGCTACGAGGGTGTGTCACACCCGCCGGGGCGCTGGGCAGCACCTGCGCACGACCTGTCGTATGGGTGGCCTACCTGCCCGGCAGTCGCAGTCGCGCCAGGCCGCAGCGGCGGTGCGGACATTGACGTGTCCCCAGAGGACGGCTGCGTGCGGCACGGCGGGGAGCGCCTGGCTGGTTAGGCCCGCCTGTCGGGCGCCGCTGTTCGGCGGGGCGGCCTACCCAGCGGCCCGCAGGCGCTACGCGTGGGCAGGCCGCCCCTCTCCACGCCCCTCTCCCCGGCCCCGCAAAGTGCATGGCGGGGCACGGGATGCGCTCATGACTCTCTCTCTCTCTCTCTCTCTCTCTCTCTCTCTCTCTCTTTCGCTCTCGCCCTCTCTCATTGCATTCCTCATTTAATTGCTTTCCCGGATATTCGGGCGGCAAAGTTTGGGCGATAGCGCGGCTGGCCATTGCGTCACGTCGCCGCCGCCGCCGCCGCCGCCGCCTCCACCGTGATCGAGTGGTTGCTGCTGCTGCCGCTGCTGCAGGGTATGCCCAACGATTATTATTAATGCAGCTGTCGGTCGTCCCGCCGGACCCGCGGCTGCTGCCACCACCACCACCGCCACGCATGAAACCGCGCCAAAACAACTCATCCGCATCGGCCCGACAGAGCAATTACATCCATCACCTTATGTTTATTAACTGGAAGAGACGCGCGGTGATGCGAGACGGGGGCAAAGTGTAAGAGTTCGGGGTTCACTGCCACCACAGGTGATTCAGAAACGCCGCGCATTTACTGGGATATGCAATCCCGCAACGCACTATCCCCGTCTCTTCCTGGCTCGGCCGGGCGCGTGAGACAGAAAGAGACGGAGCTAGTGCTCTCCAGGAGTGCACACCCCAGAAAATGCGCGGCGTTTCTCGATCATCTGGTACAGAGATCGAGCAAAACCACCCTTACAATTTTTTTTTCTCATAATGGCACCGCTTTCTGAACCCTGAACCGCTTCTCTGCTCATCACTTTTCCAGTACTCGCCGTCTCTCTCTCTCTCTCTCTCTCTCTCTCTCTCTCTCGCCCGTGGACCACGCCCGGCGCGGGTTCGCCAAGGCCGAGGACGCCTCAGCGCATTGACTGGCCCGGCCCAGCCCGCCGTCCGGACCCAGCAGCCGGGCCCCTCTGACGACGGACAACCCGGCCGTCCAGCGGAATGGGCACCAGGAATCTGCTCTGGTTTGCCCTGAGGGCGGGCGTCCACACATCCCCCCCCCCTCCCCCACCTCTCCCGTCTCACTTCCTCCCGCGGCTGCTGCCACCTGCCGAGAGTGAGTGTGAGAGTGAGCGCGCGCGCGCGCGAGAGAGAGAGAGAGAGAGAGAGAGAGAGAGAGAGAGAGAGAGAGTGCCTGCCAAGCTCTTCGCAGAGAAGCGCTGGTAAGCTCGGTGTTGTAGCTAATAAGGGTTTATCGAGAAGCGTTACTGGGTATGGCGTTACTTTCGGCTGTTCAATGGGGATCTCGTGTGTCGCTGAGACGAAACGGTCCGACCGACACGCACTCGGGGCGGACTGTGAGGCTGACTGCTGAGCCTCTGCCGACGCTCTCATGCAACAGTGCTGCGCGGCGCTCGCGCGGTGCCCCCCCCCCCCCCCCCCTCCCCTCTCTCCGCCCCCCCCCCCCCCCCGTATTTTGAGAAAGAACAAAAAACACACACACACACGCTGCGAAACGTTTCCGGGCGCGCTGCTATTTCGGCGGCGTTAAGCTGGGGGAAGGCGAGCGGCGAACGCACTCTCTGTTCAGGAACGTAAAGCCGCCCAAATTGCAAAATGTTTGACGCGCGAAGAGGGGAAAATATATCGGGAATGGAATATGACGCGAGAGCTCGTTCCGATTCCGCGGCCGGAACCGGCTGGAGGATAGGAATGTTCATATTTTGAGAAAGAACGAAAAACGGCACAATTTTTTTCACTTTTTATTTTTTTATAAATTGCGTACAGTTGCAACCAATGTTGCATACTTCTATTTTTAATTACAAGTTTCGGAAAAAAAAAACACTTTTGAAAATGATGGTTGTTCCTCCTGGCGGGTGGGGCGGGGCGCGGGGCGTGCAGCAGGGCGACGCGCGTCACTGGAGTCACACACACCGCGTCCACCTGCTGCTTGGCGGCGGCGGGTGTCGCGGCCGGTGGCTGGGAGACGATCACAAAATATGGTTTTGTAGCCGCTGGCGGCGCGGCCGGTTCGGGGCTCGGGCGGAGGCCTGGTGGAGGCGCGGGCCGCCGCCGTCCTCAGAGCAGAGCAGCAGGGGCGGGGCCCGAGCATTCTCATACACCGGCGCGGCGAAAAGAGAGCAAAACGCGGCCAATCAATGTACAACAGCCTCCTCCCGTCCCGTCCCGTCCCGCGGCGCTCCCAGAATATTCCCGCAGGCCGCTCCGCTCCGCCGTCTCTCCAGCGAGAGCGCCGCAAGAAGACAAAAGTCGCGCTAAGATGCGACCGCTGCACCGCGTACCGCGGCCGGCACTAGTTTCTCATAGTGTACGCGTGGCGCGATTTTATGAATGGAACGCGTTGACAGATGCGTTCGTGAAGGCTACAGGAAACAGAATGCCGCCGCCGCCTGTATGGGCTCCTGTGGGTGTCCACCCAGGGAGGGGAGGGGAGTATAATTGGAGGGTGGGGAGTAAAAAGAAGATGATTCGAGCCCAACACAGAGAGGGAGGAAGAAGCCGGGTGTGGCGGCGGCGGTGGCGGCGGCGGCGGTGGCGGCGGCGGCGGCGCTGCGGAGGCAGTAGTAGCAGCGGGGAGGGGAGCCCGCGGGCCCGCGGCGGCAACACTTGTGGAGCAACAACAGCAACAACTTCGGCAAACAACAACAATGGCGGCGGCAGCATCACTCCGGGAGAGAATATCCGCGAGGTATAAAAGGCGTCGGACGAGCAAATGGCCTCAGTCCGAATCCGACAATTGTTCTGGCGAGTACTGGTAACCCCAGCAGCGCTAGACAAAAATGAAGTCCTTCGTAAGTGTGGTCCCACCGATCCTGTGCCGCTGCCGTCTCCTGTCTTCTGCCCTGCTTTAACACGGTCCGGTCGTTTGCTTCGCAGGTCGTCCTTTCTTGCGTCCTGGCCGTGGCCGTGGCCCACTACGTGCCCGCCGACACCCCCGAGGTGGCCGCCGCCAAGGCCCAGCACTTCGCGGCCCACCAGGAGGCTAACGCCCGCAACTGGGCGAGCGACGTGGTCGTCAACAACCAGTGGGTGGCCGCCGCTCCGTCCTGGAACTCCCTGTGGGCCGCCCGCGGCAACTGGTACGCTCCCTCGTGGCAGCGCTGGTACTCGCCCGCCCAGATCTCCGTCGTCAACGGCCAGGTCCAGGACACCCCTGAGGTCGCCGCCGAGAAGGCCAAGCACTTCGCCCTGGTCGCCGAGGCCCACGCCCGCAACGGCGGTGCCTCCATCCACGACGTCACCGAGGGCCAGTGGGTGGACGATGTGAACGTGCACGTCGCCCCCGCCGTCGCCCGCGTCGCCGTGCCCGCCGTCGCCCACGGCTACGTCGCCGCCGCCCCCGCCGTCGCCCACAGCTACGTCGCCGCCGCCCGCCACGTCCAGCCCGCTCACATCGTCGTCGCCAACGGCCACGTCCAGGACACCCCCGAGGTCGCCGCCGAGAAGGCCAAGCACTTCGCCCTCGTCGCCGAGGCCCAGGCCCGTGACGCCGCCGCCGGCAGCACCGAGTGGGCTGACAACGCCGAGAACTGGAAGGCCTGGGGCGCCCCCGCCGCCGTCTCCACCTACGCCGCCGTCGCCCCCGTCGTCTCCAGCGTGTACCCCAACTGGGCCCAGCAGCCCGCCCACGTCGTCGTTGCCAATGGCCACGTCCAGGACACCCCTGAGGTCGCCGTCGAGAAGGCCAAGCACCTCGCCCTCGTCGCCGAGGCGAAGGCCCGCAACGGAGACTGGTCCGAGGTGGTTGCCCCCGTCGCCGTCGCCCCCGTCGTCCACACCCGCGTCGCTGCCGTCGCCCCCGTCGTGCACTCCCGCGTCGCGGCCGTCGCCCCCATCGCCCCCGTGGCCGCCGTCGCTGACGTCCACTCCCAGTACCACGCCCAGGACGAGGCTGGCCAGTACAGCTACGGCTACAACGGCGGTCTGTCCACCAAGGTAAGGAAGGGTCACCGTCCATCACCGGCCAAACTGGTCCACCGCACCGGGGGGACTTCCGCATACCCGTCAGGGAGCGGGGCGACGTGTAGGCAGGCAGAGTAAATCAGTACGCATGAGGTGGGGAGGGGGGGGGGGTCTCCCAAATTGTCGTCCGTCGTCGCTCTGCCACAGCGGCGCCTCGCGGCCTGCCGGCCTCAGGGTCAAGCCCACCACTATTAGCTATTCGCTCATAATCGACGCGGGTGATGAATCGCCCCGCGGTTGTTGCGTGTCCGAAATCAGTCCAGCGGAATGAAGAGAGGAGGCGGCGGTGGCCACGCCCGGCCCGGCCGGCACGCCGCCGCGCAGGTGCTCTGCTTTATCGTCACTTCCTCGGCGGGCCGGGCTCGGAGCCGAGCTGCGAGAAACCGAGCACTCCCGGCGTCTCACCGCGTTTGCCTCTTGTTCTACTTTTCAAAAATAGACTACTAAATATAAATATACGCACACATCTCCGCGCGGCCAGGTGTGCTCCGCGCGCGGTCCGACTGCTCCATACAGGCAAAAATAAATGGCGCGTCCCGATCGTTAGCGACGTTTAATTATGCGCGGGCAGGCCGGGCCAGGAAGGACGTACGCGCCGCGGCGCACCGCGTCCCGCGGGCCCCGCCCCTTCTTGTGCGCTCCGGCGGCGTCAATCATTGATTCGTGCGTGACAACGTTTGCCTTGGATCCGCGGAGACACACACCTAGGTCACGGACGGTGTGTGCGTGTGTGTGTGTGAGAGAGAGAGAGAGGGGGGGGGAGGGGGTAAAGGGTGAGGAAGGGTGGAGGGTGTGCAGCAAGGAACAGCGACAATTTTCTCATCCCTCTCGTTTCTTCTGTTTCTGCCAGAACGAGGAGAAGACCGTCGACGGCGTGACCCGCGGCGCCTTCTCCTACGTCGACTCCAACGGCGTGGTCCAGTCCCGCAGCTACGTCGCTGACAGCCTCGGCTTCCGCGTCGCCGCCACCGACCTGCCCGCCGGCCCCGCCCCCGTCGTCGCCGCCGCCCCCGTCGTCGCCGCCGCCCCCGTCGCCGCCGTGTACTCCGCCCCCGTGCTCGCCGCCCACCACGCCCCCGCCCAGGTGGTCGTCAAGGCCGACGGCACCCTCGAGGACACCCCCGAGGTGGCCGCCGCCAAGGCCCAGCACCTGGCCGCCCACCACGCCGAGCACGCCCGCCTTGCCGGCGGCGCCTGGTAAACCCCCGTCCACGACCGCGCCAAACCCCACGAGGACTCAAGTTACCAAGCGGCGGCGGCTGGCCGCCCATCACCACGTCCGCGAACGACATGAGGCGCGCGCCTGAACACCGACTGAAACCGCGGGGGACGAGGCGGAGGCCCTCGGCGACTCTCCCCTGCTGGCCGTAGTCAGAGGGGGGTGACGCGCAGGGCCCCGCCTCCGGCCGCCCCCGCGGCGGTAGCGAGCTTGTACAATAACAAAATGTGATGTGGGCCGGGAGGGCGCGGGGGGGCCGCCGGCGCGCCTCTCCCCCTCCTGCGCCGTGTACCTTAACTAGACTGAGACGATCGAGGACTTTATTTTTGTATTATAGATAATTTTTAGGTGTCGATTCGTAGTCGGAACCAAAAGAATTAAGAAGGAGGGTATCGAGATTCCACCCGTTATAGACGCACTCATTACGGACGAAATAAAAAGAAATGTTTCACCCCAAAAAAAATTGTGTCGCCGCTGTGCAATATTTATTCCTGTTGATGGATTGATGAAACGCATCCCACTTGACACTTGTCACACGTCTGCGCCGGTCGGCACTCCGCGGAAGACCATCTATAATTCCGCTCTTGCCTCTCCGAGAAGCAATTTTTTTTCCCCTCTTTATCCCCGGCCTCCAATTAGTCATTTACGCCGAGGAACAACACTTGTTGCAGCCCGCGCAGCCGCGTCACGCAACGCACGCAGCGGTGACTCACAGACGCGGACGATGCGGGGGCAGAAGTGCCGAACGAATAGAGTGCGTGCGTGAGCCGCGGCGGCCGACTGGACTGAAACAGAAGGCGCGCGTGTTGCATTAATCCTGTCGCACCCCCTCGCGATGTAACCGGACCAGCAGCGGCGTTCTTCTTTTTTTTTCGTATTTCCCGCTCCCGTTTTGAAAGCGCGTGCAGCACGGGACGGGGGCGTTGCTTGCGCCGTGACGGGCACGCCAGGCACGCGAGACACGGCCGTGACCCTCCTCGCACGCGTGGCACGCGGCACCCGCGTTCTTGGTGGCGGGCCGTACAGACATCACCTCTCGCCAAGCCGTAGCTCGTGAGCGGATGGTGCCGAATTTTGAAAACTTCGTTTTCATTCAATTAGGAAAAAAGTCACTTTTTCTTTTATGCAGTTGTGGTTTTAGTTCTGTATGTTCTTTTCGTATGAAGTTTGAGTTTTCTCCAAACATTAGGGAGCCGGGTTTTAAAAGAAAAAAAATCACAATTGCTTTTGGTTTTCATTCCTTTGTTCTCGTTTATTACTCGCAATTACGGGTTGGACGAATTACAAGAAATAATAATTAATAATAATCAGCCGGCATGCCGTCCGGCGGCGGCGTCGTTGGCGCCGAGAGAGGCTTCGACGGAGTTCGATCGGCGAAGTTCGGAAGCCTCTAATAGTCGGCGCCCGGTCGGGACGGGGGATGAGGTGCGAGGGAGAGGCGCCCCGCGGCCCGTCCGAGACGCGCGATATGTTCAAGGGGGAAGGAGACAGAGAGAGAGAGAGAGAGAGAGAGAGAGAGAGAGAGAGAGAGGCAGTGCGCGAGAGGTGTACAGAGTGAAATGGAAGGTGGGGCTTGTTTGTTGTTCGTGATGGGCTTCGCCGGGCTGCGCAGCCCGCGGGGACAACTGCTCCTAGATCTGGACCTGGGGCAGGTCGGAGGCCACGACGCGGAAGCCGTCATGGTCCGCCACGTAGCTGCGGGACTGGATCCTGCCGTTGGGGTCCACGTACGAGTAGCTGCCGCGGGTCACGCCGTCCAGCGTCTTGGTCTCGCTCTGCAACACGCGCGCGCGTCAGGTGAGATAGCGGCACTGATAAGAGCGTTGTCCTGGTCATTAATTCAATTTGGAAAACCGAGAAGGTGCAATTAACTGGGTCGGAAAAAAAAGGAAGAAAAGTGGTGCGGAGCCGCCGCGGGTGTTGCTGCCAGGTGGTCTCGCCGAGTGGCCACTGACGGTGGCGCAGTGACAGCGGCGCCGTGCTTTACCTTGGCGGCGTTCTCGTTGGAGTAGCCGAAGGTGTACTGGCCCGCCTCGTCCTGGGCGTGGTACTGGGAGCGCAGGCCTACGGACAGCGGGGTGTACAGCGGGGCGGCGGGGGCGGCGGGGGCGGCGGGCTGCGGGGGGAGAGAACGGAGGCCAGTGAGTACGGCGGCGGCGGCGGCGGCGGCGGCGTGGCCCAGGGCTGTCCCCGGTACGTACCTGGGCCACGTAGGGGTTGAGGTAGCGGTGCTCGACGGGGAAGGCCGCCGACGGGTTGTAGTACTGGCCGACTCCGTTCCTCAGCTTGGCCTGCTCGACGGCGGCCAGGTGCTGGGCCTTGGCGGCGGCCACCTCGGGGGTGTCCTGCACCGGGGCGCTGAGGCCGGCGCTGGTCAGGGACCACCTGTGGAGCGGACGGGGGAGCAGCGACGCCGTGAGGTTAGGCAAGCCATCGTGCGGCCGCGGAGGGGGCCGCGGCGCCCGGCACAGCGGCCGCCCAACCGGCAGCTTCCTGACCTGCCCCAACCCGGCACTCACCTGGTGACGCCGCCGACGGTCTGCGGGGCGGAGTACGACAGCGTCCCCTGGGCGGCGTCCTGGCCGGGGGCGACCGGGAGGTCGCTGGCGGCCACGCGGAAGCCGTTGACGTCGTCAGCCGTGTAGCTGCGCGTCTGCAGCTGGTGGAGGACAAGAAGCAGGCCGTCAGTCTCGTCCCCGGACACCCCCCGCTCCCGGAGGCACCGGCACCGCGCCGACGGCCGTCAAAACTCACCCGGCCGAGGGGGTCGACGTAGGAGTAGGAGCCCCGGGTGACGCCGTCCGCCGTCTTCTGCTCGTGCTTGGAGGAGGGGCCGCCCGAGTAGCCGAAGGTGTACTGGCCCAGCTCGTCCTGCGCGTGGTACTGGGAGTACAGGGCGCCGGGGTACTCGACGGGGAAGGCCGCCGCGCCGCACGCCGCGAGGCACACGAGAACCACCTGCGGACAGCGGAGGCGCCGTGTGTGACGAGCGGGCCCCTCGCCGCAGAGCAGCGTGTCCCTCGGCGAGGGCCCCCCTGCCCCCTGCGTCTGTCCGTTCAGTTTCCTCGCGGACCTCCAAATCCGCACGATTCGCACGCGGTAAGTTTTCCGGGCGGCCGCCGCTGATGTAGGCGGGGCGCCGCCGCACTCAAATTGAAATGGATCTGGCCAGGAAACAACCCGCGAATAATGAAGACCTCTCCGCCTGCTCGCGCGCGCGCGCGCGCGCGTGTGTGTGTGTGTGTGTGTGTGTGTGTGTGTGTGTGTGTGTGTGTGTGTGTGCGGGCCGAGGCGTCAGGCGACGGTGATTTACGCGACGCCGGCACCGGCACGCGCCCGGGCCGCGTGCGAGAGAGGCGGCGGCAGGCACTCGCACCTCCTCTGTCTACCCGCTGGCCGCCGCCGTGTTGGAGCGACAGAGACGGCAAACCTCGCACGCAGCCCACCATGTATAATGAACGTGGGAAATGGCGGGTTGATCTGCATCCGAATGGACGCACTACATGTGTGATGTCCGGACGCAGCCCTCACTAGCGGCTAGCGGCTAGTCAACCCCATTTTTTCTTTTTTTTAGCGGGGGCGAATTTTTTCTACTTGAGATACAGTTGCAAACCTCATCATTTCGGTTCGAAGTTTTTTATTTTTTGCTTCCCCCCCCCCCCTTCTCCGCGAAGACAGAGACAGCATGCGTCACACTAATAACAGCCATCTCCTCCGCGCTAACGACCGAAAAGAGGACGGGGTGGCAGCGGCGGTGGCACTCGCGCCGTGCGTCGGAGAAGGACAACAACCTCTCTCTCTCTCCCTCCCCCCTCTCTGTCTCTCTCTCTCTCTCGTATGCAACAAACGCGGCGCAGAACCAGTCATTACGTCGGGAGCACAATCGTAAGTAGCGATAATTGCGGCATCGGCAAAATTTTCATACCGGCTGTGCGTCAACAGAGTAACCGTAACGTAACGGCGTGGTGGTGGGCCGCCCAGCGTTATCTCTGGACAGGACCTGTACCTCTGTCTCGCTCGCCCTCTTACGGACCACCCCACCAGTGCGACAGAGACAGCGTTACTGCTAAAGTCCTCGGAATCGACCAGCAGAGGGGGCGGGCACCGTACATTACTGTACTCTGATTCTTCTGCTACTGCCAATAAAAGAGCGGAGAGGACTGTGGTGCTGTTGGTGGGAGGTGACCACCACCGCCGCCTTGCCGTGCCGCGCCGTGCCAGAGCAGTATCTCACCGATGAGGCGGTGTGGTGTGGGCCTGTGAGGATAACAGAGGCGCCGCGCGGAGTGGGCGCCGACTCGCGGCCCGCACTAATGTGCTCGGCGGGGGAGCGCGGCACAGCCAAGGCAGCGCGGCGGCTGCGACGGCGGCAAGGGACCGGAGGAGTGCCCGCCCGCCACGCGGACCTTCCCCGCGGTGGGCGGCGAGATTTTTCATAAAATACGGTTCGGAAGCCGCGCGGGCGCGCGCGTCAGGTGGGCGTCACTGTATGAGGCACGGCGTGGCGCGTGGCTGGGGTCCGTATCGCGTGGTCTGGTCTGGTTTTGGCGCTACCGAAGCGATCGACATTATCGATGAGTCACGATGACAAAGTATCCTAGCCGCGATAGAGGCGGGAGGGAGATGGAAAGACAGAGAGAGAGAGAAAGAGACTTTAGTTTTAAAATTAATTTATTGGAGGATTAAAATTTACAATTGGGCCGGGACTGACGTGAGTTAACTTTGTCATAAATTAGAAGACGTGCAGTGGAGAGAGAGCGAGAGAGAGAGAGAGAGAGAGAGAGAGAGAGAGAGAGAGATTAGGTGGTAATGTCCTCCGAAGCAATCACGAGTGAAGACACCGCAGGTCATGCATGAGTACGTGCATCACCGTTGGCGCGAAACGCGAGCGGATTGGAAGCTCGGTGCGAAACACGCACACCCACACACACACACACACACACACAGGGAGGGACGTGTGGGAGGGCGATTGGATGCTGACGAACTGCGAAGCGGAGCACACGGGTGGTGCAGCAGGGGGCGGCCGGAGTGGGCCGGACGGGATTCCGAGCGGAATTAGAGAGGCGCAGCGCAGCGGCCGGCCGACTTGGGCGTCCACGACGGCGTGGGTCCGAAAGCGCAGCGCGGCCGCGGCCACGGCCACGGCCACGCACTTGGCCGAGGCGGCCCGGGTGCAACGCCCTCCGCTCGCGGCGCCCCCGCCTCCGTGCCGCTGCAGCTGCAGCAGCGCCGTGCGGTGCGGTTCGATGCGTCGCCATTCATTGTAAAATAGCGCGGCGGCGTCCCCGGGCACACGCGCTGCCATCATAGCTCCGTCTCCGTCGCACGCGCGGGGTGCTCCATAAGGGAGTGACAGAGACAGAGACTCTGCCCGCGCGGACCGACGCTCTGGGCGTGCGCTATCGGTCGGGGCCCGGGCCTTATGGACAGCGTATCCGGTCTATTTGCTCCAGATTTATGGCGCAGCGACCCCCCCCCCCCCCATCCTCTGCCTCCCCACGCCTCCCCTCCCCCGGCCTGAAGTCCGGAGCAGGCGCCACCGCCGCCGCCGTTCGCTATGCATCCGACAGTGCGCTCCTTCAGGGTTTATGGCGTGCGTTACAGGAGGTAAGTGCAGGTTTAAAGATATAAAAAATGAAAATCACGATGGGAAAAGAAATCACACCATTCACAACAGCAAGGAACAATTCGCGGGGCCCTCTGGCCCGGACTGGGCCTTAATAACCAATTTTCAAGAAGTATTTTTTCCGCCGTGCGCGTCTGCCTCGGCGCGGTGCCGGACCGCTGCGGGAGGCGGCCGGCCGGCCTGCGGTGTCGGGGCCCGGCCGCGGGGGCAGTCAGGTCCGCGTCCGAATGGGAGCACGCCGCCCGACGCCGCCCGCCCGCCGCGCCCTCTGACCCGGGCATCCGGCCGAGCCGACCCCTCCCGCAGCCCGTGAGGCGCCTGCGGCGGCCGGGGTAGGCCGGCCCGCACGACACGGGTGCGTAGCGGGAGCCGCGGCGGCCTACCCGGCAGGCGCCCCCACCGGGTGGTTCCGACGGAGAGGGAGTGGGACAGAGGCAGGTGCGGTCCGTTTGGAATAACTACTTTATTGTTTTCGAAAATTGTTGCAATTATTTCCAAAAATTTGAAGAAAACTGTTTGAATTGAAAATTTCGGAAGTGGAAACCCCGCGTACAGCTTTGTGCTACGTGCTCGAACTGCGGGATGAGGCCGAGACGGCGACGATTTTGCACCGGCAATAGACTCAAATTGAAGCGTAATGACCCGTGCGGTGATATCAAATTCCGCGGAACACGCGGAGAAAATAGAGGACTTCTGCGAGAGGAAGTGACTCCGGGTCTCACCTGGGCGATCATCTCAGCCGGCTGTCTGGGGGGGTGGCGGTGGCTGGTGCTGCTGGGACGGCCGCGAGGGGAGTGTGCCGGCTCCGGGGCCGCGCAAACATTTATAACAATTGCGCTCCGACGGCGGGCCGGACCGGAGCCGGGGACCCGGGGATCCGGGAGGAAGGGAGGGAGCCGACGGGGACGTGGGGGGCGTAGCGCGGCGTCGCCGTCCTGGTCAGCGGGAGCGGAGGAGGAAGAGGAGGAGGAGGCGCTCCTAGGAGAGGGGGCGGCGGGGACGGGAGGGCGGGCACGGGATAAGTCGATCTGTTTCCTCACACACACACACACACACACGGTGGTCAGACGGTGCGGGGGAGTGGCAGCAGGATAATGCTCCGTGTGAGTACCGTATTAGACTCGCAATCATTATGCGAGACCATTTCTTTTTAACGCGCGGCGGGGCTCCCTATTTCGTCTTGTTTTCATTTTTTAATTTTTTCTTCACGAATTGGAGGCCGCGGCGGGCGGCGGCGGCGGCCCGGCTGGAGACGCGCTGCTCGAGCCGCCAGATTCCCATACGGACACACAGGGAGCCGCGCCGCGCTGTGATGTGCTTAGCCGGTGATTTGAACGCGCATAATCTAATTTGCAAACGCCGGGAGCGGAGCGGCAGAGCGGCTGAGTGGCGGTGCCGGATAGCCTATCTCATCCCATGGAGGACAGAGAGAGACAGAGAGAGAGAGAAACGGCACAACGGTCTGCCGCGCACCGGGCGCAGAGATAGCTGGTTTTTAATCTCGATATTTTCAACAAAAAAATCTGTAATTTTTAAATATTTTTTTAAAGTTTTTGGAATTTTTTTGAAATTTTCCTGAAATTTTCTGGATATTTTCAGAAAATCTCCCTGGATATGTTCCGCAGTCAACAGAGGCGTATGGGACTTCTCATGACCTGGCCTTAATTTTTTTTCTTTAATTCACCCTTTACTCGAGTTTATGCAGTCTGTTGCAGCTTTGGACGATGCTGACTAATCTGCGACTGTCGCGTCGTATTTCAAGCGCATTTCTCGACAAAGCTCAGTTCTGGTTTCGTTTTTCACGGTTTTGCGCGCTCCCCGCTGCGAGCAGCCACTCCCACGAACCCCATGGCGTATACTGATTCCCCGCTCCCCCTCCCCCCCCCCTCTCCTTCTCCTCCTTTCGATTTCATTTTTCTTCCTTTTCTTGTCACACACACACACACACACACGCAGAGCACAGCACGGCCGCGGTCGTGTGGCGAGTGACTGACCCCACTCTCCTCCCGATCGTAAGGCGGACCTGTCATCGATTCGCCCTCCGCCGGCCACAATTTACGGACGCGAAAAGCAAAATGTATAACAGGCGCGCGTCACGGCGCGGCAGTGCGGCATCCGTGCGGAGGCGGGCATTTCCACCGGCGGCGGTGTGGCCCGCACCCCGCGCGCACTAACACACCGCAGCACCCGCTGTCTCTGTCGCTCCCGCGGTGCCCGCCGCCCGAGAGAGAGAGAGAGAGAGAGAGAGAGAGAGAGAGAGAGAGAGAGAGAGAGAGAGGGAGAGAGAGAGAGAAAGACATGAGGAGGAGCAAGAGCTTTTCGCACGCAGCGGGTGGGTGCAGGCGGGTGCAGTGTACGCCAATGGCAAGTGCAAGTGCCGCGCCGCCGCCGCCGCCGCCGCCGCCTCCCCGCCGGACAAGCCGTAACTAAAGTGATCGGCCGCTCGATACAGACACCGATGCGTTGCCAGCGATGCGATGCGACGCGACGCGACGCGACGGCGGCCGTTCCCGGAGGCGCGTGGCCGCCTCCGCCGTCCGCCACCCGATTTATTTTTGCGATCTTTACCGTTCTGGCGGCGCGAAAAGAAGTACAAACACTGCAGCAGCCTCCGAGATGCATATGCTATCGAGGATCCGCCCGCGCGATCGCCTGCAGGGGTGATTACGTTGTGTCTCTGTCGCACGCGCGGGGCGTTCCGTAGGGGTGCGAGGGAGAGACCGAGCGACGAGGGATTAGCCAGGTGGGCAGCAGCGTCGACCGTGTCCACTCGAAGCGTCTGCCAAGATGTACTTCCAATTTATTTATTTATTTATTTATTTATTTATTTATTTATTTATTTATTTTAGTAGGGAAGTGAACCAAGGGCGCGGCGTGAGGGTCCGATGCCGCTGGAGGAACGGGAGCCGAGGAGGAAGACAGATCCGGGAAGGCGCTGAATCAGTACCCCGACGACGCCCTGCGGGTACGCAACCCGTCCGACGTGCGCCAATGGTGCGGGACGCCGAGCGGGTAGGCAGCCCAACCGACACGCCCCGAGCGCGCGGCGCCGTGCGGGTAGGCAACCCAACTGGCGGCGCGGCGCGCGCTACACCCGGTCCGGCCTAACCTCTCCCGCCGGCCCGGCGGCGCGAAAGTGCTGCGGGCCGGCAGGGCCGGCCGGTCGGGTACGCGACGTGCCGCGCTCCGTGCAGATCCGATCTCGTCCGGGCTCGGCTAGCTCTGCTACACCAGTAGGCCCCCACACACGGTCCACGGCCTCGCGGCGATGCAGTGTTTGCCCGAAACGGGTTAACGGCGATAAATAGGGCATGGTGATTTTCCGCCGGGCACGAGCTATGTAGTCTCTCCAGCATAGGAGAGAAAAGAAGCGAGCCCGCGGTGAAACTACAGAGCCCGAAAACTGTATAGTCTCACTGGAGCTTTATTCCAGTTGCACTGTTGATGAAGGGCTAAAGTGTAGTTGACGTGCGATTCTGTAGTTTTTCTCAATTATCTAGTCCTCTTTTCTTCGGCGGAACTACAGCTTCCTTCTTGGTGCAGTTCGCACTGACGATCGTGCCGCACCGGCGGCAAGCCAACCGAGCCGCGCAAACGACAGCAACTAACCGCGGGCCCCCGCTAAGTGCACAGCGAAGTCCTGGTTTGTTTTGTTCCCGTTTGTACTTCGCAAACCTCCCCGCCATTCCTCGCCGGAACAAATCCGAAGTGGACTCGCGATCTCCACACCGAGTCCGCCTCGCCTCGCTCCGCCTCCATGAAGTGCGTCATTAAGCCCCATTCTGTGTCCCCGCCGGGGGCCCCCAATAAAAGAAGAAAAATTTCCGAAGAGTCGGAAGTTGTGCCCGAAAATGTTTCCCCGCGCGGACCCAGCGGGTGACAGTGGAGGAGCGCCCGAACAGGCGTGGGCGTAGTATTCCGTTCCGAGTATTCAAACGCGACAATGATGTTTTTAATTTTGGGGGGCGAACGCGGGTGTTTCCTTCCGTTCGCTTTTCAATCGAGCGGTGGACCTGCCTGTGGTCCGCCGTCGCGGGGTACGTCCCGCCGCGGTCCGATTTTTCTCGGTGCGTGGAGTACCCCATCCCAGATCCCCTATTATAACTGGTTGCTGGGAAGCGAGCCTAGTCCGTCCGTCCCGGCAGGTCCCGTCCCGGCAGGACGGCGGCACCGGCTGCCTCTGCTGTGTATTTCAAGGCCGAGCCTCTGGCTTTGCGGCTCCGTGCCGCGCGGCGCCGCGAATGTGGCCTGACCGCCGCGCCGCACCGCGCTGCGGGACGGAGCCTCTCCGTACAGTAGGCCGGAACAGCGGAGCAAGCGCCACAACCAGCGACGAACCCTCTGCCTTACGCGACTCGAAAAATTCTCTGGACAGCTTTCCTCGCGTCTACTTGTAGACATGTAAAAAAGTAAATGAAGTAAATTCGGGCTTTGATGACCGCCGGTGCGAATCGAACCCGGGGCGGCGGGGTGCGGTAGACTCCGACCAAATGCATTTCTGCTCCCACCCCTCTCCCGTCCGATCCGGTAAACTTTACATCGTCAGCGTTCTGTGCACCTCTAATTTTAATCGGAGGTTAATTTTCATCCCATAGTCCCCACTAGATAGACAGGGAAAAAAGAGCCGCGTCACTTTTCGGTGATGCGCCTGATGGCCCTAATCAGGCAGGATAAGCGATACATGCTCGTCATTGTGTATCAATAGTTTAAGGGAGAGTTAGTTGGTTGGCTCATCCATATTTTTTTAAAACTTTTTCTTTTTTTGTTCTGTTAGGGGAGTAGAGAACTCGAAAAGGGTTGTAGGGAAGTACCTCAACCATGACATTGATTAATTTGCCCCATCGCAGCCAGCCAAAATATGCATATTTAAAGACAGAAACTCGTTTCATTTTGTTAAATAAAATTTGAAGTGAGTCTCATAGTCATGTTTGCGGCCATCAGCTGATCCCCCCCGCCGCTCGCATCGCAGGGGATCCGCTGGCGTCACCGTTATCGCCGCTCAGAAGGCCCCCTTCCCTTCCCGGTTTGTCGAATCCGACTATCATCTGTGGGTCACACAGGGGAGAAGGGGCAGAGAGATAAAAAGTTAACCGCGTCGCGCGAGCCGGGCCGCCGCCGGGTCGGCCAGCTCGATCAATAGGGAAAAGCAGCCACGGCTCGTACGCGAACGTCACGGCGAGTCGGCGAGGGCCCGGCGAGGCGAAGGCGGCGAAGGCCTAGGCCGAGGACGGGGACCGGCGGGATTCGCCAGGGTCACCAGTCCTTGGGACTCTCTACCTGGTCTATGAAAAGGCTACTCCAATTATAGTGATTACCCCCCCCCCCCCTTTCCTCCGGGGGCGGTGCCCCGTGTTTCATCTCGCCTCGTCCTCCTCCGAGTCAAGTCCCCTCTCAGCTGGGCTCCCTCGCGCGCCCCGCCCCGCTTCGCTTCGGCCCGCACCCTGCCGGGAGGGCTGGCGCCGGCCGGCGCGCGCAACTCAAAAATAAACGTTGTTTTTTTTTTATCATTATCAAAAAATGCAAGAGCAGCGTGGCGCGAGTCGTCTGGGACCCCTGCAGAGTTACTGATCTGCGGATCCGATCGGAGCCCACGGGACCGCCACGGCGCCGCACGCCGGGCCCACGCCACGCCCAGCCGGTGCCGGTTATGCCGCCGATGACACCACGACTTATCTCGCTTTCGCGGCGATAGCGCGGCAGCGCCCCCGCACTCAATCGGCGGTCCTGGCCCCTCCCCCTCCCCACCCCCGCCGCCTAATAATGTCACTTCAATGTCAGTGAAAGCAGCCGCGCGGCACGCGGAAGCGCCCCCCCCCCCCTCCCCCCGGCATCCCCTGGAGCGCCAGCCTCCACTAACTCTCCGAACGTCCAGCCCTCTGGAAATGTGAATGCGCGTCAACGTCAGGAGGATGCCCTGGGCAGGAGCAAGTGGAGCCCAGAAAGAAAAGCCACAGCCGTCCCGTTTCAATTTACACAATCTACGATGCTAATGTAGGCATGGCCCAGCCCAGGTGCGGCACCCCGCCGGCAACGACCCGGCATTCAGTCTCAACTCGCGGTCCCGCGTCGGCCACAAGCCCACTTTGGGTCGGGGTAATTTTCATTGGTACGCGGGTGTGATAATGGTGGAAGGCAACCAGGAATAAAACAATTTGTTTTAAAAAAGAGGATTTAATTTAAGATGGTGCAACATTTACAAAACGAGTGAGGAAACTCATAAAAATAAGGCACTCAAACATGGAACGGAAAGTTGCTATAAAATTTCAACAGAATCACAACTCAGCTTCAGGAATGGTAACAACTATTTGTACACAATGGAATGATTTATAATACCTTAAAGCTTAAGGATCTCCTGCACAGCCTTCACAACATGGTTAGCACTGATACCGAACATGTCGAGGAGAAGATCAGAGGGACCAGAGCGGGGTACTCTGGGGACAGCCAGCTTGCGCACAATAATGTCACGGTGCTCAGCAACAGCAGAGATGACAGCCTCGCCGATACCACCCTCAGGGTAGTGGTCCTCAACAGTGACAATGCGGCCACCGCACTCCTTGGCGTTCTGGACAATAGCCTGGGCATCGATGGGCTTGATGGTGAACGGGTCCAAGACACGAGCGTTGATTCCAGCCTGGGCCAACTGGTCAGCGGCCTTCAGAGCTTCGTACAGGGTGACACCACCACCGATCAGCAGAACCTGGTCCTTGGCACTCTTCTTCACAACCTTAGCCTTGCCAACCACGAAGGGCTCGTTGTTCTCGTAGATGACAGCAGTCTTGGGACGAGATGTCCTCACGAAGCAGATACCAGGAGTCTGAGCAGCAAGCTCGATGGCACGCTCGCAGCTCACAGCATCAGATGGGTAGAAAACGGTAGCAGTGGGGATGGCACGGAACATGGCAATGTCCTCAAGAGCCATCTGGCTAGGACCGTCTTCACCAATGCTGACACCACAGTGGGACCCAACAAAGTTGCAGTTGGTCTGGGAAATGGCACCCATACGGATCTGATCAAACGCACGAGTGAAGAATGTGGCGAAGGTGGAGACAAAGGAGATGACACGGTTACGGCAGGCGGCACCAATACCAACACCAACCAGGTTCTGCTCAGCAATGAAGCATTCAATGTACTGGGCAGGGTTCTGAAGCTTCAGCTTCTCAGAGAAGGTGGAGTTCTTGGTGTCTCCATCAAGAGCGATGACTCTGGGGTTGTCCTTGCCAATCTTGCAGAGAGCAGTACCGTAAGCCTCACGGGTGGCAATGGTCTCTCCAAGCTTGTAAGCAGGGGGAGTGGCCAGCTTGACAGACAGATCAACAACAGGTGCGTCGTCCTTCAGGGGTTTCTGGGGCTTGATGAGGATGGCAGAGGTATTCTTGATCTGCTTCTGGACGTGAGCAATGACAGCATCAGTCTTGGCGCCAAGAACAGTTCCGTGCCACTTCTCCTTGTCTTCGATTTCGGGGAAGCCCTTGCCCTTCAGGGTTTTGGCAAGGAGAGCAGTAGGCCTATCCTTGGTGCTGGCAGCCTCGTGGAAAGCCTTAGCAACCTCTTCAACATCATGACCATCAATCACAAGGGAGTTGAAGCCAAATGCCTCAGTACGCTTGCGGTAGGTTTCCATGTTGTGCTGGAGGCAGGTGGGCTCAGACTGACCAAGACGGTTGACATCAATGATGACAACAAGGTTGTCAAGCTTGTAGTAGCTGGCGAAGTTCATGGCCTCCCAAACGGATCCCTCGGCACTCTCGCCATCACCCAGCAGGACGTACACCCTGTAGGAAGCCTTGTCGATGTACTTGCCGACGTACGCCATACCGCAAGCAATGGACAGACCCTGGCCAAGGGATCCAGTGCCAACATCCACAAAGCTGAGACGGGGGGTAGGGTGGCCCTCCAGGTCACTGTCGATCTTGCGCAGGTTCATGAGGTCAGAGGTGGGGAAGAGTCCAGCCTCGGCCCAGGCGGCGTACAGGATGGGGGCGGAGTGACCCTTGGAGAGGATGAACCGGTCGCTGGAGGCATCGCGGGGCTCGGACACCTTGTACCTCATGGTGTGGAAGAAGAGCACGGACATGATCTCGGCCATGGAGGCGCAGGACGTGGGGTGGCCCGACTTGGTGACATTGGTGGAGGTGATGGAGTGGATGCGCAGCTTGTTGGCGATGTCCTTCAGCTCCTGAAACCGACCGAAAGATAGGCGTCAGTAAAGGCGTGTGGAGAAAACCGATGCGCCACCGGCACCTCGCACGGCACGACGCTCGCACAGGTGCGAACACCGCAAGACAGCACAGAAGACGCCGACACTCACCTGCACGGTCTTGGACTCCAGCTTGTGGTAGTTCGACATGGTGATGTGTTGATTGGGTCGGCTTGACTTGGAGCTCTAACCTCTTGCGCTTGCAGAGGAACACCGGCAAGTGAGGCAGAGCAGAGAGCGGGCGGATGGCTCCTCGACTTCGCAGAGCGACTGCAAAAACGGGCTGCGTCCGAGTGGGCGAATGAGATGTCCTGTCCTCTTTCTTCTCAACGGGGCGGGCGCGGACAGGGGGAGGTGTTTTCGAAAGCGGCCCTGCAAGGTGGTTGCGGTGTTACCAGCATGAAAAAAAGTCACGCACGAATTTCCAGACCGAGAGACGAGAGTATATAGTTTTACGATAAGCAAGAGTGTTTTGAAATTTCAGCACTAGTTGAGAAGAGCTTGAACACTCGAGAAATATGGCGAAAGAAACGAAATACACCACGAACATATATCTGTCCAAAGTGGTCAAACACAAAATAGTTCTTTACATCACCGGTAGAGAGCGCTGCACTGCTTCCCGCGCTCCTACGGCGGACTTGAAGTGCTTCCTATCAAGCCAGCCCCAAGCTCGAGCCTACATTCGATGACCGTGCATTACGGCATGATGACGAAGCAGCCATGACCTTGCACTTGAGTTTTAATTCCTTGGAGCTCCAGGAATGTTCTTTCAGCATAAAAGGAGCTCTGTTGCGAGTTACGTTATAGAAGTCGACCAAAACAGTAGAGTATTGAGTTTTGCCAGTTCTGTTTTTCAGTTAGATAAAAAGAGTATGACTGTTGTTTAGGGTAAGAGTGAAATGATAGTGAGTCTTCTTCTGATGAACATATATATTATCTTTGAAAATAAAATACACATTGCTACAATTCATTGAAATAAATACAATTCAATAAAGGTAATTTCAGTTGCTATAGAACCTATCCGAGCAACACAGTGCTTTGCTTTACAGATTCCATTGGTTCCAAATATAAGGCACGTGCCATTAGCATGCACAAAACAAGCAAACACACACTCATACACACAAATACGATGCATGCACAGTATTTTTGTTGTAAACGTCTTCCAGTGCTACAACTAAATGTCCAGCAATCTCAAATTCTGTATGATTCAACATCTCCACAAAGATTGAAAGACTGACTGGCAAATACAAGAAGAGACATCTGGTAGACTTCAAGTTCCCATTCATTGTTTTCAAGACAGATATTTTAAAACAAACTTTGAAAAGGCTTGAATCCCAACTTATAAACTCACTGGCTTAGGTGTCACGCTATGGTGAAAAAACTTTACACATCCGAAAAACAATCAATGTACCTCAAAAGACAAAATTCCTCCTCTTCCTTTGGTTTTAAATAATACAATCGCCTATGTGCATGTGCATGCAATCCATCATAATATATGTATATATATTTATATTTATTTATCAAAACTAAATCAACAATCAAGAACATATAAGTTCAAAGTAAAAGTAAATATTTCCTAAAACTCTATGTAGTTGTAAAAGAACTTCCTAATGTTCTTGGAAAAGAACAATTTAACGAAATTCTTTCCCAACACATGGACTAAAAGGATAACACAAAATGAAATTGAAATATCTAAAATCTTAAGGCACTTGGAATATTGACATAAACATTTCACATAATGGGAAAAACAATTGCTATATTCATATAATACTAAATTAAAACTAATCCATCGTAGGTGTGGGTAAGGAATGGATATAGATAACACCAATAATGCATTTTAATAATTGAAGACAAAGATGTCAGATTTTAGGACAACCCGGACAAAACGTAAAACAAAACTGTAGTTTCATTATAGTTCAATTAAGAATAACTTGAGACAATTCTTGTTTCCTCTAGCCAGAGAACCAGAAAAGACACAAACTGAAACATGCAGAGAATGTCTGGACACACGTGTTGATGCATCTGAGAAGTAAGAGTACTCATAACAATGCAAGACAACCTTAAAAATTGCAACTAGTCATAATACTAAAACATGGTGAATGAAAAACAAAACCTCAAACAAAAATTTGCGATAGGAAATGATGAAAGCAGGTGTTGAGACTTCACAACCCCTAATACTGGAATTAATCAAAGACTGATACCCAACATTGCTATTCATTTCCTGTATCAACAGCTTATGAGACAAACACTTCATCAAAATGCACACGCCACAACAAAAGCAATGCAAGGGACAAGTCAGTCAAAATGCTACCAGCGTATGAGAAAATAAAAACTCCTTTAAAGTGCAGTCAAAGAGGACTCTGAAAGAAAGTCACAAATTAAACACAAAACTTTACAATCAATCCTATTTTATTCCACCTGAATGGTATGAACCATTCCTTATAAGTGTTAAAACAGATGTATGTATAACTGGAACTACTTAATTTTGGTCAGCTAGTTGCATTCTTTCTATTTACCTTGATCAAAGTTGGCCAAACAGATGAGTATATAACAATAAAATTATGAATACAATGGAACGGATCAATCACAAGAAAATCCTCAAATGAACAGTTCATTATCACAATGCCTGCATAATTGTCTGATACAATACAGTACCAGCAATAAGATGCAGGTTAAGGCATGCAGATTTGTTAAGCCACATTTAATAAAGACACCTTTTTTTCTTTGATACAATAATATTCATAAACATACAAGACTAACAGTGACTCATGCACCAAACACGCTTCACAATAGGTTACCCATGGTGTATTGCACACTTCCATTACAATAATAAAACTCACAAAACATGGCCCCTTGAAAATGATAGTATGCACCTCATGACATATACACAATGCTCCAGTTGAACATCAGAGAGCCTAAAACAGACGCTGAACACAATATAATACGTAGACTCTCAGGAGTTTCCACAACAAATGAACAAATGAAGAAGTAATTATTAACAGAAATCTGTTAATAATGGTAATTTCTGAACAATACATCAGAAATACTGAAAGTCCACCACAAGTAACAAAATATCTATTTGGAAAGTAATAGCCAGCATACTGACAAGCATTGAGAAAGTGACAGGAAACAAACAAACACACGCGCACACACAACATACATTAACTTTGAATTGCAAATAAGAAAATCACAAGATACATGTGAGTGTCCAAGGGATAGCTACCTTTTTACATAGCTGAGTTAAGTTTGTACAAGAGTGGAAAGTTTATGAACAATTTCATAATCTCATAATAAAATATTTATTTCCAGGTAGGTTGCATTTAGCCATTAAATATTGAATTACATTTCACACAATCACCGAGCAAACAACAAATAAGAAAGGTGAATGCATGAAGTCCACACCAATTAACCACTATTCATCTGAATGTGGTTAAGAAACTAGAGAACAAAACGCACCTAAAACTTAAGTTCACTACACCAATAAAATAGAGATATTCATATTTTCCCATTAAGATGGAAAAGTTGTTCCAAGAATAAAAGTTGCATTAAAACTAAATAGAAGCTAGACACATGACTGAGACCATCCTGCATGTGTGTTGGGCATACATTTTAAACTCTTTCAATGTATATTCTGCAACTACCTACTGTAACTTCAGACTCAATGAGTTCATTCAATGCTGTGATAGCATTTTCATTTCAAAATATGAGCCACGATAAATTACATGCATCCATCCAAATGACTGCCTTCTCCAAATTCAAAATACTGTAACCTAATAAACGCTCTATATCCATACAATTTTCTACCGCTCCACAATTCAGCAAGGTATGTGGTGTGACAATGTTATAACATAAATTTTCTGACCAGTCTTATAATTTCCAGCACATACTATTGGACCATTTCAATCTCAGGCTGAATGGGCAGACTATCCTCATTGCCATCATGTTTAACCGCAGTTTCATCTATTTCCAGTTTTAGCGGATCACTGTCCCCATCATCATCATAATCATCATCATCACCTGTTTGACTTGTCTCTAAATCTTCATGCCCCACTAAATCCCCCAAGGAGTCATCATGTCTGCCTGAGCTTGGAGCTGTGACTCCATGCTGGTTTTCTTTGTGTTTCTCTAAAAAGTAGCGGCGCTGGAATGACATGCCACAAAATTCACACTTGAATGGATTTTCTTCATTGTGTCTACGCATGTGGTAATCTAAGGATTGCTTCTGAGTGAATGCTTGACCGCAAATTTCACACCTGCAAGTTGGTAAAAAGTCGTTAGGACAGGAGATAACAGCAAAACAAAATGTCTCAGAAATTTGATCTCAATTTCTCACTTGTAAGGCTTTGTGCCATTATGAATTCTAGAATGAACATTCAAAATAGATTTTGATGCGAATGCCTTGTCACAAACATGGCAGGTGAAAGGTTTCTCCCCCTCATGGGAGCGCAGATGACGCTTGAAATCCACAAAAATATCAAATTCCTGATAGCACTTATCACATTTGAAGCTCTGTGACTTCAGAGGTTGTTCTCCATGTTGTTTCCTGATATGTAATCCATAACTGCTCTTGTAAGCGAATGACTTATTACAAATTTCACACACATAGGGTTTATTTCCTGTATGTAAGGTATAGTGGGAGTTAAGGCGTTCCTGAAAAACATAATATTAAAGCGTTAACTAACAGAACGTAGCTTTATAAAATATTCCTCTTGAATACTCTTGAAATGTGAAGAAATTGTTGCAGCACAACTTACCTTGGTCGGAAAAGATCTTTCACACTGATCACATGGAAAAGCTTTCTCTACATTGTGGTATTTCAAATGATTTTGAAGCTGACGGCTGGTTTGGAATTGGTCTGGGCAAAATTCACACTTTAAAGGTTGTAGTTCTCCTGTATGCCTTTGTTTGTGTTTGAGAAAGCTTTTGTAGTATGAGAAGCTCTCAGGGCACACATCACACTTGAATGGCTTGTCCAGAAAAGAGCCATCAAGACCAGAGGATGTAGCTTTTGGACGTGGTGTGGACATCTATCATAAAACAGATAGGTAACATTGTTAGCAAAACAAGAGGACAACATAATTACTAATGCAATTCAGTCAATTATGTACCTGCTCTAAAAGCTTATTAGCAAGATCTCGATCCTTTGGGCTCTGCACAGGCAATGGTCCTGGACGATGAGGCCCAGGCTGGAGGGAAGGTATGTGAGTATTGTTTCCTATCACAGGATACAGGATTTGACCACGGACACTGACAGGAGCATAATTGGGCCTAAAAATATTTGAATATGAGTTAATAATAACGAAAAAAGATTTACATTATGGTGACTGCCAGAAACATACTGCTCTGTTTCATCTCCCATCAGCATAAATGGGTCCACCGATACTTCCAAGTTTTCTGTTTCCTCCTCTTGCTGGAACAGGAAAGTCAGATTTAAAATAAGCAATTTCATAAGAACCCAAGAGGAAGCAAACATTTTATTTTTTTTAATAATAAAAAATCACAAACCGAGTCATCTCCATTCCCAGATTCTGTATTCATTGACTGATTGTTTCCATTTCCTACATCACGATCCCAACTGTAACCATTTTCATTGCTGTCTGCCTCTCTCATCATTGGTACAGCTGATATTGTCAGTCCAGAACCAAGCCGGCTATCTATTCCCATGGAGTTGCCATTTGCATTGTGGGACACAGGAGTAATACTTAAGGCATCATTACCTGAATTATTCTTCATTAGAAGGAACAGTGAAGTCGTTAGCATTTCACTGACGAAAAAATAAAAGTAAAAGAAAACAAATATTCTGCTCTTTACCTGTATATTAAATGACTCATCACAGTCTCTTCTTTGCCTTTTGTAGCTACGAATAGGTTCCAATGGTTCTATATCACCAATGGCGTTGTTGCCCTTTAGTGCTGATCCCCGTATTCTTGCGTCTGATCTCAAGCACATGACACGGAATGCGTAAAATGCTCTGACCTTTGACCGGCATCCTGGACATATCTTATCAGACGGTGCAACCTAAAATAAAAAATTAAAAAATTTATTTATACAAAACCATCAAGAACTATACTCAAGACAATTTGCACAGAGGGAGAGGGAGAGATAAATGGCACCACCAAGAACTGTAAAAATTCGAGGCATTCTATACTAAAGCCAAGTTCAGCAAATTGTCATGTGACATCCTCACCAAATAGTAATAGATATTAAAATGTCACCCCACCCTCTAGCTTCACCAACCTGTTGCACTCTATATAAATCATACTTTGTGTGTATATACACAACAACCAATAAAGCCCCTAAAAATAACTCGAAAATAGTGCCAACGCAATTACGAAACGAAAAACGGTGATCCGAAAACATTATTGATTGCCGTACCCTATCGATCATTCCCAACTCATCAATAGGTCTGAGAAGAGCAAGACATTAGCCGAAATCGCATCAAATCGACACGAGAACGCTGTGATACGACAAGTTTAAGTCTCGGCCCACCTTAATTTCGACAGGCGGTTGACATACGTACCTTTACAGTGGTGAGAATGTCTATTTTCAACGCCACAGTACTAATAACTCCTTCCAGATTTTCTTGCACGGGTATCAACAGAGGGCTCTCCTTCAGGCACAGACGACATCTATGCTGGATACCTAGAGAATCCTCAAAGTACGACGTGTCCTCCTCGTAATCATCGTTTTCGTGGTTCGATGATTGATCAGACATTTCCACAAGCTTCACCACAATTTTTGTCGAAATTAGGTGAGTACTTGCACTTCTTACACAGAGGGTGCCTTCTCAGTGCTTAATTGCAGTCGCCATGTTGATTGATGTCGCTTTATCTTGTCACCCGCATAGTGCCAAAAAACCTGCGCCGAGTTAAAAATATTTACGAGTGAATCACAGCTAACTGCGCACAACCGCTTCGAATCAAAACGCACACTACTCTCCAACGATTTACGCACACGTTACAAGTTACGACGATCCCAGTTACTTACATTTACAATTTTATTTCACCGCTACCGTTGGCAGCGCCGGAGTTGACCGGCACTTCGAGTTCTCTCGATCTGACAATCGATCGCCGCAGCAGAAAACAGCAGAACAAAACAAAGCGAGCAGAGCCGACATCGGGACGGGGACAGTCCGGGGGCTGGCGGTTTGTGCGTCGTTCTCGCCTCATTTCACCCTGTTCCAGAATGGGCAACCCCATTTTCGGCCTGTTCTCGGCGTGCCTGACGGCCTGGCTCGTCCTCTACGGCACCATTCTGTTAATCTTCGACCTGTGGCCGTTCTTCGCGCTGAGCTTCGGCTCCGTCGTCCCGGTGCTCGTCTTCGCCGCGGCCTGGTGGCTGAGGGTGCCGCCGCCCCCGGCCGAAGTTGTCAATGAGATTCTCGGGCCCGACCCCATCCACGGCGCCCCCGAGAAGGGCACGTACTCCATGCGCTCGGTGGCGCACCGCGGCGCGCCCCTGGATGCCCCGGAGAACAGCGTCACCGCGTTCCGCCTGGTGAGTGGCGGGTGGTGTCGTTCGGTGGGAGCAGGAAGGGGAGGGACGGGGGAGACTAAACTGGAAACCGCTGGACGGGACAAGGAGGCACGGCCTCCTACTAGAAGCACCCCTTCTTGTTTCCAGTGTTCACCTGGTTGCTAGTGGATGGTGAGAGCGGTGGTCTCCCGACGCACAGCCGCAGTTTCCCATCTGCATTTTCATTTGCTTCATTTAGTCAGAATGGGATTGTGAATAGTTTTTCTAGTTTGACTGATGACAGGAGGTGATGCCGTCTTTCACAGTTCATTTAATTCATGCGTCTGTTTTGTGTGGGCTGTATGGTGACTGGACTGCATCAGCCCACTTTAGTAATGCTCCTTGTTTTGTATGTTCGCCCCAAGTCTTGTCACTGTGGAGGTGACAGCAGCGCACTTGGCACCTCTCCTATATGGGCAGTCAGCTGAAGTGGCTATCACCATTTGGGATTACAGCTTTTACAAAATCTAAAGTAATACATTTACGGTCCATTTACTCTACAACAGTAGCATTATTCCATGTTGGCTAGTGTTCAGTCTGTTTCTCTCTGTCTCCTCCAAGTATCTGCTTGAGGTGAGGTGGGGAAGAGGAGATATGTCTAGTTTGCATGTGCCGTACCCGCGGTTGCGATTCGGTGAGCGACCGCGTGCGTCAGACGGTAGGGGAGGGGGGGGGGGAAGGCGGCGGCGGCGGGGGGGGGGGGGGGGGGGGGAGGCGAACCAGCTGTGGACTCGGCTGGGCCTGGCCATGGCCGGTACGAGCATCGCTAGCTCGGACGTTAGACCAGAGCGGGACTATTTCTGTCCGTGACCGTCTCTGTTTCGCTATTGGACTGGACTCGGTTTGCGTTTGCGGTCTCTCTGCCGGCTCGGCGGGCTGGTCGGCTGGTCGATCCGTCGAAGGGGGGAAGACCGGGGCCCCATGCGGTGGTGGCAGCGGGCTCAGGAAAAATCTAAATCCGCCCAAAGCTTTTTTTTTTGAGCTACTCGAGACTATAAAAACTGGACACTCTAAGCCTGGATCTCGGCGCTATGTTAATGTTCACGGATGGCTTCGTGCTTCTCCAATTAACACCCCCCCCCCTCCCAACATTTTGCCCTCCTTAAATTTTATTTTGTCATCTTGGTTGGTTCGGCTCTCACGCTGGTCGGAATATTGTGGCACGCCAGGCAGTGGACGACCAGGCGAGGCGAAGCCCATCCCGTGGGGCCGAGCCGAGACCTTGGAACTTAGCACGGCACGCCCAGCATAGCATGTGATGGCACAGGCGGGCGTAGGCCCGCGGGGCTTGAACGGGAATTGTTGGGGGAGGAGGAGGAGGAGGAGGAGGGGGGGGGAGGTGAGGAGCTCCGAGGTGTTATCGCGGATTTGATAACAGCAGCTCGAGCCGGTTATATCACCGAGAAAGAGGTACTTAGCGCCGATCAATGTGCGCGGGGTGTGACTGTGGCAAATTTACCATCTCCCCTCCCCTCCCCTCCCCTCCCCTCCCCTCCCTCCCTTGCTTTCCCGAGAGGCGTGGTGGCGTGGTTCTGTCTTACAGTTAGGGAAAGGGGTGGGGGGGGTGCTTCTCCGAGCAATACAGCCGAATTCGTAGGCAGGATAAATTAATAATGAATTAATCATTCCCTGGACTGGGGATGGATGGGGCGAGAAATAAGCAATCTGCCATAAAATCGGTCATACAATTGTACTGACAATGCCTTTTCTCGTTTCCAGTGTGCTGAAAAGGGGTGCACGGCTGTTGAGTTTGACCTCCAGCTGACGAAGGATGAAGTCCCTGTCATATTTCATGATGCAAGTGTGGAGCGACTAACGGGAAAGCAGGGCCTTGTCTGTGACATGACATGGGATGAGCTGAGCAAGCTAGATATTGCTGCAACACATCATCTCAGGTAGGCAAAGAGTTAGTTTGAATTCCTTAGAATATCTGCTGCTGTTAACAAGCAATAACATTTTGTTGGTTTTAACATATCTTTTTTTAAAATGATTAAAGATGTTGAGGTGGAAGTATATATGCATGAAATGAGTCTTATAGACTGTTTTCTCCCTTGCTTCTCTATTTTGGGACTATTTGCAAACATTGAACTGTGCAGAGTCTCAAGAATTTTAATCTTGAAACATCTTGGGTAATAATTAACTGAATCTAACTTGGTGAAACTGTAAGTACATGCTTCTGGTGTGGGTCTTTCCAGTGACCAATTCAAGGGAACTCGTGTAGCTCTTCTGGATGAGGCAGTCAAGGAATGCCTTAAACATGATATGCGCATATTTATTGATCTTAAGGATCAAGACACAAAGGTGAGACTATGTACATTGTGCATACATGTGAATGTGAATCTTTGACCTCCAGATTTACAGTGAAGCCCTTTATTTTTCCTCTCATACTGTGTCTGCTCTTATTTTAGTATTTCTTAAAATGTAAACTTGGATTTTACAGCTGGTTAAAGTCATTTTGGATATTTATGAAAAATATCCCAAGCTTTACAAGCGAGCTGTGGTATCTGGCTTCAATCCAATCCTGATCTACTTGGTATGATACTGTTGTTTGTAATATTACCTGCAAATTTTGTTGTTTCTACTTCTTTAATTTCAATTGATTTTTCCCCCCAATTGAAGGTGCGTAGAGCCAATCCCTCCATCACTTGCTCTCTGGCGTTCAGACCCTATTGGTTCTCAGCGAACAAGTACTCTGGAGAAGAGGGACCCTGTCAGACAGTCCCTCAAACATTTGGATTACCTATTCTTCAAGGTCTTCTGGACAAGATTAATGTCTGGCTGTTGAATCATTTTACGTACTATTTTCTTGGTCTGTCAGCCATTCTTCTCCACAATGATATTGTCTCCGTGTGAGTAATTCCCGCATCATAATTTTCTTTCCATGTATTGCTCTTCTTCAGGAGTGCTTGACTCAGATTCTTTGTTTTGTTCTTTTTCTCAGGGAGGACATGCGGAAATGGAGAGAACGTCATCTGAGGGTTGTTGCTTGGTCTGTAAACAAACCTCTTGAAAAGAAGTACTTCTCCAAAGTATTGAAAGTTACCTACATGACTGACACCATGATTGGTGAACCTGATAACAATGGTGATGAGATTGTAGACATGAAAGCTGGAGATGCCTGATTTGTCCTTTTTTTTATGGTAATAATTTATAATTTTCTTGTACATTTTATATTTTGACTTCTCGTAATATTTTGAGAAAATCAACTGCTTCTGCTGCGTTTAGTTCAAACGATATTCCTGGAACGCCCAAATGTTTCTATATCTTGTGCTCAATTATTGGTATTATGAAGTTTTCTTCAGCTTTACCGTAGCCTACATGTTATTTTACTACTGTGTATTCCAAAGACCTGTTTGTTACTATGTAATGAAATGAAACTTATGCTATTTTCATTGCTATGTCATAGATTTAAAAAACTTTTAATTTTTAGAATAATTTTTCTCTTTTCTTCTGTTTTTTGCTGTTGATGTCAGTAAGTAATGTGCAGAACTTTCCACAACAGCCGTCAGGTTGCTGTAGAACTATATTCATTTTCCTGTCAACTGCAATGAGGGGCATTTATTTTTTACTTGATTCCTCTATTTGTACATGTTTTTGTAATGATTTCTGTGATTTGTTTGAAGTGCACTTTTCATCTTCAATTTGGAAACAATGGTCGTTTGTTTCTGAAAAATTATAATGGGACCAGTAAGATGAAGAAGCAATGCTGTGATGGATCTCCATGTAGCTAATTTTTTAAAAATAGAATGATGGTCTACGAACTGGCCTTTTGCCTTTTAAATGCATTGATGTTGTGTTAGCATTTTACTCTTACCCTTTTTATGTGAAATCTGTCTGCAACTAGAGTAATGTATGAATCGGTGAGGTGATAACCGATTGGCAGTACCATTTGAGTGAACATGCATGTTCTGACTACTCTTCAGTTGTATGAAGAATATTGAAACCTCCACTCCATTTTAGGAGTTGTAATAATGTAATTGCATTAAAATGTGTGAAGCTTATGGAAGTCTTATTTATGTGGAAGGGTGCAGCAAGGGCAAAACATGGACACCTGAATGTAAAAGTAAATTGTATTCACATAAACCGCTGATCGTTTGGATCTAACAAATGCAACAGTGATCTCAACATATATGAGCTAAAACAAACTTTTGCAGATATGATTCTAATGCTAAAGTTGTTGTTTTACATACAATAAATACTCACAGGCTCATTCACGCAAATTGTTGACTTGACGGAGGACCAGCGCGGGAACTTTTTGAAATATTTTCACAGCGTTCCGCGCAGAAACATAGTTACCCGCTGGTGCCAACGACTTCCAAGAGGAAGGAAGCATCTTAGCAATATTATGTCATCCTGAAAAAAATTATTGGACTGTTTTAATAGCAACTTTATACACTGGTTGCGATGAACAAAGCAAAATAATTGCTTTTCGTAAATCACAAGACACGCGGAGGGATATTGAAGGTGGCAAAGTGGGTAAAAACACAAGAGCATCGACACTCTTTATCTAAGCTTCGCAAACGCGACCAACGATTACAGCGTTTCACAAGTGTAACGGTTGTGGAAATTTCGGGATCATACAGTTTGCTTTTGTACCCTCAGATTGTAAACTTTGAAATCATCGATGGCTGTTCAATTAATTCGTCGTCCAAAGACATTCTATCACGTGCAACTTTTTAGTTGGTATGTTGGTGTCTGTACCTTATTTCAATTTATGGCAGGCTTGAAAGTTGGCGGCTGCTTGGAGATTTTCCGTCACTGTTTTCCAGCATCATTCGAACCTAGCAATCGCTAAGAACTATCCTATAGAGTTGGAGCATCCTAATTCAATTTCAGTGTGATATTTTCCGTAAAACTAACACCCTTGGAAGGGAAATATGGCCGTTTTTACGTGATTGTGGCATGAGAAATTGTTGCTGCAGTCACAAATTGTCATACCTCTTGACCTTCGCGGGTACAGTTGTTCACAAGTCTGGTGCATTCACAAATTTCAGGCCCGCGGCTGCCGCAGCTTCGTCGTTCCGCTCCGCGCCTCACAACCGGCTCCAGCACCAAGTACGTAGCTCTCGGGCCCCGGGTGTGCTTAATTAATTCGAGTACCCATTATATTGTCGGCATTGGGAAGTTTCTCGGAAGAAAAAAAAGTGCCAGAGTATCTCTCATTTTCTGCCCGTGAGCGTTTTGTGATGGTCAACACAGCGGAAAGTAAACAGCACCAAAGCAGACATTTTGGTTTTAAGCACAAGGGCCTTGCTCGCGAGTCCACCGCTCAGATTGGAAAGAGCACTAAGCGCGCTCTCGCAAAGAAAGCGCCCGTTGTTCCTTCTCGCCACATTTCCAGGTATTTCTTTCTTTTCTCTCCCGGGGTGCCCCAACACGGGAAAAGTTGGCTCGGCTGCGCGAGGCAGCGCAGCTTCTGTTATTGGAGTCTGAGGTCATTAACACCGACTACCGTAAACTATTTCGGCCGCCACGAACCTTTAGGTACTATTTTGTTCTAAAGGCAGTTATCTGAAGGGACTGGCGAGTTTTGCATCGTACGTCTGTTTAACCGTTCTTTAATGAGCTCAAACCTATGCTTTGCTGCGTGTTATGTGCAATCTTTTGATATATGCCACTGCACCAGACTTGCCTAGTACTTGTTCTTTGTGTCCTAGTGTAATTTCTTTTGGTAGAGTTGCTCAGGACGTCAAATTAAGGTTATCTTCTTGCTCCATCTGTGCCTCCTGACCATATTATAATTGCACTAAACCTAAGCTATCAGAAATCTATCATTCTGACCGAGACTTCTTTTTCATCCAGAGTGCTTCTCAATGTTGTGATGCTAATACCATTAACCTCTGTAAACAAAAAAAAAATTATTTTTACTCTGCTCAGGAAGGATCATTTTTATGGCCGTCAGTCAAGGAATGATCAGCAGTTGCACAGTGTGAGAAAAGTTCCCTCTTCAAAAGTAAGTGCTTAAAGATTACATTTTTTAATCAATCTTTCAACTAGATTTCTTACCATTTGCTAATTTTATGAATTTTACTCTGTTTCTCAGACTGTTGAAGAAAAGGAATTTCGGAGGGAGGAGTACGTTTTAGCTGTCAACTGCATTAACAACACTAACAACAAAATGCATCCAGAGCAAGTGCAGGTTTCTGAAGCTGTTGTAGAGGTTGTGACTGAAGAGAAGCATATTTTGAAACCACTGGAGGCGGTTGAAGATGATATTGATGTAGAAGAAGTTGACAATGGAGATTTGAACGCTGCAGCCAATGGTGGATCTAAAGAGGAGCTGAATGGCAATGGAGTACATCACAAAGATAATGGGCACACCCTTGAAATTGCCAGTCAAAGTTCTACAGAGAAAGAACAAGTTGATGTGAATCCTGCAAATGGCGCAGACTTCAAGTCTGTTACTCGTATCAGAAGCTCTCGCCGCAACTCCACAAGCAGCCGCTCTTCATCTGTTTCTTCTGCTCCATCATTGAAGCAGCATACGCCTATGGCTCTGCAGATGGAAGTCAGTTTGGACGAAGATGAAAGGGAGCACATGGAGCCACTGATCATTGAGGGAAATGCTGAAGATCTGGAGGTGAGCATGAGTGCTTCCCATGATGATGATGCTGACGACGGAGCCACAACTGACTCTGAAGCCATTCTGGAAGCAGCACATGATCCATATGAGTTTGATGAAGAAATTGAGACAGAGATGCTTTCGAAGAGAGCCAAGAACAAGTCTTCTAGAGCCTCAAAGAATGTCAAGAGTCCTAAATCAAAATCCGAGAGCAAAGTTAACAAACCGAAAACTCCAAGATCCAAATCTCTCAAATTGAAGACCACCAAGCCGTCACCTAGACTAGCTGACAAAATATTTGAAGAAATGGATACAGAGAACTCTGATACTAACTCGCTCTACAAAGATGATACCGAGTCGGAGGACCTGAACACAAAGCGCCTGTCACCTCCTAAACGGTCAAAGACCTCTCCATCTAAGCAGGATCTCGTTGATGATGCTGAGATTGATGATAAAGAAAGCGAGTCTGAACATGTTCCAAGAAGGAGCTCGAGGTCCAGACAGACTCCTCAAAAGTACAATAGTTCTGTTTACATGGATTCTGTGTGGGAGCACCAATTGCTGGGTGAGGATCGCATGAACAATTCAGATGCCCAGGGTGCTTCCTCCATCAGGAGCGTGAAGGGCAGGCGTTCTCTGCGTAAATCTCGGAACATTAGTGCTCTTAATACATCACTTCACAATGAGTCGTCACCATGGGATAGTGAGTTTAAAGTTTTGACTCCTTGTGGAGGGGGCCTCTCTGTACACAATGAAACTGTTGAAAGCATTGTGGAGAGTACTACTCCTCTCAAGCGCAAAGCTAGTGATGATGATGACAATGAAGAGCATAATGAGAGAGGACAAAAGAAAATGTGTGTGGAGAACACAGACTTGGACAACTCAACAGCCAGTCAAACATCTAGCTTCTTCTCTGTAATAACATCCCCAATTGTGATGTTGAAGAATAAGTTCCGCCGCTCCTCTGTGAACTGCAGTACTCCTATCAAAGAAAGTATTGTGACTCCTCTGGAGCCTGAGGTTCCTGCATCTGCTGACATTGGAGATGATGTTGGCCCAGTCCCAGTCCCAGTTCCTGAGGAAGTGGCTCCTGCTGAAGTCCCAGTGGAAACTGCAGCTGTGGAGAAAGCAGAGGAAACTCGAAGCTGGTGCACTATTATGTAAACATATATCATACCTTTAGGCATTTGCTGACATATAACACTCATGCCGCCACTTATTGAGGGCATGCAAGACGTTTGTGTTATATGTCAGCAAATTCTGTATTTCTCCTTCAGCCCGTATGGACTTCTGAGTTCATAGAAATTGTAGTGTGGTTCAACATTCATTTGCTTTCACCCTATTTGTATTTCAAAATTGTGCTTTTTAGAATCCTGTTTCAATGTATTTAATTGGAATATTGTAAAGTGGTTTTTAAATCATGACTTCTATTTGGTGTGGATTTTTTCAATGTAAAAACTTAGGAATGATAAGCGGTTAGCATTATTGCCTATGTAGCTCATTTTATTTTTAATTTTATTCTTTATTGGTACATATTTTTCTTTGTTATGTATCTTGCATGAGACTGATCGCAGTATTTCCATCTTAATTTAAACCTTCCCATGACATTATGGATATCTTGGTTGGGCAGTATTATTGTAAACTGAACCTTCTCAATTCTCCTCCTTGAGTTTTTAGGAGCTTTCATTCAATAGACTTTTTGTTTCCTATTCCTTTTGTTGTATTTTAAGTAAATTTTATGTTGAACGTAATGTACTTCATTCAAGTATTAAAGACATGTTTCATTTTAGACTTGGATTCTCACTCGCCCATTAAAAAAAAAACACACACACACTTCGTGGGCTGAATTGAATGCATGTTGGTAAGAGGGGTTCAGTAGGAAATGTCAGAACAACCTATTATCTCAAAGATTTTATTTTCCTTATGAATGCCTTTGAACGAACATGCAGCAGGAGGAATGATCCGATACATCACACATTTATTAGTGGTGCCATAGACATTGTACAAATACGCTTTTAACATTAAAAATTAGATTCCTTTGGTAGAAGGTCTTGAAGCTATACACTGATAAGAGTTTCTGTTCCTGGATCTTTTTATATCCTTGTTTGTCGGTTATAGACTTCGCTGCATTCTTGGCAGGTTTTTACCAGCCATGAGCTTTCATATCTATTGTAACAAGACTTATTATTATTGTCATGTGTTGCAATATGACAGGGATGCTTGCATTTAACAGTGTAACTTGAATGTTTTTTCAAAGCATCCCACTTTTACCCTTACCTCCAAGGGATTACCATGCTACTAATGCTATTCTACAGTATGCAAGCCAGCTCACAAATTCAGATTTTCCTTTTACACCTAAAGGTTGTACACAACAATGCTCATTTTGCCAGTACTTTGTTTTTACAAAGCCCTCGCCCTTACGTCACCTGTATGACTTGAAACTAGGAAAGAAGTTGTTGATAACGTACAGAACCTACAATGCGGCCGAATGCACAAGGCTGCTCCTGTGGAGTCTGTGTACCAAGAAAACACAAATTTTTTTCCTTACTTCTGTTGGTAGGAGATCTATTGAATAGAAACTAAATTGTGTGAGCCAAACAATAATTATTAAGAGAGGAATTATCAACTAAAGGAATACATATATATGTATATATATGTGTGTGGATATATATTTATGAATGGGGTTACAAGTAATTAAAATTTTCATCGTACAGCACTTTTAAAAAATCCTCCTGAAGAATGGACTGGATATGATCGGGTGGTGATGCTCGCTGCATCCCTGAGCACTTGCAATCTTTGTTTTTCATCATATATTATTTAGAACTATACCAACACTGTTTGCCAAGAATAATAATAGCGAATCTGATAAGCTTTTCTCCTGTATACATAATTTTGACAAGACGGGATAGATAATATAAGTCCAATCACATGACAATTCCAATTGACACATTAATTTTAACTATCCTATATGAAATGATACGATTCGGTACAGCCTTCACCTAAAGCGGAATCTTCACGACAATTCAACGATAACGTTTCCTCCTCCCTTCGACAGTACCCGAACGTCAAGGCGGGCAGAGAAGGGAACTCCCACCCTGTTACCCTCACTACAGACGTTACGTCACCGCCAATCGATTAATCATGGCAATAACCGCTAGTAGGTAGTGGTTTAGGGAATAACGTTCTCGCAGAAGGTGGAGTTCAGTCCGGGGATGTGATTCTGACGCCGGACGGAGCACACCCCGCGAGCTAGCCGCCGCTGGCGACCCGCAGCGCCATCTCCCGGGGTTCTGTCGTACTACTCCCCCACCCTCCCTCTCCCTCCCCCACTCCCCCTCGGCGCCTGGGGGGAAGGAAGGAGAGGGAGGGTGGGGGAGTAGTACGACAGAATCCAGGGAGATAGCGCTGCGGGTCACCAGCGGCGGCTAGCTCGCGGGGTGTGCTCCGTCCGGCGTCAGAATGACATCTCCGGACTCTCTCCATTCGCACGTGCTAGAGTGTGCTGCCATTCGCGACCGTGGTAATTTCATCTATGTGTTGGGAGCCCATCGACTACGGCGGGAATATCTCAACAAGGGATGGGAGAATGGCAGAGCCCCTGATCGTGTGAATCAAGGAGGTGGCAAACCATGTTGTTCCTGACGGGAGCACTAAACGGCCGCAGACTGCTCCAGACACTTTACAGGTTTCTTTACCGTGACACAAGAAATGTAATTCCGATATTTGCCTTAAGGAAAGTTATGGCTATGATTTTTTTAGATTCTCTCGTAGCAACAGTTAAAGGTTGCGAGCCATTACTGAATTATGGTTGCTCAATTCCATGACCTGCTGTGGCTAAAATGTTTAAAACTTAATAATAATCTATCACAACCATATTTGATTTCTAGCCACTGTGAAAGTGAACCCCCAGAAATCGAAAGGGTTCAAAACAAAGATTACAATATGATAAGTTCTGATGCTTCTCAAAGCAATCCGTGTAAGTCATCAAACTATTTAATTTAGCCGTGTATTCATAACTTCTTGAAATTTATGATGAACATTGTGGTAATATCAATTGTATTGCTTTGGCAGGAGTCAGAATTGTGTACAGGATACCTGTTATCTTAAAGATAAACATTTAAGAAATAACATATTCACACATACAATTTTAAAACATTGTAAATACAAAAAGCTGGGCACATTTGATAAGGTTCTTCAAAGACAAACTATATCAAATTAACAACAATGAGTTATTGACTCTACCGACACACTGACTTTCTGCTCCTAGTAAAATTGCTTTATGCAATTTCAACACTATGAACACACAACTTTGCATTATATAATAATGGTGGTAAACATCAACTCAAAATTATCCAGTACAAATTTTCAAAAATAAATCTAATTCCATACTGGAAAGAAAGGGCTAATTTACTTTTGCGCGCAAAATAAAATCTACTGACTTATTTGAGACACTTTCTCTGGAGACTAGGAATTCCCTAAACATAAATTAGCAGCAATTTAAAACTGCTCTCAGATAATGTCACTGTTACAATTAAAACTGAGATTTTAAAAAAGCAGTCAGGTTGAGTGGATTTAAACTTTTTTTTTGTTGCTTGCTTTTTTTTTAGTCTAGGTAATTTATATGCACTCTAAGACCAAAAGAAAATCTCCCAAAACTGATGATCTAAGTTTCAGAATATTGTTCACCAATGAATATATTGAAAATTCACAAAATAACTTTTATCCATATTGTGCTGATAAAGGGGAGATAATAGTAGGCCACTTCTAAAATTGACCTTGCAGTCCCTTAACTCATATGAACACCATACCATATGTTCCCTCACATATCTATATACATACGTATTAGTAGTAACTCTCACACTCCGGGGGATTGAGGTCACCGAAAACATTAAGCTCATAGAGACTGGCAAAGCTGATAAAGAACAAATACCACAGCATCAAGATGACACCATACTTCTTGTCCAACTTCCATCCATTCATGTGGGTGGCCACCACCAGGAAGACGACAGTTGATAAAAGGGAAAGCGTTGAATATGTGAGCCCTGTAAGGGCAAACCCATCCAAAAATGCATCACTCGGTTTGATATGCGCGCAACGCAGCAGTGAATCGCATCCTTACCTTTGCTGTACACATTCACGTGGCTCCCCGGGGCGATGAGGGCCGTCTGCATGAACCACGGCAGCCCCAGGCAGACGAGGATATCGAAGACGTTGCTCCCAACGGCGTTGGAGACGGCCATGTCGCCGTACCCTGCACAGACCGGGGTTGTTCATGGCCGCGGACTTCGTCGAATCCAGCTTTCTTACGTCGCCTGGCTCTGAAGGAGCTGGAGTCGGGGAAGTCGTTCTCGGGCCGGACGGAGTACCCCGCGCATGCCAGCGACGGTAGCTACTCCATGCATAGCCACCTTCCAGGCGGGGTGTCCGAGAGATGGCGCCACTGGCGGCTATGCATGGAGTAGCTACCGTCGCTAGCTCGCGCGGGGTGCTCCGTCCGGCCGGAGAACCACTTCTCATCTGGTCTAGTTCTCACGACAAGTCTACGACTGTAATTCCAGCGGGGAGGGAGGGAGGACTTGCCTTCCTTAACGACCGCCAAGCTGGAGAGGGCGTCGGGGACGCTCACGCCGGCGGCCACGAAGGTGAGGCCCATGACGGTGTCGGGGATGTAGAGCGTGCTTCCTGCAACACGGGGTCAGACCGGTCAGTCGCGTGCTGCCCCCGAGGAGGGGACGTGGCCGTGGCCTCCTCGCTCACCTATGATGGTGATCATCCAGACCATGATGTACGAGTAGAACGAGATCCAGATCATGGAGATGACGAAGGTGAAAGGGTACCAGCGGCGGTACTGCTCCAGCCGGCAGTCGGGCGTCGTCAGGCGGCACATGTAGTGGATGGGGTACACGGCGGCCCAGCGCGCCATCTCCAGCTGGGACGCGTTGACGGGCCGCTCCAGCGGGGACACCTCGTCGCCGGTCGGCTCCTTGGGCTTGTAGTACTGCGGCCCGGCCTGGCCGGGGGCCGCCGGGGCGCCGGGGGCGGCGGCGCCGGGGGCGGGGGGCTGGCCGCCCTCGCCGTTGCCCTGCATGTCCGGGTACTGCTGCTGCTGCTGCGCGTTGGGGTTGTTGGGGTCCTCGGCCAGGGTGCGGTACGTGACCAGGTGGGCCTCCTCGTCCGGCGTGGCGGGCTTGCAGGGCAGCGGCAGCGTGTTGGCCCACTTCTCCACGCGGTCGTTGTAGTGCAGCGACACGCAGTACGCCACGTACACCAGCAGCATGAACAGGCTCTCGAACCTGTGGCACAAATAGTATCATTTTGAATTTTTCTTTTCGAAAAAGAAGATCTAGTATGTTACAAAATAGTCCAAAGTCCAACAAAAAAAAACATAAATTTTCAAAACTTATTTCTGGGCTGCTAATTTTTTTTTTTAGAAAAATGAATGAAGCAGCCCCGCGCTCACCACGAGATGAGGTCGTTGCAGATGACGAACAGCATGACCAAGATGCTGAGCGCGTACCAAAAGCAGTCCCGGCAGAGCGGGAACCAGTTGAGCGTGCAGACGGTGCCGGCGCACAGCGCGCACACCTGGCGCACAGACAAGGCCGGCGGTCAGAGGGGAGGAGGGCGGTCGGCCCTTCACGATCGGACATAGCCCCCGGCAAGTCAGTGGGGAACGACCCTCCGCACCGCTCGCGGGGTCGGAAAAGCTTTATTCTCTGGCACAACCCCTCCCGTCCCCACAGGTGACGAAGAGACCGCCCAGACATATCATGGTCCGGTCAGACGAGATCAGCAGCGCGCAAAGCGCGCCGCAGTTGCACGGTGGCGCCATCTCGCGGCGCCGGGGCACAACATCCATGACGTTTGGTGTCGAGGTAGTCGTGTAAGGCCGACGGATACGCGCGGCCCGAGAAGTCGGCTCACAATTCGACGGTGGCGCCATCATCCATGGCGGCGGCCAGCGGTGCAACTGCAACCCTGCTGACGTAGTTAGGGGGGCCGCCGCCGAGGGCGCTACTGTCGAATCGTGAGCCGACTTCTCGCGCCGCGCGTATCCGTCGGCCTTACACGACTACCTCGACACCAAACGTCTTGGATGTTGTGCCCCGGCGCCGCGAGATGGCGCCACCGTGCAGCTGCGGCGCGCTTTGCGCGCTGCTGATGTCGTCCGGCCGGACCATCATATGTCTGGGCGGTTTCGTTGTCCACTGTGGGGACGCAAGGGGTTGTGCCAGGGAGTTAAGTCTTCCCGACCCTGTGAGCGGTGCGGTGGGCCGTATCCTATTGACTTGCCGGGGGCTATGCCCGATCGGGAAGGGCAGAATAGCCCCCAGCAAGTCAGTGCGGAACGACCCTCCACACCAGCTACGGTGTCGGAAAGGCTTTATTCCCTGGCACAACCCCTTGCGTCCCCACAGCGGACAACGAAACCGCCCAGACATATAATGGTCCGGTCAGACGACATCAGCCGCGCGCAAAGCGAGCAGCAGTTTGCACGGTGGCGCCATCGGCGGCGGCCCCCCTAACTACGTCAGCAGGGTTGCAGTTGCACCGCTGGCCGCCGCCATGGATGATGGCGCCACCGTCGAATTGTGAGCCGACTTCTCGCGCCGCGCATATCCGTCGGCCTTACACGACTACCTCGACACCAAACGTCTTGGATGTTGTGCCCCGGCGCCGCGAGATGGCGCCACCGTGCAAACTGCTGCTCGCTTTGCGCGCTGCTGATGTCGTCTGACCGGACCATCATATGTCTGGGCGGTTTCGTTGTCCGCTGGGGGGACGCCAGGGGTTGTGCCAGGGAATAAAGCCTTTCCGACACCGTAGCTGGTGTGGAGGGTCGTTCCCCACTGACTTGCTGGGGGCTATGCCCGATCGGGAAGGGCAGACCGGCCTGTGCTGGTTGCCGTGAGTCTGGACAGAGCCGGGCGGTACTTAGCAAAGGGCGAAATTGTGGGTGAGATTTCTGAAGTCATGTACTAGCGTCCTGGCATTTTTGACGATAGATTTTTTTTTAATGCCTGCTAATTTGGCTTCATCTTAGTTGCCGATGCATTCAAGCAGGCGGGCAGGCGATGCCTAGACAGGACAGGCGGGGGAAGGTCAGGGCCGCCGCGGGCCGCCGCGGGCCCCGCCACACCGCACCTCACACGGCTGGCCGCGCGCGCCGTGTCCTGCCCCACCCCGGCGCGGCCCGTCGCGGCCGCACCCTCCCCTCTCTCCGCCGTGAATGCACACAATAGCCACCGCGTCGCCACCCCTTCCCCCTCCCCCCGCCCCTCACGGCCCCGCCTCCCTCGCATGCTTTACTTCCCACGCCGGCGCCGACCCGGGTAGGTCGGGCCGGACGGCTGTGGGAGAGGCTGCGGATCCTGCGGAGGCCACACGGGGGGCGCGACGACGCCGCGACGCCTGGCCAGAGCTGCACGGCCTCTCTCTCTCTCTCCCGATCTCTCTCTCTCTCTCTCTCTCTCTCTCTCTCCCGATCTCTCTCCCCCCCCCCCTTCTCTTTCTCTTTCTCTCTCTCTCTCACTTGCACACACACTTTCCGCCGCTTCTTCCCCTTGAGCACGCTGCCGTGGCGCTGCTTTGAGTGAGTGAGGGAGGAGAGGAAGTGGGGGAGGGGGGGGGGGTGCGAGGTGACATGATGATTGCCACGGTGTGGTCTCGGCCCTCTCTCTCACACGCTCCCTCTTCCTATCTCTCTCCCTCTCCCTCCGCCCTTACTTGGGCGCACAAAGAGGAGAGCCTACCGAGTGCCTCGCGGGGGCGGGTCGCCGCACGGCGTTGCGGCCAAAAAGCAAAGAGCGCTTTTGCCCTATGGCTGACATAACCCCGCCGCCCCCGCCGCCCCCGCCGCCCGGCGCCACCAACACCACTCCGCCCGCAAGGCTCCGCTCCCACGTCAGAGGAGGGGACTCACTCAGAGACTCAGGTCCTCAGTCCCCTCTGCCTCCCCCGTCCTCCGTCCTCCTCCCTGTCCCGGGGAGGTCGCCGACGACGCGACGGGGGCCGGGGCAGAAAGCAAGCAGCATTGTTTGGGCTCGTGTCGGGACGAGCAGCGCGACGCCCGGCCCGGCGGCTGCCCGGGGGGGGCCGCGGACAGCCCTGGACAGTCATGGGCGCGGGGGTGAGGGCGAGCTGACAGTGCCTGACAGCTGAGGGCGCGGGGGAGGGAGGGAAGGCTCTCCTGGCCCCCTCCGAGCGTAACGCGATCAACGGGGGGTCGGGGAGGGAGGGGGTCAAATAAGAGGAGAGCGCGGTAAGAGGAGATCCCAGGGGCGGACACGGGACGGCGAAGAGGGGGGAGGAGGACGGGATGGGGGCAGCTCTTCTCCAATGAGCGTCTCAATTGTCAACGCTAGGAAGCAGTGGGTCGTAGGCTTGTGCAATTGTTGAAAAATAAAAAAAACTGCAATCGATCCTTTAAAAAAATATATTATTTAAATTATGTTTATAATTCTTATTTTTCGATTGATCGCGCGCATGTAGGCCTCGCCTTCGGCGAGCGCACAATGACAGCCTCCCTCACCGATATGACGAACATGATGTTGAAGACGGCGGAGCCGATGACGCCCGACACGCCGATGTCGTCCTTGGCGAAGAAGACGCCGATGATGACGGTGGCCAGCTCGGGCGCCGAGGAGCCGGCCGCCATGAAGGTGGCGCCCGCCACGTCCGGGGACAGCTTCAGCTCTGCGGGGGGCGACGACGGGGAGGGTCAGTTGACGGCAGAGGGCGGACAAGTCCGCGGGGCTGCAGCGGCTGCCGGCGAGGAGCACACTCACCCTCGCAGATGCGGTCCAGCGAGGACACGAAGTAGTCGTCGCACACGATGGCCAGCCCCATGAAGGTGTACACGGCCAGGGCGACGTGGATGATGAGCAGGCCGTGGCGGCGGCCGTAGGGCCCGATCAGCGGGTCCGGGAACTGCTCGATGGCGGGCGGCGTGCAGTTGCGCTTGGGCCGCAGCGTCGGGTGCGAGTGCAGCGTGGGCGTCGGCGCCGTCGACTTGCCGCCCTTGGCGGCGGCGGCGGTCGTGCTGCCTGCGGCGGCGGCCCCCGCCGTCGACCTGGCCTTGGAGCCGCCGCCGCCGGTCGGCGTCGGCGCCGTCGACCTCAACGAGGCCGGCTCGGACGACGACGGCGGCAGCGGCGTTGTCGCCTTCTGTGGATCAGAATTTTTTTTATTAAAAATCAATTTAAAAAATGGATTTTCAAATTTAGTTGCACGCCCACTATGGAAAGTCCCTCTGTGAAATAAAATACGGACGGCCCCCTGGTAGGGGCGGAGGAGGAGAGGGAGGAGCTGTAAACCCGACGGTGTCGGTGGGTCCGCGGGCGGCCGGGCGGGGGGGGGGGGGGGGGGGGGCGCAGGCAGGGGGGTGAAGCCGAGACCGGATTGCACCGGATTACCTCGAATCACCCCGCGAACAATATCCCCGCGAACAGCATAGCAGTCTGCCGTGGCCTCCTTTCCCGTCCCTTTCCCCTCCTCACACAGCAGCCCGCTCCACTTTTCCACGCAGGCGACCTTAAATTTTTCGCAGATTGAGGATTACCCGGAAAGCAGTCCAGTCCAGTCCAGGCCGCGACTCCGTGGAGTGCACCGACATCGCCGCGGCTCTCGCCGTTTCGTGCTCACATTACGCGTCCACTCCGCACTTTTATTCGCCGATATTTTCCCTCTACCCCCCCCCCCCCCAAGCGGTGAAGTCGCTTACAGGCAGCAGCGACAGGAGCCGCTGCGTACCAGACCGGACCGGACAGCGAGTGTGGCCGGGTTATCTCCCAACATTTCATTTCGCGGCCCAATGGACGGCACATCTGTCCGTCTGTCTGCCTGTCCGTCCGGCGCTGCGCCGTGGTGTGGTAGTGCAGCAGTGCGGGGGCGGGACAGGGGGCGGACCCGGGGGGGGGGGGGGGGGGGGGACAGGCTGGCGGCGGTGGCGGCGCCCGGCGGATAATACTTCGCCTCGGTCGCCGGGCATGGCCGGGCACGGCCCTTATACAGCCCTGCGAAGAGGGACTTCAAGTCAAGGACCTAAGTCAGCACGGGCTAGGAGCGGAGCGGAGTGAAGCGCGGTGTCTGCCGTAGGCGCCTCGGGAAAGGGTTGCGGGAGGGGAAGAGTCGGGAGGGGAGGCGGGAGGGGAGGAGGAGGAGGAGGGGAGGAGGAGGAGGGAGGGCGCCGACAGCCCTGTCGATGCCAGCAGTAGACTGCTCCGGCCCGGCTCCGGCGCGGCCGCGCGGATCCGGAGTGTCCCCGTCAGTATCGGGGAATAAACTTATATTCATGCCGCCCGCTGCTGCTGCTGCTGCTGCTGCCCCTTGGCGTGTCCGCGCCCCGCTCCTTGCCTGGCCGCGTCGCCCCCCACGGAGCAGCAGCAGAGTTAAACCAGAAACGAAAACAACTCGGAGCTGGGAAGCGGCCGCGAGATGCAAACTAAAGCCTAATGGTGCGGGGATTTGATGGGTTTTCGTTAAAACGCGCTGAGTGAGGCGCGACGCGGGGCGGGGCGGGGCGGGGCGGGGGTGGTCCGACTTGACAGACGCAGCCGGAGCCCGGAGCCGGCCGGACTGGCGGGGCGGGGCGGGGCGGGGCGCTGGAGTAGCTGTCATCTTGCACGGTCTGCCGAGCAGAGGGGCACTCCAGCGAGGGGAGAGGCGGAGAGAGAGAGAGAGAGAGAGAGAGAGAGAGAGAGAGAGAGAGGGTGAAAGGCATATTCTGAGGAGATTCGAGAGGGGCAAACAAGAAGGCGGGGAGAGAGGATAGGTGGGGGACGGGAAAAAAAATGAGCAGAATGAAAAGTGGTCGCGGCAGACGAGAGGACGCGGAAGTGAGTAAGGGATATGGGCAGGGGCAGTTCTCATCGTGGCACATTTTGTGTGTGTGTGTGTGTGTGTGTGCAAACGAACTGAGTCGCCCGGGTTAAATCGCAGTTCAACGCCCACCATCATCTCCTTTATTTCTGAATTTTGCAATTTTCGGACCTTTTTCCAGTTTCTCCCAGAATTTACGAATTTTGTCGGCATTTTTTTAAAAATAGAATATTTTTTTTAAATCACCCGGAAATGAATTGTATCACTAGTGTAGTGCGTAATTTATTTGTACACGGAGGGTCCTTATGAGTCGACTCTGATTCCCCCCCCCCCCCTCCACCCGCTCCTCTCTCCCTTTCTCCTCGTGCAGACACCACTTCTGCGCCCCCCCCCCCCTCTCTCTCTCTCTCTAACTATTTCTCTCCCGCACAGCGAACAGCGCGAAGAAAAGAAAGGAGTGAACGCAATTAAGATGAGGGACGCGCGATACCGCCGCCGGGCCCCCGTGCCCCCGCGGCTCTCCGGCAGCTCTCCGGCAGCTCTCCAGCAGCCCTTCGGCAGCTCTCCGGCCCACGGGGCGGGATGGTCTCCACGGCGGCGCGGGAGTCCATTTCCGTCAAATTTCCGACCGATAGAGAGACGGCGGCTCGTCATTGTGCCCGCACAATGAATCGCGCCGTACAAATATCCTCCCGCGACGCCAATCACAAACTCGTTCGCAAAGTACTCTCTCTGTGTCGCGCCGTGTGGCGGGCGTCACGGCGGGGGCCCTGCCCCCCGCAGCGCCGTGCCCCCCACCCCCTCCCGCCCCGCCCATTCGGCCGGCAGTTGTCGTGCCCTTGCGTATATCGTCGGGGGGAATGAAAACGGATAAAAAGAGAGGGGTTAGTCCGCAGGGAGGGGAGGGGAGCGTCCCTCGCCCTTTCCCGATACTGCCCTGGCAATGTCCCGCGGACCGGCGGCGGGCGGCGGGCGGCGGCCGTGGCGCTGGGACTGCTGCAGTGAGCCCCCGCCCCCGAGCCGCCGTCCCGGCACGGCCTGGGCTGGCTACGCTACACGCCACCGCCTCCTCTGCCCCCGCCGCATTCACAACCGGAACAATGGACTTTTCTATTGATGAAGAGTGGTCCTGGACGCGGCCCGGCGGCCCCCAACCCCAGCCGGCTCGGATAGCTCTGCTCCGCTCCTCCGCGCCGCGTGCCACCATTACCATAAGTCAGCCACTGTCACCTCGCCTGGAAGTCCAGCCACATATTACGTGACGCGCCCGCACGAGTAGTGAGTCGGACCACTTACACACACACACACACACACACACATGCATTTTCATGTTGCGTCTTCGTTTAACCATTGGCCCAATTTTTTTTAATCTGAGTCTGAAATCGTCATATCATTTTTTTTGTAAACAGAATATTTTTTTAAAATTTTTCATTGTGCGATTTAAGTTTTTATGCGTACGTTTTTTTTTGTGTAGTAAAAATTTGGTTTGAAAGTGCTTTACGTTTACCTGTCTGGCGGTGGGCGCCGGGGTGGCGGGCTGCGTGGAGCCGACGGGCTGTGCGGGCGGGGCCGCCAGCAGGTCCGAGACGAGGGCGTACAGCAGCACCAGCACGGCCCAGCACAGCGGCCACCGGAACGCCTTCCGCCGGGCCCGCCGCAGCTGGTGGTATCGCACGGCCGCGGCGCCTGCGGGCACGACACAACACGGGCTCGTAACCACCACAAACTCCATGGCACTCTCACAAAAAAATTTTAAAAAAAAAAGAATTGACTAGGATTTTTTTTGAGGGGGGGGGGGGTGCGGTCGATGTTTTGACGAAATTTAAATGGGAACGATTTTTGGTTCTTCAGTCATCTTCTGAGTAAATTCAATTTTATTTTTCAGAGAGAGTGTACCCGAGACAAATGATGCGAAAAACATGATGTATTGCATTCCCGTGACGAAAAAAAAAAAGAAAAGAAAATATCGACTGCATGGCAGCGTTATTGCCAACGAGGCAGAACACGGCACTGCTGGCGCCGCTGTCTGTCCACAGTTCATCATAATTAATCACCAGCCGCAGTGACACCTTCGCGATCCCGCCGTCTCTCTCGCACTCCCACGCCTCCGCGCTGCTGTGACATGCATGGGGATCAATCAAGGTCGTCGAGAGAAGGGGTAAGGTGAAAGGGCCGGAGGTAAGGGGAGGGGATGGGGAAGGGGAGGGGTGGGGGGAGGGGGGCATTAATCCGCATCACAACCCGGCTCAGGGCGAACCAGCACAAGCCGAAGAGGAGGATGGAGCATGAGTGTGTGCGGGGTGGGAGAGAGAGGGGGGGGAGGATAAGGATTCCTTTCTGTCTGCCTGCAGCCTGGGAGAGAGAGAGAGAGAGAGAGAGAGAGAGAGAGAGAGAGAGAGAGAGAGAGAGAGAGAGAGAGAGAGCGAGAACCGACCATCCCCATGACAAAACAGTTGGAATATGTATCGCTATCAGAACCTACAGCAGCGGATGCAAAGGCCAAGGGTCTGCAACTTCAACTGCAAAGCCGCATACTTATACAATACATTTCTCATCAAGAATAGTCAGGAATTCTCTGAATAAACATTTTAGGAAAAGGAGTGTCATTCACAGCAATTGCTTCGGTGGTTACAATGAGAATTTTGAAAATTCCCGGAAACACTATAAGGGTACCTCGAGTAGCAAGAATACTAAAACTGCATATCCCTGCTGGCAGATTGTGGTAAGGACACGGTGTGGGCGGGGCCGCCCCAGCTCCAGCTAGCCTGTCTCAGGCTCCAGCCCGCAGGCCCTCGACCCTCACCGGCCGGGCCCTCGTCTCCGCCAGCTCGGTCTGTCCGGCCCCGCCCCACTAATTTGAATGCAAGCCCGCGCAGAACTTTCCACTAATTAAACAAGGGGTTTGTCGGATTCAGTCGGGGCGGCGCCACAGCGCAGTACAGTACACTGACCAGCAAGTGACCGGAAGTGACTGGAAGGCACCGGAAGCGGGTGGAAGCGCGCGGGTCAGAGCAAGGCGGAAGCGCGCTGGGGTGCGTGCGCCTCGACGGGGACAGCCGGGGAGACTGTGGGGAGACAGCCGGGGCACGGCCGGGAGACAGTCGGGGACAGTCGGGCACAGCGGGGACAGCCGGGGGGACTGTGGGGAGACAGCCAAGGCACGGCCGGGAGACAGTCGGGAGACAGTCGGGGACAGCGGGGACGGCCGACCGGACAACGGCAGCCGTTACACCCCGTGCCAGCAGCGCCGGCCGGCACTCCGCGGAAAATGAAAACCCAACCCGCCATATAATGGCATTTTGATGAATTTTTACGGGGGACGATACAGGGGGGGCTCGGGCACGTACAAAAGTTGGTGTTGTGCGGGGGCGGTGCGCACACACACACATGCAGTTGTGTGTGTGTGTCTACTAACGTGCTGGGCTCGCTTCACCCCACCACTCCACGCATCACCCCCGTCCGCGCGCGGCCCATCCCACAATTTGTACCTCCCCCCCTGCGGCCCCTCCCCCTCCCCCTCCCCTCGGCGCCCCGGTTTCAGCCGCGGGCTTACTGCTATTAGTCTGGCTGACTCGCACGCCGGCCGCCGCCGCGCCACTAGCCTGCTCGGTGCTGATTAGGTAATATCCCACCGCCCCCACACGGCAGAGAGGGGAGAGAGAGTGAGAGAGAGGGAGTGAGAGAGAGAGAAGGAGAGAGAGAGAGAGAGAGAGAGAGAGAGAGAGAGAGAGTAGAAAGAAGGGAGAGATGGCCACACGGTCCTCTCGGCCTAAGAACCCGAGCGTCAGGCGTGCCCTGGGACTCGGGTATCGACTGACAGACTGCTCCGCCTGCAGCTCTGTGTGATTGTGCCCCCCCCCCCCCCGCCAAACTCCCATCCTCTCACCAAACTCTGCAGAATCATGCCCGACGGCTCTCTGTAACCCCGGCGGCGGCAGCGGTCGCGGCTGCGGTAGAGGAGCGCCGTGGAGGTAGGCAGCGGCCCCGGGCCCGCCGCGCATCCCGGCGCTGCGCGCTGCCTACCCTCCGATCCACAGGCGCTCGGCTTCGCCTGCTCCACTGCTGCTGCTGCTGCTGCAGGCTCTCCCTTGCAGCGCCCCGGCCGACTCTTTGGCGGCGGCATCGCGGGGCGGGAACAAGTTTCACCGCCGTGCGGAGGCAGAGGAGCACCACGGCAAACTTATATTTTACTCCTGAAATTTGGGTACCAGCCGCAACGCCCGACAGGAGAGCACAGCTCTCTCTCTCTCTCTCTCTCTCTCTCTCTCTCTCTCTCTCTCTCTCTCTCTCTCTCTCTCTCTCTCCCCCCGTGGTTGAGGCGGATACGGCGTTGCCACAAGGAGTCTGCAGTCCATCCTTCCCCCCCGAAAACGAAGAGAGAAGGAGCTCAGCTCATGACCCGTCGTTTGTTGGGATTCCAGGATTCCAGACACGAAGCGCGAAAGTAGGGTTTGGCGGGGGAGTGAGGGGGAAGGGAAGAGGGGGAGGGGGGCGGTCTCCGCACACAGGGCGGAACCAGGACGGGCAGGGGGGGGGGGAGAAGTGAGGAGTCATTGCGCCCCACGCGCCGTCCTGTCCTAACTGGGTGTCGACAAGCTCCTGCGCGTGCGCCGAAGGGGGAGGACAGAGCGAGAGAGACCGACACAGGCGGCTTGCGACGTGAGCAACAAGGAGAAGGATAGTCAGAGAATGTCCTTATCGTCGGCGTACTGAGACACAGCCGGGGACATTTTCCTGCTTCTTCTACTCCTCTTTGCCCCCTCCCCCCACTCCCTCCCCACAAGAGGCGTCGTGGGGGGGTCTACTTTGGGTGTGAGAGAGACAGAGTGAGAGAGAAACGAGACAGAGAAGAGTGTGGGAGAGTTGTTGGCGACAGAGAGGCTGGGCGGAGCCAAGGGGTGGGGGCGGTGGGCGCGCCGACGGGGTGCAAAACAAACGTCTTGTGTGCAACTAGGGCAGAACTAGGTCCCCGGCCACGCCAAGGGCCCTCCCTCACGCCTACCCGGCCTTGGGAGTAGGGCAGCACCGGCCACCTCCCCGCTCTCCCTCTCTCTCTATCCCTCCCCCCCCTTTCTCTCCCTCTCTCTCTCTGATCAGTGACGGCGATGCGCTGCCCGTACGATGGATGGAGTTGACAAAAGCACAGGACGCGGCGAGGGGACGGGGTGGTCTGTCATATTTGGTGGCCCAGAGCCGCGAAGTGTGTGTGAGAGGGAGTGAGACAGGGTGGGGGGCGGGGGCCGCTGGTACACATGGGGGTCGGAGGGCCGGCGCGTTGCCGCCGCCGCGCGCGCTGGGAAGCAGGCCGGGAGTGGGAAGGGTGGGGGGGGGGGGGCGTAGCCGGCGGGAGGAGGAGGAGGGGGGGGGGCGAGCTGCCGTCGCCATGGAAACCGCATCCAAATCGACTACAGTAGCACGGCGGCGCGGAGAGAAGGGAAGAGAAGGGGACCGCCAGGCGCGGGCGTCGCGTCCCGCCGAGAGCGACGCGGCGCGGCGGCGTTCTAGATTTTGAAACGGAGCAGGATCAGGTCAATAGTAGCCGGCCAGGCGGAGAGGCGGTGGCGGCGGCGGCGGCGGCGGCTCCCGCTCCTTCACCGACGACGACGCGGAATTTGTAATGAATCCCCTCCCACGTTCGGGCCGCCGCCCCCGCCGCCTCCTGTGCGGCATCGGCGTGGTAAAGCGATGAGTAGCGCGGCACACTCCCGGACCCTCCCCCCCCCCCCCCACTCCTCCGCACACGGTGAGGAGCGTGTTATTAAACCCTCACTCCCTCCCCTCCCCGCCCTCTTTCCAAGACCACCACCACCTACCGCCATAACGTAGTAGAGCCCGTTAAACTTTTTAACGCACGTTCATTGCTGGGGGGAAAAAGAAGAAAATGTGTAAAAAAAAAAGGAGCGACCTGATGAGTTCTTTATGTCGTGTCACGACCCCGATTCCCTCGGACTTCTCGTCCCTACCGCCGCGACGCCGCAGCGGCCGAATTTAATAAAACGCCCTCCCCTGCTTCCCCCCCCCCTCTCTCTCTCTCTCTCTCTCTCTCTCTCTCTCTCTCTCTCTCTCCCTTTCCTACTGCCGTGGAGGGCAGGGGGGATGGGGACAGCGCGGGCGGCGTCGCCAACGTAACGGCGACGGCCCCGATGGAGGCGTCCACCGCCTCGGCCACGGCCGCGGCCGCGGCAGCCGCAGCAGCAGCAGCAGCACTGCTTCCCGCCGCGCCGCCCCGACCGACCCTCCTCTGCTCCATTTTCTGTTGCCACGCCTCCGTGCAGACGTATAACGGGGGCGTCCGCGTGGACGAGGCCGTGGCCGTGGCCGGGCCGGGGCCGGGCAGCGCTGCGCAGCGTAGCGTCCGGAGTCTGGACTTGGGGGCTCGTGGTAATCCGGCGGGAGAATCGCCCCTGATGATGCGGGGCGTCGCCGGCCGGTCGGCGGCCGCCGCGGCCGGCGACCACCCTCGCCCCCACCACGACGGCGGCATCCTTTGCCAGGGCAGCTCTCGGTTTTCCTTCGTGTCGCGTCCGTCTGTCGGCAGGACCTCGCCGCCGTCAGCTCGCCCACCGCGGTTTACACCGATTACGTCTTGTCCCCCCTCCTCTCTCTCTCTCTCTCTCTCTCTCTCTCTCTCTCTCTCTCTCTCTCCCTCTCTCTCTCCCGCCTTCCCACCGCCCTCCATCGCACGCAACGCGAATTCCGGCCAATCGGGTGACAAATTGGCGTCCCGGCCCGGCCCGTTGTGCTGAGGGGTGTCGGCGCCCCCTGCCTCTATCTCTGTCTCTGTCCCGCTCCTCTCGCCGCTCCGAAACACTTCTCCGTGGCGGCGGGCCCGCGGGCGGCGCGCAGTCGGGATGCACTCGAGTGCTCGCGGGCCCGACAACTCCAACAACGGCGTCCTCCTCTACTCCTCTCTCTATCTCTCTTCCTGCCTCCGCCTGCCCCTCTCTCTCTCTCTCTCTCTCTCTCTCTCTCTCTCTCTCTCTCTCCTTCTATTCCGCGCCCCTCCACCACGCCGAGAAGTAGTTTACTCCGGCAGGGTTTGTGCAGCGGATTATTCCCCGAGTCCTCGACGTCGTCTGGGGACTCGGGGCGCGCGCCGAGAGGAGGGGGGGGGGGGGGACGTCGCGGTCCTCCCCTCCGACTCTGATTGAGAGGTGTCGGCGTCGGCGGCCTTGGTGCGCCCCCGGCCACCGCCGCGTCCATAACTTACATGCGTTACACGATCCGGCACTCGAAACGCAACAAGATACATTTTTTTTAAAGAAGTGTACTCCCACTTATTTTTTAAAAAAATTCTATGTAAACTCTTTTAATGCAATTTTTTTAAAAATTCCAATTGCACTCGGGAGCTTGCATAGCGTAAGGTGCGTGACTAGTAGTGACGCAGTAGGTGGGCGAGGGTGGAGTTGCGTGCGGGGCTGCGCGGGGGCCTTCGCATGCTTCGCCGTGCCTCTTTGGCGCGCTTTGCCGCTCGCTCGGCCGCCTGTTGTGAACAAGGCGTTGGCAGAAGCCGGGGGGGCGCCGCGTGCCTCCGACACGGCAAGGCGCGGCGCGGCACACAGGACCGGTGCTCCTGATTACGGGCAACAAGTTTCTTAATGCGATTACCGTAGAGTGGAGCCAAAAGGACCCCCGACAGCACGAGTAGTCCGCAGGGCAGAGTCCTCGCGTCGTGTTCGAGGGCGAGAGAGACGGAGACGGTGTGCGTGTGCGTGTGTGTGACGGAGACAGTCGGTGCGGTAGTTACTCACCGTGGCTGAGGGCGGCTGGCCTTTCCATGGCGACGCTCACAGTCAGTGGGCCTCTAGTGGGTCATCGTACGAGACGCCGGAGTCCTGTTGGTCGCTCCCGAGGAGGTCCTTCCTGCGAGACAGAGAGAGAGACAGCTATCAGTACTATGTGAGAACGAGTGCGATGGAGCGATACCGCGCGGCCACCGCCGGCCGGGGGGGCAACAGGGCCGCCACCGCAGCCCGCGGGCGGCGGCAGCCCACGGCCGTAGTACATGGCACATGGCCCTCATGGGGCTTTCGCCGGCCTAATCCCGTGTGGCATCGGCATGGCGTGGCCGGGGGCGCGGCCTCGCCCCCGCCGACCCCCCGCGGACCCCCGCATGGTGACAGGGGCCGCAGGCCGCCACGCTCTACTCCGGCCCCCGCCGCGCCCCCCGCCACCAGACCGCATGTTGTCCCCGATGTCACCCACCCGCGCCGCCCTCCCCTCCCCCACCGTCGGGGACGGACGACGGCCACCCCTCCGACGCCCCCGTGTGCCGGCCAGCGCCGCACGCCGGGACTCCGGGTCCGCCGGCCGCGTCTTGCGTACTTCCCGTCAGAGCTCCCCGGAACACCCCGAGCGCCGCCGTGCAGCCCTCTGCTCTGTCCCGTCCGTCCCGCCGACCAACTCCGTGTACTCCGGGGCTCCAATTACACCCTCCGCGGCGTGTAGTACAAGCTGCTGACACTGCACTGGACATTTTGATGGGCGTAAAGTGGGAAAGCTCTGGCAGAGGGAGAGAGAAGGAGGGGGGAGAGGAGTAGGGCGACGAGAGAGGCAGAGGCAGACAGACACACAGGGAGGGGGGGGGGGGGCTTGGGAGTAGGGGTAAGTTGGACGGTTTCACCCCGATCTGTGTCTCTCTCTCACACACACACACATGCGCCATGGTCGGATGCAAACTGTTATTGATATTCATTTTGTGGGCCGTTTTTTTTAAAGGTAACGTGACTTTATGGATTGAGCATTTTGGCGGCATAGTCAGTTTTCAAAAACAGTGTAAATTCATGATTGCGTCGTTGCAAAAAAAATAATAAAGTCAAAAAACAATTTTTTTAAAAAATCTGCTGGTAAATCTAGAGGGTCGTGCACAATAGGCGTCGGCGTGGAGAATCACTCAAAGGAAGGCGGGGAGTGAGTGAAATGCGGCCCAGCAGAGGGGCGCCCCGCGGCGCGGCCCGGCGCACAACGCTGTCTGCTCCTTGGCACGGCCGCAGTAGCAGACGGCTGAATTGCCACGCCGCAGGAATGGGATTACCATCCCTCTGGCCCCGCCCCCTCCCCCGCGACGGCTTTAGCCGGCCTGGGCGGAGGGCGTGTCCACCCCCACCCCCTTCCACCCCGCGGAGCATCGTTGACGCATTGTCTTTCCGGGGGGCACAACCCCCCCCCCCCCCCACAACCCTCTCCTACCCCCGTGCGGGGCCCTCGGGTCCTCCTGTGCGAGCGAGAGAACGCGACAGGCGACATAGGCTGTCCTTGTCGACTGCAGCAGCAGTGTGGCTCCTCATTCCGTGGTAGTGTCCAAGAGGGAGTGTTGTCGCCTGTTAGCCACACACACACACACACAGCTCGTCCTGTATTCAGCGGCCGCCGCAAAAACAGCTCAGCAGCGGGGAGGGGGGAGGGGGGTAGGGACGGGCAGGGGGGGGGGGCGCCTTTGCACCCGCGTACGCCGCAAGCAGAACCAGAACAAAGTCTTTTTCTCTCCGAGACGTGCAGCACCAGGCTCCACCAGGCTCCAGGCATGGCAGCCGCAAACGGCAAAGCCACTCTTTTATTTTTGTTTTACTTACTGGAACAAGCGTGTGGGGGTACCTATTTACAACACCACGGGGAAAAAAGTTTGCAGCCCCATAAAAGAAATCCAGGTTCCTTAAATTTTTTTTCATTTTTCTTTCCATGTATCTAGAATTTTTTTTTAAAATAAAGGGAGTTGGCCGCACTGCTATTGCCGTCTCGTCTCATTTCTGTCAGTAACCCCGCCTCCGCCGCCGCCACCTCTGCGCTGGCTGTGCCGGCCTGGACTACCCTTGATTTCCCACACGGCTCCTTCCCCCCCCCCCCCCCCCACACACACACCAGCACGCATCCAGGAATCCCAATCCCCGTTCGGGAGCCCCTCCCCCCCTATACCCTTGTGCTCCTGTGGCGCACGAGTCCACAACCAGCGGCTGCTCCCCGCACACATCCTGGCGCCCGCGGTCCCCGCCCCCCAATCTGGCCGAATAGTTACCCAATTCTGTGCCCGGAGGAAGGGAAGGGGGGGTCACCGCCCCCCCAGCCCCCCCGGCACGGACCTGGCGATGCGGCGGCGCGCAGCGTGGCCTGCTGCCGGCCCGCGGCACGTCGGCCCCTTTTTGCCAGGATGGCTCGTAATCTGACAGTGAAAGGACAGCCCCCCTCCCCCCCTCCCCCCCCCCCTCCCCCCTTCCCCCTTCCACGCGCCGCCCTCCCGGCTCTCCCTTACAAGCTTCGCGGACGCGGGGCGGACGCTTCGTGGGGGGTCGCGGGAGAAGTGAATCGCGTCCACGACGAAGGGCCGCGTCCCCCCCAACGAGCTCCCCCGGGAATAAGTCACGTTATTTAAAGTCTTCCCGGCGGCGCTGGGTGAGGGGAGAGAGAGAGAGAGAGAGAGAGTGAGAGACAGAGAGACAGACAGACAGAGAGAAACAGAGAGAGTCATTTTGTGGTGTGATTGCGACAAGGCGGGGTCAGCCTGCGGGGCGGGCCCGGCCGCCGCGCCGCCGCGCGCTGCGGGTCAGCCTACCCCACACTCCGCAGGCGCCCGACACGGACGCTGCCGGGAATGTTTTACTTTTTCCTCCCTTATTTCCCGGCCGGGATTCCTATCGAGCGGAATGGGTTACAGAAGGTGGCCCACCAGGAAGGGCCTTGGACAGCTGCGGCGGTAGCGGCGGCGGCGGCAGCAGCAGCGGCAGCAGCAGCGGCAGCGGGGGCCCCGGAAAACTTTAGACGGCAAGTTGCTGTGTTGTGCCGTCCGCCTTGCTCCTGGGCGGCGCGAATGCCGGGGGACTCGGGGAGAATAATGGAGACGGAAAAGTCTGGCGACTGCCGGATGTGTTGTTGTTGTTGTTGTTGTTGTTTTTCTTCCAGTGAGGCACACGGGCCGCGCGGGTGTGGAGTACCCCTGCCGCCGCCGCTGCTGCGGAGGCTTGAATGAATATTTACGTACGGAACGCCGCGCAGATTACGTGATCCTCGGGGCCCGCGCGGCGGGTAGAGTCGGCGGCAGCGTTTCGTATGATCGCAAACGGTCCCCAGCGACGCCCCCCCCCCCCCCCCCCCCCCCCCCCCCCACCCCGCACCCTGCGCGGACGTCAGGCAGCGGGGCCGGGCGCGAGGAGACTCCGACCCGCTTGCCAGCAGGGCCTCGCCCTCCCCTCCCCCCCCCCCCCTCCCCTCCCCTCCCCCCCCTCGCCCCTCTTTTCCACCCTTCCTTCTCTTTACTGCCAACGTGAAACGTGACTTAGAGGTGGCCTAGCTGCGCGCCCGCCCAGGCCCGGGCCCCGGCCCGCGCCGCGCCGCCGCTCCTGGCTTCCTCCTCCCTGGAGAGAACTGGCACGATCCCCCAAGCCATCCCCATAGCCTTCCCCAGCCATCCCCTGCTATCCCCATAGCCTTCCCCAGCCTTCCCCATAGCCTTCCCCACAGCCTTCCCCAGCCTTCCCCGGCTTCGCTACCGGTGCTCGTAGTCCTCGCGCGAGTTTCTGGTCGCTGATCAGGACGCTTATAATCAGGGACACGTCCACGACGGGAGACGTGAGGCGAAGCGGGGAGACCCGCAGCGGCCTTGGCGGCCCCGCTGAGCGATTCCGCACTCTTTCTATCCCCCTACCTCTCTATCCCCCCCCCTCTCTCTCTCTCTCTCTCTCTCTCTCTCTCTCTCTCTCTCTCTCTCTCTCTCTCTCTCTCTCTATCTTGCTCTCTTACGGAACGCCCCACGAGTGCAACAGAGACGGCGCTATACGAAAGGACGGGTGTTCGGGATCAGCCCCTTCCAGCGGCGCCTGCAGCCCCGGCCTGTGCAGGCCCTGCAGGGTGGCCGCTAAGGCTAAGGCTCGCCTCGGTTCGCTGCTCGTGCGCCCGGCCTGGAGTGTGGGGGTGCAGTGGCGGAGGGGGGGGGGGGGCTGGCAGGGGCGGAGCCAGAGGCCCCGAGCAGGGGGTGGGTTTTGGGGTGGAGAGAGGGGGGGGGGAGCGCACGGGAGTCGCATTTCGTCTTTCTGCTACGCGCGCACTAATATCGACCGATCCCTTGTTATTAAAGAAAAGTCGTCCCGGGGATATCCTTTCGCGCTGTTCGTCGTCCTCCATACCTGCGCGTCTTCGTCTTCTTCTTTCTCTCTTCTTTCCTTTTTTGGCATGCCGCCGCCGCATAAGTGCGACAAGGACGACAAGCGTGACCTCAGACTCCAAATTTGAGACCGCTTGATCCCAGGATACAAAAAAAAGGGGGGGGGGGTCACGTGACCTCTTCTGATAAAAACCGCGGCGAAAAAAAAATGAGTCGATGTAACCAACGATGAGGACCTCCACTAAAATTCTTATCTCTTATCAGAAAATGGCTCATTCAGTGGCAGTGGCGCGTTGTGGAACAGGGGCGCGACCGCCGCCACCACCACCGCCACGGCTCTCTCGCCAGCCCCTCCCACCTTCTTAATCTTGCTAAAATGCCTTGTAAAGCCCCGGCTCCCTTTCCCAACACGAGCCGACCAGCCCCCCCCCCCCCTGCACAACCGCAGCAGCCGGCAGCAGCAGCGGGGCAGACCCCACGGCACGGCACGGCAACACTCCTCCACTGCGGTGAGCGGGCGCAAGGGAAGGGGGCCACCCGATCCAAAAGATCACTCTCACAACGTCATGTAAAAGCGCTCCGTTACGGACGACGGCAGCTCGCAGACAGATACATACACTAGACGCTCGTGTATTTCTCGTTATTTTAGAGTAGAATGAAAAAAGAAAGTCGGGATGCAAAAACTAATAATAATAATAATAATAATAAAACAAAATAGAACGGTTTCCGTGAATGAATCTGTTCTGGGCCGGCAGGCAGCGCGGCTAAATGAAGCTATAACGTCCCGGCCGCGATGATTAGCGAGGTGGAAGGAAAATGCTGATGTCAGGGCAAAGAGAATGAAGCTGCGGTGCTGGGAGCGGAGGGGGGAGGGTTACTGGGCTGGGTGCAGATACCGCGGAAAATCTGGCCCTATGGAGAAATAAATGACGATCATTGTTATTATTATTGTTTTTTTTTCAATCACAATTTTTCCCCGTTGTAAAAAAAATCACAGTTGTTCTCCGTTATAAAAAAAATCACAATTTTTCTCCGTCGTAAAAAAATTACAATTTTTTCCTTCTTCGTAAAAAATACATAATTTAAAAAACTTTGAAAATTTCCAATTTTTAAAAAAATCAGCAAGTGTTTGCACACATCATCCCCTTCAACGCTCATGCTGCTTGGGGCCACCTCTCCGGAACAACGAACACATAGCTATTTAAATTCCTCTCCCCCTCCCCCGCCCCCCTTCCCTTTTTTGTGATCTCTCCCCGTGTCTTATCTCGCACCGGCCTCTAATTGCTCATCCCTTATGGCCCTCATGACGGTGCTCAGCCAGCGCGGCCTCGGAGTTAATTAAAGGAGACGCGAAACACTGCCAGGCATTTTGGCATCCGCTTTATTTTAGTAAAGAAATTTCCTTTTCTTTTCTTTAATTTTTATTTAATGAAAATGGAACGTGGATAAATGACTACAGGAGTTGATATAAAATGGGATCTTCTTTTCGGTCTCCCTGCAGGCGTGTAGAAACAGCTCGTGCTAGAAGCTCCTGGGGGATGGTTAGAGTGCGTGTGTGTGTGTGTGTGTGTTTACGGCGGGCGCCGTGGGAAACACCACCCGCCCTGGCCCTCCATAAGAACACACGGAGCGGGTCGGGGGGGGGGGGGGGGGGGTAAAAAGAAAGGCTCCACACAGTGATGTGAGCCTTATAATCCCGATGTGAGGGGTCGCGGTGGCGCTGTCCGGGAGGGTTGACTGTCGGCTGTCGGCGGCGGCCGTGGCCGTGCGGCCAAAGAGGGGCCGAGGGGCGGCAGTTAGCGAGTGACAGGCAAAGTGGTGTGTGCATGAATCACGGCCGACCCGCCAAGCGGCTGCCAGCGGCTGCCAGCGGCTGCCCGCCCCGCCGGGCCCCCCGCCGGCCCCGGGGCACAGCCGCAGCCACAGCCCGGGCCAGGCCGGGCCGGGCCGGGCCCCCCCGGCTGCATGTCTGACTCAACCACGCTGCTGAGTGACGCAGACGTGTCCCGCGCCGGAGCGGAGCGGTGGAGCGCCGCAACGGGACCGGGTTCAAATCCGCACCTCGCCAGAAGTTTTCTCCTTTTCGTTTCTTCTTCTCCCTTTTTCTTTTTTTTTGTGGGGTTGGTGGTATGGGGTCGTATGCCCTTTTCATCGCTCTGTCCTTGTCACACCTTACGGACCGAGTGCGAGTGGGGGAGAGACAGACAGCGCAGCGTAATATTATGTGGGGGCCCCCCTCTATAGGAGGGTCACGACGGCGGCCTCTATCCTTTCTTGTTTGGTTGACAAGCGCCCCTTTTGTCCCCCCCCCCCCCCCGCGCGGAGTAAACACAATTTTCTTTTCGCCATGGCAGTCTTTGGTCGTGGTTGTGATTGTGATTGCTGGGACCGTACGAGCCCTCCGTTCGGCGTGTTCGCGTTCCCGTGTTTCCCGCGGCGGAAACGCTCTCTGAACGCGCCGACGCACCCGTTGACGTCGGCGGCGCGCGGCCCCCGCGTGTGTGTGTCCGCCGCGCGGCAGCAGCACCGCGGCGTCCCGGACGCAGGAGGACGCACCCCGAGCTCGAGCGCCCCGCGCTGCTGCTGCTGCTGCTGCCGGGGTGCGCCGCCGCGCGCGGGGGTATCGACCGAAACGCTCGCTTCCGCAGAGGACTCGCCGCTCCTGGCGCCCGCCGCCGCCCGCCGCCGCCCGCCGCCGCCCGCCGCCCCGGCCGCGGCGGCGCGAACACGGACCGCACCGCACCGCGGAGATGTGCGCCGTCACGTACATTATGGATGACCCTCATGAATAGAGGGAAGCCGCGGGGACCCGGCCGCGACCCGGAGGAAACCGAACCGTGTCGGTGAGCCAGTTCATACCGTGACGGTGGCGGCGCCTCCGCCCGCCCTTCCGCCCTTACTTTGTCGTGTTCGTGTGTGTGTGTGTGTGTCCGTGTACCTGGTGGATGCAGGTCCGCGCGGTCCGCGTCTCCGCGGCGAGATGTCCGGGTCGGCGAACAGTGCACCGCGACGCCGGGCCGGCCCAGCGTTGGCCGTGGTAGGCCGCGTGCGGAGTCGCCCTCCCGTCCGCCTCTCGCGTCCGCCTCTCTCGTACCCCCTCGCGCGGCGGGGGTGGCCGTGGCACGGTGCACGCGCGGGTGCCGGGCGTGTGCGGTGCGCGTGGCGGGCGCGTGTCACGACCCTCGGGCTGCCGCTGCTGCCGCCGCACTGAGGTTAGGCTCGGCTCTCGGCTGCTCGGCCGGCCCGCCGCGCCCGCCGCGCCACCCCCGCCAGCGCCAGCGGCAGCCAGCGGCCGCCGGGGGGAGGCCAACCCCACGCCCCACGCAGCCAGCCCGCCAGCGCCAGCCCGATCCGCTAGCTGCCCAGCTACATCGCCCACCCCACCCCCGACTCCAGGCAGACCGCGCCAGCCCCCGCCGAGGCGCGCTCCGGCTTGGCACGCCCCCCCCCCCCCATCCTCTCCCGCTATTTCACTACTGTGAATCACCCCCCACCCCAACCCCGCTCCCTCACGGCCGCTCGCGGCACACCTTGCCGCCCCCTCACTGAATGTGTGTGTGGCGGGTGGCGTGGCCGAGTGTGGCCGGGCCGTGGCCGCCCCGTGTCGTCCTGGTTAGGCCATCGGCTGAGCTTCTAATCACGGGCGTGCAGTGCACGCCAGATAAAGCGCCGGTGGCGCCCCACACCCCCCACCCCCTCTACTTCTCCTCTCCAAACAGACCACCGACCCCCCTGGAGGGATCGGTCAAGTGACGTCGACCCCACCACATCCCAAGAGCGACAGAGACAGAGTCACACGCAGCGAGTCCACACACATTACCACCCCACCCCCTCCTCCTCACCCCCCGATTAGGTGCACTCGATTGGGCAGGGGGGCAAGTTGGAAGCCCCAGCGTGGCGGACCCCAGCGGCGGCGGGGGCCCGGCAGCGGACCCGGCGGGCCCCGCACTTGCTGGGCAGCGTAGGGGAAGGGAGATAACCCGTACCGCTGGAAAAGATGAGGAGGAGAAAAACCGCCGCTTCAGACGGCGGCGTGTCGGCGAGCCATTGCCGGCCGACCTCGGAGCCCCCGGCGCCGACTCTCTCCGCGGAGTGAACACGAGCAGCAACGCGCCGCGCAGCGATCGACTGCCGAGTGCTGTACGTCACGGCACGTCACGTCACGGCACGTCACGGCACGTCACGGCACGTCACGGCACGTCAGGCCACGGCGCGTCACGGGGCACGGTCAGGCGGAGCGTCGGGGCGCCTGCGAGCGGCGGGGTAGGCCGGCCCGCGCGGCACGCGTGCTCGCGGCGGCCGGGGCTGCCTACCCACCGCGGCGCGACCCCGCACCGCCGCCTCCCTGCTCCGGATTAAGCGCTCCCCGCTCTCCACTTGACACGATAAGGGGGCCATTTGTGTTTTGCGATGCTCCCCCCCCCCCCACCTCTTCCCATCTTCCGTCCTTCCCTCTTTCTCCCTCTGACTCTCTCAATCTCCTTCTTCTCTCTCTCTCTCTCTCTCTCTCTCTCTCTCTCTCTCTCTCTCTCTCTCTCTCTCTCTCTCTGTCTCACAGTGGAAGGCGGCGGCGACGACGGGCCGTGCAGACCCCCCAAGGTTGTGGGGAGGGGGTGAGGGGGTGCCAGCGGTATACAGGGAAGCGAATGGAATAGGAGATGAAAGCCGAGGGCGCAAAGCGTAAAATATTGGGGTGGGAGTGGCTGGCGGAGGGGTGGTGCCCGGAGCGGGAGGATGGGGGGGGGGGGGGGGGGGGGGGGAGCGGTACGCCGCGCTACGCCACGGCGGTCCAGCCTCAACTCTTCATCTGTCCGCTTCACTCCAACCCCTCCTCCCCCCCCCCCCTTCCCCCACCAAGCCCGCCGTCAAAACTTTTGCTGGTCGCGTCGGCGGCGTCGACGTCGTGGGGCCTTGGCCGTCGGCTTCCGCTGTGACTGAGGGGGCTGGGCCGCTCGCTGCACCGCTGCATGACCCCCCCCCCCACTCCCCGCGTTTAGTGACCGCCCCTGCCCCGCCCCCTGGTCTTCCCGGCTCAGATCTGGTGGAGGAGATAGCTGGAGCTCGGGGGGGCGGCCTGTGTCCGTGCCCTGCCCCTCCTCCCGCTGGCGCGGCTCCCAGCAGGCCGGACCTCGGCCGTTCCCGCCGCACACAGGGCAGGGCTGCCGGCCACGAGCCACGCCTCGCCCCACCACCACGCCCTAAGCACTGTGTCCGCCAGCCGATTCACTGTCATTGATTCTATCGACCCCCCCTCCCCCTTCCCCTCACCCAGCTCGCCAGGGGGTTTTGGCCACCACGCGGGACTTGAGCTCATTTTTCATCTTTCGGTGCCTTCCGGTTCCCCTTTGACCTTGCGCGCCCCGCTGCCGGCCGGGGGAGGAGGTGCCACTGCCAGAAGCTCCAGCCGGCGCCTCGTCTACCGTCGTACACGCTTCCACCCCACTTCACGGGCCCGGGCGACCGGCTCGGCAGCGGCAGACCCCCAACATCGAAGAGACATCGTTTTCGTGCTATGCTTTTATTCTGTGCGAGTGTATGGTATTGGATGCAGTGGACCAGGAAATAATGAAATAAGACGAGTCTTCCACTTTTGTAAGTGCATTATTTACACATAAATAGAGCTTAAAATGACAAATAACCATTATCAACAATTATCAGGCACAGTAATGTTTCATAAATTGGGTAAGCTACATTCCACTAATACGCAATTGAGACAGCAGGCAGAACATCTGCCATAAGCTTAGTGCTCCGCATAGATACTAGTAAATTGTAGAAAATCATGAGCAGAGGACTACGATAGCACAGCGGGCATACCCCTGTTTATATTTTAAATACGAAAATAACAAGAAACAACAAATGCTATGAAGAAAAGACAAGTCAGAAAGCACTGAGCACTCCTAGATCACATCAGATCAGACAGGTTCTCTGATATCTCTGCTACACCTGTACACAGTTGCGATTTAACTGCTGCTACAACAGCAGGTCCATAAACTGGTATTAACATTCCATGAACTTGGAAATCTATAAACTGTCAAAAAAATTGTGATGCAATTGCGTTTGTTGCACAATGTCAATCTGAGTTAAGAGATGCCAAAGCGTCTGCTAAGTCCTTCTTTTCATTCCTGAGTGCTTCTCTATTTAAAGCAGTTTAGGTACTCCTCAAAAGCAAGGAAACTTTTTAAATAGCTTTTAAAACAGCTAAGGATTTTGCAGATTACATATCTTTGTGTACAAGAATTAGGAACTTTAGACCTATGTGACGAGTTTCCACTGAATGTGACTAAGATATTAAAACAAAGGAATAAAATAAGAACAAACAATAAAATTACTAAGTCCACAAAACAATTTGTTGAACAGTTGGCATAGACAGTCAAATTTAAAGAGTCATTCACATGTTTACCATGTAAATGAGTTACATTGATTATACAATGCAATACACTCACGGACCTGGTCAAACCAAAATACAGACTAGCAAAGATAGCATGATAGTTTGGAACTTGGAAGCAATAAGGAAATTTCTGTAATGGCCATCCCTTGCCAGAATGACCATACTCTCAAGCACTAATAAATTATAAGAACTATGGAGAAAGAAAGAGACACAGTTCTTCCAGAAAGCCTATAAATATTCAGTCCACAATCAAATGTGGCGGTACTGTAAAGTTATTGCATACCTATTCATACAATCCTGGGTATAGATAAACAATGTGCATACAAAAATAATGTTCCTTTAAACATACAATACTACCCAATTCCAGGAAACAAACTAAGGGTATGACAATAGATTATTAAAGAGCTGTTGTAGAATTCCAACAGGATATGTACAAAATGAGAACGCTAATATACAATTTTAAGTTCATTTGGGACATGTAAATCAATGTCAGTATTCTGCAAACAAAAATTGGTGCAGAATAATACCCAGGGGCAAACAGGAGTGAAACACTTCTGGGGAGACTCAAACCGCTTTGGAAAGAAAAACTGACAATTGAGTCCCTGCTCCTGTGGTTTATCCACACCAACACCTTTCTTTCTTTCCAACTTCAATCACTGACTGAAAGACATCAAGGATTGAAAGACACAATGCGATCATCCTGACAATGTGTAAGCAAAGTTGGATTGCTCTTTAAACAAAATGTAATTCCCTGTTATTCTTGGTGACAAAGCACACACACACACACACACACACACACAAAACCTTTCATTAACTTCACCTCCTGTACCAACCCACCTGGCAAGCACCGTTCATTGAATGGCCAGGCCAAGACAAAGGGAGTTACAAGTGGTAGGGAGTCTTGCATTTTCCACTGCTGCATACAGTGCCACGACATACTGTTTCAATATAATTGAGAGAGACTCAAAATAATCCACACAAAAAAAAGTACAACAGCTGAAGACAAGACTTGGGGTTGGCTTCCAACCAAGGTTCTAACACATCATTTACATCATCTCACTTTTTGGATAAAGATCCTATAGTTAGCCCCCCTCCTATGTTCCATTTCTGATTCATCCACTAAAAATATAAGACCTTATTACAAAAGAGCCAATAAGATGGTAAAATTACTTTACTTGGTTATGACCTGCACATCAAATCTCAACAAAAATGAAACATTTTATATATCAGGGTAAGTAATAGTAATTTACAGAAATGGACGTAGGAAAGAAAAATCACTTCAGATGCACAGCAAGTGCATGTGAAATTATCATATTCAAGCAGTACAAGAAAAATATGAGCAGAGACAGTTGAATTCATGTCAGCTTGAAGTATGTAAGAACATGATTAACTTTTATACAAATCACATGATTTTTTTAAAAAGAAAAGTACTTGAAATATACAGAAGGCAGTTCATTCTCCAGAAATTCTTTGTCATCACATTGTTCTCAACTTACATACAATGATGAGGAATACTGTGGTAGGGCAGATAGGGTGTTTGCGCACAGGTACAAGTTCTTAATCCAGAGACAAGACTAATGTTGACTTGCCTGTAAGAGAACAAACTGCACCAATTTCATTTTTTTAATGTCGAAGTTCTGCTCAAGGCAGTGTTTTTATGTTGCCTACGAAATCTAGATGAAATCATATGTCACAGACCGAGAAGTGTTACAAAAATTTTTGGAGCTTGCACCTCTAGACCAATTACACCCTGAGCATGAGGTTATTCAACAAAGAACTCGGTACCTATCAACAATAAGCACATAACTAGTTTTCTATTTCCAAATTTGATCAAGACTTTCCTTTTATATTGAACTATAACATATAAGAACTCATTGATGGAGTCGTGAGTAATGCCTCATAATTTTATGAAAGGACTAAAGAGTACCACAGTTTAGAAGGCACCACTGATCATATGAACTATTTTGTAGCACTGACTGCTGTTTTATGAATGGTCTTCACATTGTTAATGCTGGTTTGAACTGTTAGAGGTGAGGAGTTTATTGCAGGGCTGCTGGGTTCCACATCTACATCCATCTGAAATAAATTGTTTAGTTTAGGATTAATTAAAGAGATAATTTAAATTTTTAAAATCTGTGCTACATCTGAATTCATTTCCATACCTTCTCATCCTTTGGTTCATTTTCTATGATTGGCCCATTCTCTGACTCAAACTCTTGCAAGACAGCATCTAGATTAAATCTACGGCGGTGGTTTGTGAAGAAGTTACGTAGATGAACTTCAGTTTTTGTTCCAATCATTTCAGAAATAGCTTGGAAATCTTTACCATATTTTCTAATACCTATTCAGAAAAATGAAACATAAGATCCAAACTCAAACCTACATCACTCATTGTAGGGAGTTATCACATCATACACACCTTGAACTGCTAATAACATCTCGTCATTAGACCAACGGGCATTTATTCTATTAGATGAATCTGATGGTCGATAGTCATCAATACCACAAGAAGTACGAGTTCGCATAGCACTGATTGCTTGTTTATTACTTTGAACCTGCACAAACAAACTGAGGTAGGTCAAGGGAACCAAGAAAGATAAGGTGGAAGACCTCAGACAGCATCAAATACAACCATACCTGTCTCTTTAATGAAACAATTTCCCGGTCCATTGATCGTAACATCTGTTCACCCTGGCCAGCTGGTCCACTCGCCATGCGAGTCAAGTCATCATGATTGACAAACATTCCTCTAGGGGGTTTGCGTTTATTGCGAAGAAGATGAACTTGGCGATCTCGTGGTTTAGCAGGCCCCATTGTTGGTCTCACGACTCCAGTTCGTCTGAAAGAATATTTTAAGATATTGCACAGAATTACTTTATTTGCCATTATTAATTGTATATGCAACACAGTCTGCAACATCAACACACCATCAATGTTATCAAATCTTTTATATGAAAGAAGAAAAAAGAGAGTGCAAAGATAGAAATTTTATGGTATTAGGAGATAACTTACGTCCAATGCGCATGACAAGTGGCGCACATGGCTCCCTTGGGTGTGCTGATAGTTTGAGAGCAAGCTACACTGCAGTTGGAACATGAGCCTTTCCCACTGGAATCGCCATCCTTTTTCTACAATACAAAACAATTTCAGAGAAAAGGGTTAGTAAACAGACTGTCATTGGTTCAAACACATGTGAGACTAAACTCTGATGGAAAATGTAGAATATTCTAATGCTCAGATTTTCTGAAATCATTCCATGCATTTCATACACAATTTAATTTTTTTAAAAATAATACATAAAATAACTTTATGTGAATCCCTGGAGCAGGGGAAAAAATCCAAGACAGCAGGTTGAAAGTGGAAGTTAAGTGGGTCACTTTTTATTGCAACTTATCTAAATAGGTATGACAGCACTTTAATAGACCAAAACATGTGATTTTCATTCATACCCAGTTAGTCACATGCACCTAGTTAGGCAAGGAGATAAATGCAGGTAGAATATATAATGCTGATAAGCAGGGAGGGAACCTATTAGTGCTACATGGTTTGAAAAAATGCTGCTCTGAAGAAAAAAGGTGAATGCTCTGGACGTACTAGGAGAAAAACATATTAGCCGAGAAATGTGATCTAAGTACAGCTTGTTGGGGTTACACTTTGTAAAGAGATAGAAACGTCACCAAACTAAATAGCAACATGCACATTAGGAGTGGACAACGATCCAAAAAGGAACAAAAACATTTGGCATCCAAGCACCCCAAGTAAAGCATCAGCTGGAAAACAAAATCATGCAAAAACAAAGCCATGTCAAGGGATTCCCTCTGCCAATTGGCAGAACTCCACAAATGAAGCAACCAAACAAGAACCGAACATACCATGCTCCCAGTTTCTTCCAATTGGGTTGTTCTTGGAGGTGACCCACTCTTGCGGCGTATACCGCGATGGATTGTCCACTTCTAGATCATGAAACAACCCAACAGATAGCCATTTAAAGCACAACGTAAACAAACTTGAATTAGATCCCAATACTATCTTTCTAAAACAAAAAGCTCCCCAGTACTTCTCAAAAACATAGAATATTTTAACTACCTTACAGAATTACAATCTAATATGTTCAAAACACTGTATCTCAAACTTGCACTAAGTTCTAATCTATAAAAAGGTATTGTATTTTTATATAGGAAGGTGTTGAGGCTTATGAGGCTATCTACAAACCAAAAATCCCACAGTAAAATGCACAATATAACCACTGCAATGAAAATCAAAACAAACCAGGAAACCAAACAAACGACCAAAACAGCACTGCTTGTCAAGCTTTACAAACTCAGAAATAACATTCAGATCGATTACAAACCTTCTCCTCAGTTTCAGAGTCACTGTTTGATCCCACTTCAGATCCAGCTTCACTTCCGTCCTCTCTATGAGAAGCAAGTTTACGAGCATTGCGATCCATTAGGCTTATACGTGTGCGCGTCTTCTTCCATGAATAATAATATTTAACTAAACTTGCAATAGATTTATCTGGAAGCTAAAAAACGATTGCACACATTAGAAATAAATAACTTTAAGCTGTGTATTGCTGTCTACCATATTTACACGCGTATAACCCGCACCCTACTTTTAAAAGGCCAAAAATAATAAAAATCCCTAGATTTTGCGCGTGCATATGATCCGCATTGGGGTTTTCAGCACTCAAATTCGGAAAAAAGGGTGCAGGTTATACGCGTGTAAATACTTTATGTCCAGGCTTCCAATGAGTCTCTTGGTATTCATTGGTACCACTGATGCAATAGATAATGTTGAATCACAAGTACACATTTCCATATGAAAGAAAACTGAAAGAAAGATAAGACCTACCATTTGACGAATCCTGTGAAAGCTTTTCCCATGAAATTGAAATGCTTGTTCAAACAAAACCTTATCTTCAACTGTCCATTCATCAGGGAAAGGGGTAAAATTTGATAGGTCAAGGATAGCACGTTCTAAATCATGCTTGTGCCAGAAAAGCATGCCCAATGCTTGTTCTCCATTGTAACCATATCTTTCTTTTGCAAGAGAAATAAAGTCATCCACTGTAAAATCAGAAAACAAATGCTAGATGAAAACAAAAACGCACTCTTCAACATAAAGGATTGTATTTGTCAAGCAATCCACTTACCTTTGCTATCAGGTATTTCTACAGTTGGACACCACACGAGAAGTGCCCGGTCTTGGGCAGTTGTCAACTCTGCTTTACGATCTGTAAGATATATGCACAATAAGAGGTTGATTCTCAAAGCACTAAGGTTGCAATAAGATCTCATGTACGAGTTGATGATGAAGCTTATCTATTAACAATATGATGGATATAGTGGTAAAAACATTTACAACTGGATATTTTCAGGACAAACAGAGTACCTTGTGCCGGAATGAGATCTGGTACAGTCGCTTGATAGTCACGGCCAACTCGAATTCTCTCATCTGCAAATGCAATAGAAATGACAGATCACATAGGGCAAGAAGCAGTGGCATCGGAAGATGACAGGGAAAAAAATTGATTGGTTTGAGTGATAACAATCAAATAAAAGCAGAAGTCAACACTTAAAAATACAAATTCCAGAACAGTAATGGAGAGAAGTTAAGTCAGTTTCATGAGTAACAAGACATTTAAGTACACATGGGTTCAATTTTGTTTAGGTATACAGACAATAGCTGAGAAAAAAATCATATCATAACCTTACAAGATTACGGCTACGCTTACAATAACAAGCGCTTGTCAATTTTAGAATGTTAGAAACAAGGGAAAAGGGGTAGGAAAGGCATGACTAAACCATGACATACAAAGAACAATATAAATACACACCAGCCTCCTCCTCAATGCTCGAGTCCTCCGATGCATGTCCATTGGGGCTCGGACCGCGGGACCTTTTCCCGTTCCTAACGTTATCTGGATTTCTTTCAGCCAAAACCATTATACCATACGAAACTGAAAGGTTTGGGACAAAATTGACTTTGTTTTTACAACACAGAAACACTTAAGTACACCAGAAAACAGCAGCGAAATTCACACCGACTTTCTTGCCTAAACCAAATACCACCATCATACAACCGTAGTTTTGTGAAGCGGTGCACCAGATTTTGAATTTCATGCGTCGTAATCAAGGTAGCGGTGTCTTGCTGTTAAAATGCAAGAAGATTGGTCTGGGACGAAACAAATAAAAGCAACAAACACACTAAAATCAAAAAACAAAGTTCTCATTGAATTCTAGATCGAAATCCACTTTTTATGCATTAAAATATTTTGAGTAGATGGGAAAAGGGGTTGTGACCAGATATTTCGACCATGCGCATCATCAGCAAAGTACGGTGCTTCGAAGCCGTATTCAACCACCAACCGTTTTACGACTATACTGTAATGTAATTTCACGAAACACGACACTTTACGCGACTTACGGTATGTCGGTTAACGATTGGACTGTTTATTTTATTTAATCAACCTCTATCATCATTGGAAAAGGGCCAATTTCATGTTCAATGTGAACGGGGAACACAGTTTGAGGTTGCACGAACAGCCGCGAGGGCGCGTTGTCGTCAGTCTGGCGTGAAACACCGAGGAGTGCACACCTCTCTCCCTTAGGTACGGGCCGAGATCAGCCGAGACCCAAGTAAACTTTGTGCCCTTTTGTGCAAATTGATGTTCTTATGCGATGAAAGAGAACGAAATATCGCCGAAATTTAACTTCAATTCACTGTACAGTGTAATGACACTTTCCACAACTGCTGACATACTTTATTATAAGAGCTGAAACATAAACCATAGGCTTAAGTTAGGCCCTTCGTGCAATGGTATCAGGTCCATCCATTCTGCTCGAAGCTCAAAATAATTTATTTTGGTGAGAAGACTTGGCTGACCAAGCCGCATTTCTCCCTGATCGCCTCGAGTAGAGCAGAAGTCTTGCCCTTCCAGTAAGAAATTTTTCTTGAGTCAGTGACTAATAAGATTTTGTGCAGAAATGTCACACTCCCCTGTGCCCTTGCAAGGCGAGGTGCAGTGAAATCGGTTCCAAAATTAGTTGTATTTTTACCATGTATTTTAATTCTGATATCATTTGCTCTCATCGCTTGCTTCTTTCTTCAAAATTAAGACTCTCACTATTTAATATTCTGCTAACCACCTTCTTATGCTTTGGTTATTGTTATGAATGTGTTTGATAACCTGTTCAGTTACAGGAGGTACAAACCTGTTGTTCAGGTATTAATATTGTAGTTTCCTTGAACTTTGTTCCCCTTCAAAATTTCTATTTTTAAATTATTTCACGATCATTGTTTCACTGTGCTTCTGCTCTTTGTGCGCTGTATTATCAGTGATTCATCATGTTTTTTTTCTTCCCAAGTCTGCGTGTCTGATGATAATAACAACAATAAGAATTAAGATAAATTTTCATCACACATATAATGTCAAGAGTTTTTAAGGCTGATAAAGATTATGCTGTGATGAATCAATGTTTTGTTGCAGATTTGATGATGTGGAAAGGAAAGTTACTCATAGGATAAAGGCGGCAGAGTACTGTAGCCGCCTTCCAATCATCCGTCCATTGATATTGGGGCCAGACCAATATCAGAATGCGGGTGGTAGCTTTAGTAAGTGGGGGCAAGGATAGTTGTTACAACATGGTGCAATGTGTTGCGGCAGGGCATGATATTGTTGCACTTGCCAACTTAAGTCCAACCTCCAAAGGTATGCTCTTCCTTGATTTTTCTCAATATTTACAGTTTTATATTAGATATTAGATTATATTTAAATAGAGAACGTGTTTCTTTAGCTTTTGCACCTGTCTTGATTTTCAGATGAGCTAGACAGTTATATGTATCAGACAGTTGGGCATATGGGAGTTGATCTCTATGCAGAAGCCATGGGACTGCCGCTCTTCCGTCAAGCAACTGAAGGCCGAGCAATCATACAAGACCGAGACTACTGCCCAACTCCTGAGGATGAAGTTGAAGACCTTTACAATTTACTTTTAAGAGTGAAGGTGATGCATCCAACCGAGCTTCATATTTCATTTTGTACATATGTATCATCGGATAACACTCAATATACTTTTGCAGAATGAAGTTGATATAGAAGCAGTTGCTGTTGGCGCAATTTTATCGGACTATCAAAGGATAAGAGTGGAAAATGTGTAAGCATTTTTTTTAAAAATTACAGTGAGAAGAATTTTTAAAAATTAAATTGGAATCAGCTTTCATTAAACTATGATATTCTTTCATTCGATTTCTAAAATTTAAAAAATGCCCTTAAAGTTGGTGTTTTACTCTATTTTACAGCTGTGTCCGTTTAGGTCTTGTGTCATTAGCCTATCTATGGAGGAGAGAGCAGGGAGAACTACTGCAAGAAATGATTGATTGCCATATTAATGCTATCATTATCAAGGTGGCTGCAATGGGCTTAGAACCTGCTAAGCACTTAGGCATGAAAATAGCTGATATGAAACCTCATTTGGTAAAAATGGTACGTATCTTGTGGAATTAAAAATTTACTTAAGAGTATGGCTTGAGAAACTGATACGTTCATTCTGTTGCAGAAAGAAAAATATGGTTTAAATATTTGTGGGGAGGGTGGTGAATATGAAACATTCACCCTTGATTGCCCACTGTTTACCAAGTCAATTGTCATGTAAGTTATGTGCTTGATCATAGAGCTGTTGCTTTTACTAATTTAACTTTTTTTTTATGTTGATGCTTTAGAAATACATCTGTAAATAGCCATAGGCTTATAGGAAGTGTAAAAGTCAATGAAGATTGTTACCTCATTTTTTGATATTTTTTTCAGTGATGAATATGAAATGGTGCTTCCATCTGACAACAGTGTTGCTGCCGTAGGATACTTGAATTTCAAACAATTTCACTTGGAAAATAAAGATGTAAGTCAGTGAATGTACTCCTTTTTTTTTTCATTCCTGAAAGGGTTTTTAATATTCTACAATCTGTGTCGTCTATATTTAGTCAACCCTAGAAAATAAAACACAACAAGAGAGAATTGCCCCATTCCCGGTGAAAACATGGTCAGACCTGCTTGAAGATCTCCAGGATCCGGATCGAAGTGGAGGAGCAGGTGAAGAGGATGAAGAGGAGCCCGAAAATTCAGGATCTGATGCTGCTGAGGCTGCTGCGATGCTGCTTGTTTCTGAAGTTGGCAAGCCCAAAGAGGAGGTAAGCTGAAATGTCCCATCATAAATTTGTTTCTGTTTTCTGTTTTTTAAATATATTACATACTTGTGTTGCGTTATTTAACCTGATTTTTATTTTTAGGGAGTCAACAACAATGCCTCAGGTGATACACAGACTAGCACACCAGGACATTCTAGTGCTGTAACTCCTACCTTGGAGCATACTTTGCTCACTGACTTGGCTGAAGTAGTTGTAGCCACTGACAAGGCGGCTGCTCGGTGTAATGATGCTGGTTGGTATTGGCTGGGAAGCATTGTGGGCCAAGGAGATGAAACCAAGGGTGAAGCTACAAATCAAGCTCTGTGCAAGTTAAAAGGTAACTAATTATTCGCTGCTATGCAGATGCAATGATTTTTTTCATATTTGAACATGCTCTACACCTCAAGGATTAGTTCTACAAATGTTTCCTTGATTTCTCCAAGTATCCAATAACATAAGAGAGAAAATTCTGTGCCAAAAATAACACTTTTATTGTTTGTAATATTCCCTGACAATGAAATTGTTTCTTAGTGTACACACATGTTTCACCATTTCAGATTTATTGGCCAGCGAGTCTTTGTCTTTACACAACGTTGTTGCTGTGTCACTGTATATTCGTGACATGGAGAATTATTCTGTGATCAATCAACAGTACAAAAAGGTGTTCAACTTCATAAATCCTCCTATTAGGGTGTGTGTTCAAGCACCACTTGCTCAACAATGTCCAATCGTGCTAGAAGCCATAGCTTTCAAGTAAGTGCAGTATTTTGTGATTGCCATAAAACTTTGCTTGTGCAAGCCTTTTGTGTTGCTAACAGATCGTTTTCTACAGGCCACAAACTGTAGATGGATCAAATGATTCCTCTTCAGAAGAGATGCGCATCAACAGAGTTCACACAATGCATGTCCAAGGAGTCTCTCATTGGGCACCTGCCAATATTGGCCCTTATAGCCAAGCAGTTAGGGTGAGCTACTTGTCCTATGTACAAATGTAGTTTTGTCATAATGACTTCCAGCTTAATGTAAATATTTTGGACCTCGTTTTTTAGGTTGGAGACTTAGTGTATGTTGCTGGTCAGATTGCTCTTGTACCTGGCACAATGCAGATGGTGGAAGGAGGGGTGCGCAAGCAGTGTCGCCTAGCTCTACGCCATGTTGCCCGCATTGTCCGCGCTATGGATCCCAATACACAACTAAGAGATGTTGTTCAAGTGAGTGACTGCAGATCGAATATCAAATGCTAGATTCTCTCTTGAAATCACATCAATTAAACATTACTTTTATTCTTTCCTTGTTTTTAGGGTGTCTGTTACGTTACCCACCCCTCCTATATTCCTGAAGCCAGAAGAGAGTGGGAAAAGAGGACCAATAATGCTATTGTTGACTATGTTGTTGTCCCACAACTTCCAAAAGGGGCCTTACTGGAGTGGCAAGTGTGGGCTCATATAGGAAATAGCAGATTTGAATGTAAGTGATTGCAATTTCATTGTTGCTTTGTGTAATTTTTTTGTTTTGCAAAGTCTTGACAATTTTTGGAATATGTTCTTCAGAAAAAGGAAAATCATTGTTATCTATTACAGATGAGGAGACTGGATGCTGTATTGGCTTACATAGAGTATCCTTGCGAAAACGTTGGAACTATGAGAACACTGTATCAGTTGTAGTATGCTACGTATCAACAGGTGAGAAAGTCTGAAGTATTCTGTGCAACTTCTGTGTCAAGATGTGTTGGGGAAAAAAATGTACTTCTCATTCATGAGTTTTGGTGTTATTAATTCTAATGTTTCTGTACAGGATCATCAAATTCTGCACTCACCGCATTAGCCAGTGCCAATACTAGTGAGACTGAGGAATCGGAGTCTGGACATAACCCATCTCTCCCTGTCATAAGTGCACCAGAACTTGGAGAGGTGTTCCGTTATACACTGAGCAAACTACACAAAGGTGTTGATCCAAGTACAACATGCTCTGTTAGAGTCCTACATGTCTCTCACAGCAAAGCACCTCCACCAACAGAGGTCAGAAAAGCATTAGAGGAATTTCCTAATGTCGTTACAACACTGGTGCCTGTATGTCGTCTCACAGACTCTCGTACTGTGTTGTCTATTTGTGCTGTGCGACATCAATGATGTTTGTGTAGTGTTTGATGTAAATAGCTATTTCTGGGGCTTTGATTCAAGAATGATCTGTGATTCTTGGAGTCATGACATTGTTGTTTGTTTTATAGAAGTTTACCTATTTACTTGTGCAAGTCAAGTTTCTTTCAAATGTTGGGTGTATATCATATGGATTGACCTTTATATTTGTTATAATGTTAGCAAGCAGTCGATCATGTTTTACTGCATATTTTGGAGTCAGTTGGAAGTCATTGCTACAGCAAATGTGATATGACAGTACTTAAGTAATGAACTCCATTCAAATCTATTGCAGTTTTATGGCCAAGCCAATGTTAATGTTAAAATTTCATGAGCAGTATATATGAAAGCTAAAAGCTTGTAATATCAATATTCATTTTGTTTTTCTAATGTTTGCAGTGAGCTTTCTTTTGTATGTGTTTGGCTTCATGATTTCATTGTACGTACTTGTTTTTTTATTTTTGTTTTTCTTTTAATAGCATATTTTACATTGTTTGCAGAATATACTGGTGTCACTTCAATTGCTGACATTTGTTAATACTGATACTTATTAGTCTGAATTGCTTTGCTTTCTTGTGTCTATGGAAATGTAAAGTTCTTCATTATCTAATAGGTTATTCTGCTCATTCTAATTCATAAATTTTGTTTTTCATTGGTGATTCATAAGGAGTAAATCAGGTTTCTCAATCAAATTAATTTAGTTGCTACATAGTTTATTATTCCTGCTTTATTTTTAATGAACCATGTGTGATGCCTTACATGTTTTGATTGTGAACATTAATACCTCCTTTGCTGAATTGTACTGATTTTACCATTCTCTGTCTATTCTCATTCACTATTATTCTTCCTGTAGTTAATCAAGGAGAGAGACGACTGCACCAGCTTTCTGTTGTTAGCTAGAAACTCGGTTAAAGTATGAATTGCTCTCTTATTGTTGAATCACTGACAAATCATGCAGATACACTATTTGTGATCCAAATGATGGATTGTCCATGGCAGTTATATGTTGGCTGATACCCAAAGCCGGTTATTTAACATTTGGAGACTTCTTGTAGCATGGACACAGTTAATAATTTTGTATGAAGCCCACCATTATTGACATCAGCTTAAAATAATAACCACTACCTTCACAATTCCATGATTAAACCCTAAAAGAATCCTTCTGATTTTGACATCTTGATTGACTTTTAAATATTTAATGTCAATAGTCTCTCTCCCTTTCGGTTGCCTGTATTTTCCTCCGTACCCTGTGGCGAATCAGGTAGAAACATATAAACAGCGGTTGCCCTCGAAGTAAGAGGGTTGTGATGTCATTTTCTTATTAGCTCTTGCCAGTTTCATCTGTATGTGGACCCGTTTGTTAAGGCAATTATTTGAATTGGCTTGCTCACATTTAGCCATAAGCACTCTTCTGAATTTGTACTTTTCAAAATGGGTGGCAGTCTCCTTTATATTTGGCTGCTACGAGCCTGAGTTGGCTTTATTTCTTGCAATTTGTTTCCATTTAGTTGAGTTTAAGCTCAGAGACTGCCCACAGGAAGGTCCCACGTCAGGGACTGGCTTAGGTTTATTCATGTGCAATTGCATGAGTGGATGTTTGGTGCCTTCAACAGGTGTGAATTGTGACTGGTCCCCAGTCCAACGCTACTTTTAATTTGTTCAAAACAAGACTTCATCTTAGATAAGACATTTTGCAGATAATTTTAAGATAGCCTCTGGCTGCCCTTACTTCACAGCCGAAAATATTGAAAAGGACTTGCTTCATATTTGCTAAACCCTAATAAGCAACACATCCAATTGAGGGATGTAATTTGAGTGAGTGGTTTAACACCTCTCTAATCAAACTGCTGCAAAATGCAAATGAAGCAAACTGCTGAGAGTACATGTCATTTTTAATTTTATTAAAGCATGGTTAGTTTAACCACATATTTGAATTATAAAGAAACCACAATATGTAGCGATACCTCAGATTCTGAAACTGGTGACTCGGAAGCCCTCAGGACCTGTAATGAGCTACATTGGCAAGATAATTTCTTGAAAATGCAGTACCTCCAGGAAGTGAACTGTCCAACGTCGACATTAATTAAAGTACGAACGTTTCCCATTCCACCCCATATCTGAGATTCCCCTTTCCCTCTGAATGGCTGCAGCTGTGAGAAGCGGCTACCCAAACATTTGTTATTCTGTTGATAAATGCAAATTTTAAAAATAAGAACAATACACTTCTATTTATTTAGATGGTCGTCTTACTTTTCCCATAGCCCAATTACACACGTCAGAAAAGTACCTTTATTTCCTATCAAAGGACTAATGATTTTCTAAAATCGAACATATCAGGCAATTTTTTAAAAATTTATTGATAAAAGAAAACAAATTAAACAGATTACAGCTATCAAACCATACAAAAGCATATCAGTCTTCAAAAATATTAAACAAAGGAAAAAAATCCTAGAGGAATATTTCTTATCTGATTAAAATCCAAAACATCATCATTCCCTAGATGAGAGGACTTCCACAGAGAAATTGTGCTGTTCACAGTCCTCAAACATGTAAAGCTTTGAACCCGGGACACCTCTTCTAAAATCATCTTCAAAGTCTGAGGCCTTAGCAGTACTCTGTCCATGACAGACACTATCTACATTTGATTCCATAGCCGGTGCATTAGCATACGTGTAGAGGGATACAACTAATTCCGTGTCTTTATCAGAACCTAAAGAACAGCCTTCACTACTTACAGTCTCATTCTCAACTGCATTTTTCACAAGATAAGCATCATCCTCTACTTCCTCTTCAATACTGGAAAGAACAGTACCATTACACTGAAACTCACTCCCATCTTCCATGAAATTGTCAGCGGATGACACAGACTGCTCAATTTCATCTTCTGCTTCATTGAGATCTAACAGGTTCAGAGTGACATTATCAGGAGGCAAGGATTCACTAGTTTCGTCACAAACATCACTATCATCGTCAATCGTAATGGTGGGAATTTCTCTTTCTAGAATGACGACAGAGTCGTCCAAGTTCAGAGTATTAAAATTGGAAGATATGTCAGCTTCAGAGTACAAATCTGATGTAGAAGCCACTGCCATATTCGAGGAGCCTGGGATGTGGTTTTCAACTAACAAATTTGTACAGCTACTTGACTCAACACCTACATCCTGCAGATCACAGTTGTCAGAACTTTTGCAAACATTATTAACCATCATATCACCTGTGGAAAACTCACATGCCGAAGAGCTTGGGACATCAGACACATCCTTAACAGTCACAGCAATATCATCCAGATCATGTGGAGTGTGCATGTCTCCATTCACCTCCACCAATTCTTGCACTTCAACGTTGGTTTCGGACCCACTAGCTTCAGTCACACCCCGTGGAGTGCAACTGTCCGCCTCCGAAACCACGGTAATTTCACCTTCTTCGGGTGCTGAAATCCCAAGCGGGCTTACTAGACCAACACCTACACACGGCGCCCGTGAGACGTCACCGGAACTCGATATAATCTCATCTACCGCTGGGGCTGGAAAGTTTGATTCTACTGCAGGCTCGCGAGTTTTTCTGGAAACAAGACCAAGCGAGACATTAGATACTACAAGTGTCGGGGAGATCCCAATTCCAAAATTGATCGAACTAGAGATATGGGGCCAGTATTTCTCTTTCATGTATTCTTTAGTTCATGGCAGCACTTTCCCCACCCCTTGATCCAAGTATTTGATTGTGTCCGTAAGTCCTGACAAAGAAAGGAACTTAATTGTCGATGGACACCACCTGTGCCAACCCCTCATTTCCAGATAAGCATGAATCTTTGGCATACTAAATAAACAACAGCACTTTCTTTATCTTATTTTAATTATATTATATCCAATGTCATGTACAAAACTTAAACGCATTCGCCAATAAAAGACTAGATAAAAAAATACTGGTCTCACAATTTGATAAAAATTGAGTTAATACCCTCGGGCCAAGGGCGGCGACGGACTCCGGAAGGTGTCCCTGGACGCAGAAGGGGATTTGAGGGACTCTCTGAGATGGACCAATTCCTGATCCACTTCAAGCTTTTCTTTGCCACACATGGACGCCAGTTCTTGGTATACGCCTTCACCGCCATTGTAGATCAGGTTTGTTATAAATGGCTCCACTGAGCTGAGCAATTCAACTTGAAACTTGTCCTCTGCATCAATCAGCTGATTAAACCTCTCGATGGCACAGTCCATCCACGCCCCACCATCAGGGGCTGGTAGAGTACAATGCAAGGCAAGAGGGTGCACTTGTTCCAAATTGTGTGGAAGAGCTCTTATTGAAGTCGTAATTGCCTCATTACCATAATCTATAAACTTCACCAGAATCCCACCTTCCGTTTTTAGAACCTTGGCGCGGTACCACACCATGTCTGCATCAAACAGGGCCGCGCATTTCAATCCAGGTTTTACTTCCTCTGCTGGAATTTCAGGAAAATGTTCAGCAGAGGACAGACTGGCTGCCACATTCTCAATATCTGATTCGTCAGTGCTAAGATGGATGTAAAATTCAGCTGGCGATTCTGCAAACACTACAGAAGCATCAAGAGCTTCGCTCTTCTCTCCTGGACTGCGGAGTGCAACACACTCTCCCACGCCGTCACTATCTTCCAAAAATCCCTCCTCGACCAAAGCAGACCCAATACTATGGCCAGCAGCATTGATAACATCTACAGAGAGCAATTCATCTTCGACTGCTTTTACAACAACGGTGAACGGCCCGGACTCCAGCTCTGATACTAATCTGTCCATCACACGTGGGGACCAGGCCTTGTTCTCAGGAGCAGCAAGAGAACATGTCAATGCCATTGCACCAACACTGGCAAGACCTTCAGGCAATTTCTTCATGTTGTCCAGCTCAACATGCTCGTCATTTCCGTAGTCAATGAAAAGGATTCTGCCATCCGGCAGTGTCTGGCCCCGATACCACACAGAGTCCTCTGAATATAAGGCCATGATCTTTGTACCAGGTTGAGGCAATTCTGACAATGATTCCATGCTGGTTGATGCAGCCTGCAACTGTCCTTGAATTTGCTCTAGCTTCTCTGATTCAGACTGTAGATGAACATAAAATTCATTGGCAGATTTAATAAAACTCAAATCAGCAGGAAAATTGCTACCAGCAAGAAGGCTCACACCCTTGACTTCCTCTTCCACAGACAAAAGTCCCTCTCCTGCCAAAGCAGTTCCCACGCTGCAGCCAGCAGAATTCACCACATCCACAATGAAAAGATTGTCTCTATTTTCTTTAATGACAACTGTGAATGGTCCAGATTCCAGCTCTGGTACCAATTTGTCCATTACACTCGGTGACCAAGTCATACCACTCGGCGAAGCAAGGGAACACTTCAGAGCCAATGGATCAACAGTAGAGAATTCAGGAGGCAAATTTCTCATGTTCTCCAATTCCACATCTTCATCATTTCCATAGTCAATAAAGAGGATTCTCCCACCAGGCAACACTTGGCCCCTGTACCAGACGGAATCCTGTGAGTATAATGCCATGATCTTGTCTCCTGTTTCTGGGAGAGAAGACAACAGCCTCATACAGTGGGAAACTGCCTGCAAGTCTTCTTGCATTTTCTCCAATTTGTTGGATTGACACAGAGGATGAATGTAAAATTCATTGGGAGATTTAATAAAACTCAGATCAGCGGGCAAACAGCTGCCAACTGCCAAGTTCAGATTCTCAACCTCCTCCTGCCCACATACCGATCCCTGTTCAGCTTGAGTGGTCGAAACAACGGATTCTGCAACTTCCTCCTGCACATACAGCAACCCCCGCTCTGCTAGAGTGGTTGAAACACTGGATCCTGCAGCATTCAAAACATCAACTACGAACAGGTCATCATTAATTGCTTTCACAATAATCGTGAATGGTCCTGATTCCAGCTCGGACACCAACTGGTCCATTACATCTGGTGCCCAAGTCCTGTCATCAGGGGCAGCCAGAGAACATTTTAATGCCATTGAGCGGACATTGGAGAGTTCCTGCGGCAATTTCTTCATGTTTTCCAGCTCAACATGCTCATCATTTCCATAGTCAATGAACAAGATTCTGCCATCCGGCAGTGTCTGGCCCCGATACCACACAGAGTCCTCTGAATATAAGGCCATAATCTTTGTACCAGGTTGAGGCAATTCTGACAACAATTCCATGCTGGTTGATGCAGCCTGCAACAGTCCTTGCAATTGCTCTAGCTTCTCTGATTCAGACTGTAGATGAACATAAAATTCATTGGCAGATTTGATAAAACTCAAATCGGCGGGTGAACTATCACCAACAGCCAAGCTGAGACCTTGATTTTCTTGTCCGCATGTAAGTCCCTCTTCAGCAAAAGAGGTTCCAATGCTGCAACCAGCAGAGTTGATCACATCCACCGTGAACAGATCTTCATGAATTGCTCTTACAACAACTGTGAACGGTCCGGACTCCAGCTCCGACTCCAATCTCTCCATCACACATGGTAACCAGCCCATGTTATCAGGAGCAGCAAGAGAACATTTCAATGCCATTGCATCAACACTGGCAAGTCCTTCAGGCAATTTCTTCATGTTTTCCAGCTCAACATGCTCGTCGTTTCCATAGTCAATGAACAAGATTCTGCCATCTGGCTGCATCTGTCCTCGATACCACACAGAATCTTCTGAATATAAAGCCATGATCTTCGTACCAGGTTGAGGCAATTCTGATAATGGTTCCATGCCGCTCGATGCTGCCTGTAGCTGTCCTTGCATTTCCTCCAGCTCTTCTGACCCAGACTGTAGGTGGACGTAAAACTCATCAGCAGATTTGATAAAACTCAAATCAGCAGGTAAGCTGCTACCAACGGCAATGCTAACAGTTGGCTTTATTGGAGAGGCCAATTTCTTGCTAATTAAATCTGTGCCAACATCAATACCATTTCGTTTCAAACTGACAGTACAGCACTCTGACTCCGCATCGTGGAAACTGAGAGTGAATTCTCCCGAGCTGAAATACTCAGCGAGACTCGAGGATTTCACCCACTTTTCGCCAGGAGGCTTCACATCTTTCAACTGGCAAGGGATGGCATGGGCAGGAAAATCAGAATATTGGTGCAATAGTCCGTAGATGTGGTTGCTTTCCAGGAGGGCTTTGTTGCCATAATCAATATACTGCACACCTGAAAACAAAAATTATTTTCACAATCAAGACACATGATTGACGAACTTCAAAAGGGACCTCCACCAACAGTAACTAGTTCTTACCAAATTTATTTCCCTTCTGAATTTTAATCACCCCTCTGTAGAAACCATTGTCTTCTTTAAACCTGGCCACAATTGCATCTCCAACACGTGGAGAAGAGAGTGGAGTTCTGCATTCATAATCTGATTGAAGATCCCTCATGCGCTTTTCAAACTCCGCCTGTGTTGATTTTAGCTGACAGTAAAACCTTGCAGGAGATTCGAACCAGCTGATCTGTAGCATAAAATACAACATGACACACCCTGGAGTTAATTAGGAAGTCTCAGAGAAGTCATGAGCTTACCACAACTGGGACTTGGGATCCCTGCATGTGCGGAATCTCCACAATGGACGTAACTATGACTTCAGACGTCTTGTCAGGTTGACGGGGACCTGGAACACAGAAACAAAGGTAACTAAAGGATACCAAAGGTTCAAAGTTATATTTATCATGCGCAGCAACTTACAGGAGGAACTTTTTGAAGGCTTGTCTTGGTTGTGATAAGAAACCCTGGCATCATAACCAGGCCCCTCAACCTCTGTGCGGTCACAGTGGCCTAGCCTTCGTCCACCCTTACCAATGCCCCAAGCCTCTGGGTCGGCCTTAGACTGATGTTGAGACCCAGCAGACAGTTCCAAACTCTCCCTGCTCTTTCCCCCACGATCCCTCTGAGTAGATCTCTCTCCCCTTTCAGAAGAGTCCCTAGCAAAGTCCCGACCACTCGATCGTGACCCCCTGGGATCAGCATGTGAATCCAAGCCGTTGTGAGCTTGTGCCCCTCTGTAAAAAAAAAAGGGAATCAGCAACAAGACCACAAAAAAAGATACGGAAACGCAGAGAATACCAACCTTGTTGATGGTGTTGACAATGGTTGGGGTGCCAGCACATGGCTAACATCAGCACCATCAGAGTCAAAGAGCCGTACAATCAATTGAGGTTGACCGACATCAAGTTTTTCAACATGCATGGTGAAAGTTTTCTCCAGGACAAGCTCTTCAAATCTAAACAAGAAAAAGCCAAAGGCATGTCAAGTTGTAGGGCTCCAAAATCTAATTTGAGCAAACAGAAATAAAAATTAGTACTTTGAGACAAGCTGCTCATCACTCAGATTCTCAAACCCTTGTAGGGCACAAGGAATGGCTTGCGTTCGAAGATCATCCACAAGTGCAGAATTTGCACTTTTAAGATGGGCCAGAGTCACTTTTTCCACATTCCCAAAATCAACATACATGACCTGCAGGCACAAGATGTGCATAAAAGCAAGTGAAGGCAAAATAAAGAGCAGGAAAAAATCTCAAAGTCAAACTGGTAACCAACCGATAGGTCCTGCATATCACAATTTAAAAGAATTGCTCTATAATATTGTCCGTCACCATCAAACAGAGCACAACAAGGCGCTCCAGGCTGAACATCAGACTCCTGGAGTGGCTCAGCAGATCCATTACAATGCTCATTCACTCGTGACATCATGTCTTTCAGACTAGCCGAGTTAGCAGCAAGCTGAACATAGAATTGAGAGAAGGATTTCACATACGCTACTACAACTTTCACCTTTGAACCCGTCTCGGGTAGCTGCACATTTTTGAATTCGAGCCTAGGAGCCTTCTTGCGTCTGTTTTTCAGGGCCTGAAACAAGAAGTGCTTGTGTTAATACTATGCAAAGACGCATAACAAGAGGGTCTCATAAAAATGTACTCACCTCCAGATTGATAAGTTCTTTAATATTAGTGTCCTCTATAAATAATTCACAGAGCTGTTTGGCCCCAGTCTTAGAAGGAACGACTTGAATAACAGCATCCTTCTCAAGGACCAAGTCGTAGAAAAGTTGACAGGTCTCTTCAGTGGTTGGTACATTGCCAACACCAGCAAGTGTAAATTGAACAGCCATAGCCTGCATATGATCCAGAGATGAGAAAAGGAAAAATGAAACATGGCAGTCAGAATGTTAAAATACTCGCCTGAAGCTGAGTGTACTCTGCTGGGATCTCGAACAGGTCTTGGCACTTCACCGCGTCTGTATTCCCATAGTCTACAAAATAAACTCTACACCTGTCAAGCTCAGCACTTGTCACAACTGCTCTATAGATAGTGTCATCTTCACTGTACTTGGCCAAGCACGTGGTGCCAGGCAAGAAAGGAAGCCCCAGATGAGAAAACTGGGCAGAGGAGCTATTGAGCTGATCAACTAGAGTCTCCAAGAGCTTCTCATTCGCTGACAGCTGGACGGCAAATGAGAAAGTTCCTTTCTCAACATGTGAAACAAACACTTTGTGTTCAGAGTTGCTGTCAAGGGTCAAGGCATTAAATCTTGTGAGTGGTGTCGCCTTCTTGCGCGCTTCATGCGAAGGCACTGATCGCAGAGGCGACGGAGTTACGGTGGGCGGCGCCCCGGCCATGCCGCTGGCAGGGACGGTGGTCAGGGTGGGCGCCATGGATATGGGCACGGACAGCGTCAGGGCCGGCAGGGCGGGCGCGGCGCCAGCGGCCCCCACTCGCTGCCACATGGGCCACACGCCCACCTGCTCCATCAGCAGGTTCTGGTTGGGATACACCTGTTGCATGGGGTGGATGGGGTAACCCGGGACGGTCATGGGGGCGGCCATGGGGGCGGGCCCGGTCAGTGTCGTCAGCACCAAGGCCTCGAAGTACTCCTGCGGCACCACGCTGGCGAAGCCCTGGCTCTGCAGTGTGTCACAGTAGTCCCGGTTCTCGTGGTAGACCTTGAGCAGGCTGATGCTGTCCCCGACCGTCTTGATCACCAGCCCAGTCACCTCTTCGTAGCCAATCTTCGCCATCACCTCGTTCAGGATGGGGGCGGTCCAGGGGCCGATCACACCGGACAGGATGAAGGGCGAGGCCTGCGCCGGGATGCGGAAGATGCTGGCGGCCTCCTTGGCGCCGGGGACGCGCAGGTCAGTCAGCGGCAGCCGCTCCCGGTTGCCGAAGTCGATGAACACGACGGTGGCGAAGCCCGGCTCCACGGCCAGCACGCGGGCGCGGTAGTAGGCGCCGTCGCTGTACCGGGCGGCGCACAGCGCGTCCACATGCACGGACTCGGGCAGGCAGTTGCCGCCCTCCCAGTGCTCGAACTGCTGCTGCAGCAGGCGCTCCACGGTCTTGGCCGAGGTGTGGTCCAGGTGGCCGTACACCCGCAGGAAGTTGCCATGCTTCTCCGCGTGGGTCACGAAGATGTTGAAGTACCCCAGCGAACCCATGACGATGGCCGGCTTCGGTGCACAACAGTTCACGATTCACTTAAAGCTAAAGACTAGATTAGACCGAAGTCCCGATAAAGTTCGTCACTAAAGTAAAACGGTGCCGGCGGCTATGCTCGACGACGGTAACAGATCCGATGGTCCGCGCTCACATCCTAACGGTACAGGGATAAATAAACCACTGACGTGACTTTGTCCTGCCGAAATTCAAGAGGGTTAGATGGGTCAAGAAAAGAGTAGCGCCACTGCTGCCAACGTGCGAGTCGAAGCGGGACGGATGCGAATACTTTTGTTTTCGTGCCGAAATCACCGCCAACCTGCGCGGATAGTGAATCACGCCTTCTGTTTAACCCATTGGTAGCAGAAAATAATTGTTTCGTCTTGTTTTTGCGCTGTAATAATCCTCGAGTTTCTTTCGGCGGTGGTGGCAGTATCCCTTCCCCCCACCATCCAGTAGGGAAGGCCGCGTGTGTACGAGCAACAAAGCCGGCGGCCGCGCGTTGTTAGGCGCGCTGTGATTGGTCCCCAAAAGCGGTCGACGCGCTCGGTCCGCCAATGAGGACGGTGGACGCGAGGGAGCCGGGCGCACCGGTCTGCTCGGGAATACTCCGCGCGAGCAGCGACCACGGGCACGGGCTGCGCGGAGCCTCCACGAGTCGGCTGATTGTTGCTGAGGGGAGGTTAGGTAAGTAGGCGTGCGTTGTCAAACCGCCGGAACCTTCTTCGATCCCTGGGCAGCGTGAGGATGTGAGGAGGACCGGTGGTGGTGTGTACCAGACTGTCGCTGGCGCGCGCCCGACCAGTCGACGCCATGTGACGGCAGGTGCGGTGGGTTCCATTCCCGCAGACGGTTCCACTCTCATTTACCGACCCTCCTCGAACACTTTCGCCATTCGATTCCCGTACGCAACGGCCTCCGGCATTTGTCATCAGTCTTCATCAAATTTCATCAAAATTTCCCGGACCTTTAATTAAAACGTGAGGGGGTCGTAACTCCGGACTGCCGCTCCTTCCATCTTCACACCCACCCGCAGAAATCATCAAGTGTATGTGACAGTGACATCTATCCTCTTCCCCCTCTCCCTCTCTCCATCCATAATGTAGCAGCAAGAGCTCGGTGGCCGTCTGGCGGCGGCCCTGCACTGCATCCCGGAGTCCACCCCCTTAACCCCCCCCCCCCCCCCTCTCTCTCTCTCTCTCTCTCTCTCTCTCTCTCTCTCTCTCTCTCTCTCTCTCTCTCGCTCTCTCTGGCCACGCGCCCCGGACCCAAACAACCGCGAACGACACACGCGGCGTCGACACATCGCCCGGCGTAACCGCCAGGGAGCACTCTGTGCTCCCTGGTAACCGCCCCCGGCGGTCGCGGGTGCAGCGCTCGGCCCAGCTTTGGCGGCGCGTGCTCTGGAGGGTTTGGGCCTGGAGGGGCGGCGCCGGGTGCCGGTGCCGGCGGTGCCGGCCTCTGAGGGGTGGCAGTGTCAGCCAAACCTCCCCCGCCCCGCCCCGCCCCCGCGTCGATAGCCCACCCACCCACCACCCACCCTCGGCTCCGGCTTCGGGCCTCGGCTTCGGCGTCGCACGCGCACGTCGCGGACTTCAGTCGTGTTCGGCGAGGGTGCACGCGCGTGCTCCTGCCTCCGCCTGTCTCCGTGCCCGCACCGTCGCGCCGTCGTCGTCGCCGCCGCGTGCCGAGCCGCGGTGCCGTGCCGTGTCGTGCCCGTTCGTGTCGCGTCCGTGCCGTGTCCGGGCCCGGTGCCCCCTGCGAACACACCCGCACACCCGAGGTGCCGAGGTGCCCGCACCCCGCAGCCGGTCAGCGCTAACATGCGCACGCCCCCGAGGGCCGTGGCGCCGGGGGAGGCCACAAGCTGCCACAGGCGGGCCGCGCAGGTTGCTCCGGACAGACTGTAGCCTAGCGGCGTTCTCTGGGATACCGTACCGCGCCACAACGCACCGCACCGCACCTGGAATATCGTCCTCACCAGACACAGGTGCGAACCCACAGGAAAAGTCATTGACTATTTTCCATTCATTTATTTTTTTCGGATATTTTCCCCCCTGGGCGAGGGGCGTGGGGGGGGGGGGGGCAGCTAGAGGGGCAAGATCACCGAGGCGCTCCCTTGCTCTCACCACTCTTAGGCCTGCGCGCCTCACTTCCGGTTGCTGGCAGCGAAAAGAGTCTGTGCGGATTTATATTCTCTTCTTGGCGGGCATCAAGACAACCCCCTTGCCTCCGCCGGGCCGCCGTGGCGCGGAACGCGGGACCGAGGGGGGAACCGCCCCTTTCTCGCTCCGGCCGTCCGGCTCCCTTCCGCCCCCAGCGGCCCCCCGCGGAGGGGTGGATGCTCGTGGACATGCCCTCCCGTGATAAGAGATAAGAGCCCGGTCCGGGGCGTTACGTGGTTCCTGCACGTCTTGGTAGGCGCTGGGAATGACGACGGCCTGCCGGGCTTCGCTTTGTTTAGGTCGGCTTGCTGCTCGTTATCGGTGACCACGGAGTTCCCCCCTGTTTCCCCCACGGCGGCGGCGTGCCGGCGGCGACGGGGCCTCGCCGCGGGTGCGACGGAGACAGCAGGCGGCTGCTTATCTCCCGACGGTTTGTTGGACAAAGTTTGTTCCTCTCTCACTCGCGCTGCACGGTGCTACCGCGTCACTCTCCGGCGCTGTCCATTCATTTCTTGTGTCGCGCCGCGTGCCGGGCCGTGGCAGTACTCGCCCTGGCGCCGCGGCATTTAGGCACTTAGGGGCCGCGGAGCTGCCAGCGGAGCTCCCCCGCCGCCGCCGCCGCCCGGCCCTAATGTCAACCTCATCGCTCACCATGCAAAACGTAACAGCGATAGTATTTTAGGGGCTGCGCTTTAGGACTTCTCCGCGCGACATTCAGGGGCTAATGGGGGAAGCAGGGGTGAGACAGCAGCGGCAGCAGCGGCAGGGAAGTCCTGGAGGGGTAATGAGAACACAAGCTTGCCGAAGGGGAGGCGAGGGGCAGGCCGCCGCCGCCGCCGCCGCGGGAAGCGATTGAAAGAAACGCGGAGTCTTAGCCACCCCCCTGCTCACCCCGTAGTGTGTGTTTTTGGTAAGCATGGGGAGGGGTGCGGGTGCGGGGGAGGAAAAGAACGTGGACTGGCTGGACTACTGGTTGGACCCGAATTGGCAGCGGTGGCAGGACATGCCGGAGCCAACGGCGGGGGCGAGGTGGGTGTAAATGCGGGAAATTGGAGAAATGTGAAGCGCACAGGCGCAAACGGAGCGCTGTATACAACTCGCGGCAAAGGGCACGCCGAGGCCGGTAAGTGGAAGTGTGGTGATCTGGGCCGTGTCTACGCCTCAGCATGTGTGTGTATGTGTGTAGTGTGTGTGTGCAGTGTGTATATGTGTTCCTGTGCTGCTGGTGCTCGTGTCATCACATCTTTTGAAGACCGTATGCAAAAGGCGGGCACTTCACCTTTGAGAGGGGAGAGAGGGGTCTGTTCCACGAACACCCGCATAATCGCAGGGTGGCTGCGGGGGAGGGGAAAGAGGGGAGAGGGAGGCTGGAGCAGAACTGACGACCAGCACCGTCTTTAGACCACTTTTCAATCAGCACGACTAAAATGGACAAAAATGATTGCCCTAAAAATTGGACAAACTCACATTATTTCAAATCGAGTAACCAATCCTCTCTCTCTCTGTAACACGGTCAATACTTTTTTCCCTTTTATTTTTATCTAAAAGGAATCTACGCACTTGCCGCTTATGCCTTCGCGAAGCGAGCCCCCTCCCCACCCCAGCCCCCTCTCCGCCGTCCGTCTTAATGAAATTGGCCTCCATTTGGGGGATGCATCTCATCTCGATGATCGATCTCGGCGCCTGCCTCCGCCTGCCTCCGCCTGCGCCGCTGCCCCGCCCCCGCCACCCTCCGCGCCGCCCTCCACTCCCTTGTGCAGGTCAGGCCGCGGGCGCGGCGTGTCTCCATGCTGATTGGACGTCGTCTGTCGTCCTCGCCTCCCTGCTCTACCCTACGCACGCTGCCGCCACCGGCCCGCTTTTACTCTCAGTCGGGGACCGTCCGGAAATTTATTTCATCATAATATATATAATTTAACGTGCGATAATAAATGGCGTAACTACTCATGGAAAACCATATTTCGAGGGTTGGCAAGATTATTATTAGAACAGACAAATAAATAAATAAAAATCGTCAGGATTTTACACCTTTCAGGTTCAATGGCCCACCAAAATTATTATTATCCGTGCCGAGGAAAGATTTTTTTCCAACGGTGCTGTACGCCAAAGTATTCGCCTCGTGGTTTGTGAACGCACCCCAGCGGCACCGGCCGGCGGCAGGCGATCGCATCGCTTCGCAGGCGCTGCTGTCGCGTGCCGCGCGTCGCACATGCCGCGTAGCGATACCCACACGTACACCCTCGCGGCGTCGCGCACCCCTCCGGCGCTCCCTCCCTCCCTCCCTCCCTCCCTCCCTCCCTCCCTCCCTCCCTCCCTCCCTCCCTCCCCACCCTCTCTGCGCCGAACCGTCCGTACCCGCGATAGAGTAGTAGAGCAGCCCCAGCACCACTACCGTGACCGCGCCGCGGCCGCGCACACACGGACGTGCCTCTCTGCCCCCGCCCCCCCCCCCCCCGCATCCCCCTCCCCCCGCCCGCTATTTTTCCAGCCTCGGATGACGATGCTGGCGGTGGGGCAGCATCAGCAGCGGAGAATTTCGCAAGCGTCGCCTTGCTCCCTGCATTAGCCTCCCCCCCCCCCTCTCCCTCTCTCGCCGCGCGCTGCTTACTACCCCGTTGTTCGCGCTCGCGGCTCCGGCGGCGCGGTGTGGCGTGGCGTGGCGTAGCGCGGGTCTGCCGCCGCCGCCGCCGCTCGCCCTCGGCCGGCGTGGCGGGGAGTGGCGTCCCGAGCGCGCGCGCGCCGCGCCGCGTTTGAGTGGAGCTGCCTGCCCGCCTCTGCCTCTCTCTCGTTCAGTCCCGGCCGCACCGCTGCGCCGAGTGCATGTCCCTCCCCCGCCGCCGCCGCCGCCCGCTCTCTCGCACTCATTCGCGCCCTCTCTTCTCTCTCTCTTCCCGCCGGTCGCGCGCGTCGTGACGGGTCCGTGACAGGGTAGCGCGTGACGGTAACGCGACAGTGTGTGTGACGAGTGAGTGCGCCGTCACGGACAGTGCCGTGACGAGCCTGCTATGCCCCGGGCCCGAGCCCTGCCGGTGCCGGGGGCTGCAGCCGCCACGGCCGCGCCGCCCCGCCCCTGTGGATAGTCGTGCCCCCGCCCCCCGACCCCCAGGTGAGTCCCGACCTGTTGACGCGACCTCCCGCTGACCACCGCGGGTCACCGAAAGCTTCTCTGTCATCCGCGGTGTCCGAAGAGCACACGATCGTATGTCGACTCATGTGCCGGCCGGCCGTGCTGTGGCCGCGCGCACCTGAGTCTAACGACCCAATAACCGCCCCGATAAAGAGAATTAGAGCCGCCGTGTGGCGTCCGCCTGCCGACACGACACGGCGGCAGCAGACGACACGCAGCAGACGACACGACACGACACGGCACGGCCAGGGGATTAGCACGGACGGGGGGAAAGCGCGCGGCTCACCTCTCGCGGTGTGCCTTGCGCCACCCGCGTGCCGTAGTCAGTGCCCTCCTCTTCACCTACTACTACTGTATGCGCTCCGCCCACTTCGAAGAACAACAGTCTGACGACAACATGCCGGCGGCGGTGCAAGGCGCTGTCGCGGCGGGCAGCATGGGAAATACGGTGTCCCAGGTCGGCCACCCTGCTGCGAGGGGATGGCTAAGACACCCAATAGGCATTTTCGATCGAGGCTCGAAAACGGAGGTCGACCGTCGGTCACGTTCGATTGCGGTCAGTTTTTTGTTCAAAATCGAAGAGGCGTAGTGTCGATATCGACTAATCGATCTAAATCTCGCCGCGTGGGCTCAGAACTGAGGCACGGCTCGTGAGAGGGATTTTGTGTGGTCTGACAGCCGCGCGAATCTCGGCGCGGGGCGCGGATCCCGTACTTGTCTGTCTCTCTCTGTCTCCCTATCGCCTATCGCGCCTCTCCTCTTCGCGCCTCGCCGTGTTCCACGCAGTCCGCCGTCTCAGCAGCTCAGCGGCGGGGTCGCGGTCATAAAACGGTCTTAACAAAGCAAACAATGCACCAAAGTCACACCGGCGGGCGAAGGCGAGGAGGAGGGAACGCACCCCTCGCGAACACCGCGCCGCGCCCTGCAACCTGCTCGCTGCACATGCGCGCACCTTCCACGCTTGTAACGGACAGGGCGGGGTCGTCGACCCCAGGAGCCTCGCCCTCCCCGTGTCACACACACAGACGCACACACATGCACACACACACACCCCTTCACCACCGGACCCGGAGGGTTGCGGGCCATTCCACGTGTCGCGCGCGTCATCCGTCTGTGTGTAGCGACACCGCGGGAGAGCGACAGAGACAGAGACAGCGCTGCGGCACCGCACTGCAACCCGCCCCTGACTCCGAGTCAGTCTCGGACAATGCGGTGTGCGCTGCTGCTGCCGCTGCTGCTGCGTCGCGCCGCGCCACTCTGTGCCCAGATAAGGCGATCCGGCGGCCGAGGCGAGCGGGGACGGGACGGGACAGTCTCGGTGGGACAGTCCGCTGACGATTGATCTGATTCAAGAACAGGGCGAGAGAGAGACAGACACGTCTATCGGCGCTCGCACGTAATCTTTGAGCGTGGATGTGGGTCAGCTGCGGCGCATCGCCGGCTCGGCCTCTGCGTCCTGCTCGACGCGGCCGGAGGGGATGACGATGGCGCCCCCCCCCCCCCCCACGGGTGTTGCGGAGACACCCGGGCTCTGCCCGCTCACTCCCCTCGTGGAGCTCCCCTCGAGTGCGACAGAGACAGAGCTAGTGTTCGGAGTCAGCTGGCAGCCCGCCCCGCCCCGGCCGGCCGCGGGTACAAATCAGATCCTCTCGCCCCCAGCAGCAGCCTGTGGCCGTTGGATAATTGGGCGGCGACTGCACCACCGCGGGGGGCACCGCCGCGTCGCACTGCACGGCCGCCGCCGCCGCCGCTCTGACCTGCGCGCCCCTCTCGTTGGGGTGCCAGCGGAGCGCGCGGGGCTGCGGGGGAAGAGAAAGAGGCGACTTTGATGAACTGAGGCGCAGCAGCCGCCCCAGCCAAGAAGAGGGGTGGCTGCCCGCCCAGCCAATCAGAGGGCGCGGGGGACGGGGCGGGGCGCGGGGCGCGGCGGCCGCAATCGTGTTTAGCACCGCGCCGCGCTAATCACCGTCTAATCACGCCAGGTGAGTCACAATCACCGTGACGCGGACCGGACGAGCCGTACCGTCCGCCCGATAACCCCGCTCTCACGGCGAAACTACAGTGTCGGAACTACAGTGGAACCGTAGTTTTATGGAAGTACGGTGGGACCGTAGCTTCATGGAACTGTAGTCTAACGGGAACTACAGTGCAGCTGTAGTTTTCGGGAACTGCAGTGGGGCTGTAGTTTTGCGGGAACTACAGTGGAGCTGTAGTTTTCGGGAACTGCAGTGGGGCTGTAGTTTTACGGGAACTACAGTGGAGCTGTAGTTTTCGGGAACTGCAGTGGGGCTGTAGTTTTATATCCTTTCTCCCGGTCCGCGGCGGAGCCCCCGCGTTACGTGGCACGTGGACGGCTGGGCGGCGGCGGCTGTGGGGGGGGGGGGGGGGCGTGCGCCAGGGGTGCTGCGTAGGCCGCACGGCCCCGCTGGGGGTAGTGGCCTCTGGAAGGGCGGCGCGGACGAAGGGTTGGCGCCCCCGGGCTGTAGGCCTACCGCCCCCCACCACCGCCCCGGGGGGTGCGCGCGCGCGCGGGCCGTGGGGGCTGCGTGCGGGGGAGGCCGCTGGAGGCAGAGAGGGAGAGAGTGAGTGTGACTGGACGACGCCTTCCTCGGAGGCGGCCCGTGGGAGGAGGTGGAGGGAGGGAGGGGTGCCGCGTTGGGGTGCCCGCCCAGCCTAGAGTCCTCCTGACACGGCAGCGGCCCGGAGGGAGGGGGGGGGGGGAGATTGAAAGACGCGGAGGAGGAGGAGGAGGAGGAGGAGGAGGAGGAGAAGGACCCTTCCCTCTCTCTTTCTGAGCCGGCAGGGAGGGAGGAGGGTGCAGCAGTCCGCGCGGCTTACTTTGGCAAAGCCAAGCGGAGCCACGGCGCTGCCAGCACCACGCCGCCGCCGCCTTTATGTATTTTTTTTTTTCGCGTAGAAAATCGTGAAATAACTGGCGATATAATGGGCGGCGGTGCCCGGCGGGGCGCAGCCTTCCCGGAGCGGCCGCCCCTCTGTCTTCACCCCTACCGCCCCCACCCCCACCATACATTACTCCCCAGGAGTATCCGGGGATCCCAGCCTGCAGACTGCTGCTGCTGTTGCTGCATACGCTCCTCGAGCCACGATCTTGATTCCTGACAAAATGCCCTCGTTTTATTCGGCGCACGGAGGAGTGGGCGCGCCCCGCCCCGGACCTGGGCCGGGCCCCCTCCCTGCCCTGCCCCGCCCCGCTCTGCCCTGCTCCTTGGCACCCCTGTATTGCGCTGGCGCCAGTAATACACCGCACTTGCAGCAGCGGCGGCGCCGGCGGCAGTTTTCCGCGCCATTTCAAAGACATCTCTGGCTGCACTCGGGAATTGCAAGCGGCCCGGGGGTCGACCACCGCAGCCGCCGCGCCGCACCGCTGTCATGGGACGTGTGATTTTTATGTAATTCCAGATTTGCGTCACGTCCGCTCTGTCTTTTTTTTTTTTTTTTTGCTTATTTGCTGTAAGGGTCGCGGTGCGTTGTCGTGTGTGCCCAAGGACCTCTCTTCTTTGCAAGGCCCCTTGCTGCTGTTTATATTTGCTTCACGTCGACGAAATGCTGCGGGGGAAATCCCGTCGCGCGGGCGTCTTGATGCAATGGAAGGACGAAGAGGCGGCGATATATTGCGCCACTTTTCCCTGTCAATTGTGACAAATAGGCCGGCCAACTTTACGGACAGTCGTGTAACGGGATTTTTTGAGGAAGAGGTCGACAAATTTCATTTTATTTGCCCGATGAGGTACAATTTTAGAGGTTACTCCAAACAGGTTGAACACCTTATTGCTCAACCAGTGAACACTTCTGGATTATTTTTTTTTATTCTGGTCTTTTTGACGATAGATTCAAGAATTCTGGAATAGCGCTCCCCTGTGTACGCTTGGCACACGCGCCTCAACAACTGAGATTGATTATGTTTATCTAGCTTCCTCCCCAGCCCTGCGGCTGTGTCTTCCTTGCCTGGATGACACCCGAAAAAAACACAGACACACACACACACACACACGTAAACACACACACACACGTGTGCGATAGAGGACTACATTTGAGGGCCACGCTGCGCCGCACTTGCTCCGTGCTGAAGGCCTCGTGTGGCGTCATGAGATAAGAAGAGGTTCATGAGACAGACGCTCGGTGGGCGGTGTGGTCCGCCGCGTCCGTGTTGGTGGCGTCATGCGCTGCCATGGGGCGGCCGCGGGCCGCGGGCAGCCGTCACCGCACCTGCCGAACCCGAACGCTCTCCGCCCTCCTGTTCATGACTCACGGCCGGCTTATCCTTGCTAGGCGGGGGGGCTTACGGCCGAACGGCCGCGCGAAAGCGTTTTTCTCGGGATTCGCCTTTTGTTCTCTGCGGCGGGCGGGGCCCCCTCCCGCAGCAGCTGCAGGTGCGCGCCGCATAAACATCCTGGAGGCCCCCGTCAACGCCGTCAGCGATAAGCACGCGCGCGACGGCGGCGGCGGCGGCGGCGGCGGCGGCGGCGGCGGCGGCGGCGGCACCTCCCCGACGCCGCCGACGACAACAAAGTCACGAGCCTGGCCGTAACGGATTTGTGCGGATCTGAGACGCGGCGGCGGGTGGCGGCCGGAACGGGGGAGCGGAGGCGAGGCGCGGTGGCCGGACGGTAGTGTTCGTAATTGGATCTCTCGGTCGACGACTTGCCCCCTCCGCTCCCCGCCTCCTCCAAGATGAGCGGAGCCGAGGCCGGGCGCTGTCCTGCGGTGGCGGTGGCGGTGGCGGCGGCGCTGCCCGGTGAACCGCGGCCGCACCGCGCACTCCGCCAGCGTTTCCGGAGGTTTAGAAAGGCTCCGCGCCCTATTCAGTGCCGCCGACGGGAGAGAGAAAGACAAAAAAGTAAAAAAAAAAAAAAACTTTTTTTCCCGACCGCTCTTCCCGTTTTTCTTCTAAGTATCGTCGATTTTTATTTCGGATTGTGGTCTTAAAATTTATCACGCTACCGCTGCAGGAAGGATAGCGGCACTATTTTTTTTCCGTCCGCTTCGCGGGTTTTCGAGAATCACTTGTGCACGTGTGTGTGTGTGTGTGTGTGTGTGTGCGTAAGTGCTAAGTGGGGGCGTAGCGGCCGCACAGTGAAAGGAGGTTGCTGCCGCGTGTTCTGCGCAGTATTTGGGTCAGGTCTGGGGCGGGCCGTCGGGGAGCTCCCTGCGGCCCTGCGGCCCTGCGGGGGGCGGCGGACCCCCCGCGAGGCGGCAGCAGCAGCAGTGGAGCGTTACTGCGTCACAGCGTTACGTGGGGTGTGTGCACGGCGGTAGACGTACTGCACCCCTGATCCCCCGCTGGCCGGCCGGCCGGCCTTGGCTGCCTTGGCCCGCATTTACAAACAGCCTTCCTGCCCCTGCTGCGGTGAGGTGAGGTGTGCGGGAAGAAGACCAGACCAGCGGCACTGCGCGGGGCGCGGCGGCGGCGGCGGCGGCGGCGGCGGCTTACGGACGGCCCCGAGCAACGCACTGCTCTGCTGACTGACTGACTGACACCCCTATTCGCACCCCTCCTCCCTCCTCCTCCCGCTCCACCCGACTGATCGCCTCTCCACCCACCCCCAGCCCGCGCCCGCCGCCGCCGCCGCCTGCCGCGCTCTCTGTCCGGGCCGGGGTCCTCTTGTTCTTGCACAACAACAACGACGGCGAAACGCACGCGAACACGATGACGCGGTGGTGCCAAATCGTGGGCCGCCGCCATGACGGCCGTGCGTCCCTTGCCGTCTTGCCGTTGGTCCGCGTCGTGGCGCGGTGGTGGTGGTGGTGGTCCACCCCGCGATCCTGGACACTTGCCTTCGTCGTAGCCCTCTCTGTCGCACCCGTGGGGTGCCCCACTGGAGAGCGACAGAGAGGTCCGAGAAGACAGCGGCGCTGACCTGACAACCCCTCGGCACCACGGCACGGCCCCGGAGATGCGGGCGTCTTGACGCGATGAAATATATATCACCCCTCCCTGAGGGAGGACTACGGTGTGGTGTGTGGAGAGCGGGGGAGCGGGGGCTTCTGTGACACACACACACACACACACACACACACACACACACACACACACATACTCACGCACACACACCTATGCACCTTACGCCGCGCCATCGCAAGTGCAGAGCCCCGCCGGCGGCCGGCATCAGAACAGGTGCACAGGTGAGGCGTGAGTCCCCCCCTTTTACCTTTACGAGCCCCCCCTCTCTCTCTCTCCTCTCTCTCTTCCTCTCCCCGCGTGTGTGTGTGTGTGTTGGAGGAGAGGGGGGGGGGGGAGCATCGGCCACATGCGCGTTGTTGTTGTTGTTTTTAAGTCTCCCAGCACAGCGCTCTGAAATACTGCGGGCGTTATGACCAGTAACAGTATATGTGCAGTTTCACGGCGGGCACGTCGCCCGTGAGTTAGGTTTCGTCGTGTGGGTACCCGCCGCGGGTACCGGCCCGAGTAGGTACCCCCGGCAGGCTGGGTGCGCTGGCCGTTGGTGTTGGTACCGTTCTTTTGTCACGGCGTGCGGCGCTGCGACTGCGAACCATTCGCCACGGCCGCGGGGCCTCTCGCAGTGCGGGGCCGAGACCGGACCTAGCCGGCCGGCGGGCTGAATCCGAATTCCGAACACTGTGAGCTCGGACCTCTCTATCTCTGTCGCACTCTTACGGAGCTCTGCACGAGTGCGAGTGAGACATGTTATACTCATCACCCCTTCCCCGCACACGTTTGTGACGGCAGTGTGTGACGGTGCACCGAGGTGAGAGAGAGAGAGAGAGAGAGAGAGAGAGAGAGAGAGAGAGAGAGAGAGAGATGGGACGAGACGGCTTTCCACTCGGGCTCTCACGTGTACAGTAAACGTTTTATAATTTTATTTTGATACCACGAGAAACGAGCCCAGATTTTTCCTGACCGAACACAGACGACCGCCGGCCGTCCCTCACTTCCCACGATCAGAGAGCGTTCGCTCCGCCGCCGCCTCGGCCGCGCCGCCGATCGCCGAGGGAATGGAAGCGGAGCGCTTTTTCGTACCGTATTCTCAGAAACTTTATATACCACCTCACATTTGCGAGAGGGGGAAGGGGGGGGGGGACGCCATTGCCCATTGGCTGTTGTGTTGTTTCCCACACCGGTCGGGTACCGGCGCGCCGGCGACGGGCTACGGCACGTCCCCCCCCCTCTTCTCCCTTTCTCCCTCTCCCTTTTGTACGTACCTTGGGCTCCCTCTCTCTCCGTCACTCCCCCTCCCCCCCTCGCTCCTCCGCGTATAGTTCCTGTGCAGCATATACCACCACCACCGCCACCACCCGCGCACAAACCGGTCCAGTTTCTTATATTCGTTTCGATGGTGTCTCAGCACGGGAAAAGGAGACGAAATGTAATTCGGGTCGTCTGTAGTCTGAAGTAGCTGTAAGGGGAGCGTGTAAGGAGCACGTAACATAGCAGCCTGGCTGTCCGGTTAATCTGATTTGCGCTTCCCTGCCGCCCCCGCGCTCCTACCTCTCTCTCTCTCTCTCTCTCTCTCTCTCTCTCTCTCTCTCTCTCGCTCTGTGCACTTGGGCTGCTGCAACTCGATACGCACCTCCTCTCCTCTTCCTGCTCCACTATACTATCAGCTCCTCATAATAAGACTCCCTCCCTCGGCGGTGCGTTTCGCTATCATTTTTTTTTTGTATTTTCCGGCCGCGTCGCGCGGCGTCGCACAGCGATATATACTTAAGAATTCACATGTGTTGACTGAATAGCAGGTGACGCGGGGATTCGTTTCGGTGTGTGTGCGTGTATGTGTGTGCGTGTGTGATGTGTTTGCCGTCGTGCCGCACACAAAAGGGTGTTTATTAATCCACCCTGAATGGACCCGATACGGAGCAGGGGATCTGTGCCGAACCTTTAGCGTGCGTGGGAGTTGGCAGCGAAATCGCTCACGAACGGCCCCGGGACCGCTCTAGTCATGCTCTAGTCATGGAATTGCGTTTTTGAAATTTTTTGAAAATTTCCGAATGTTCTTTTTAATTTGTGAAACTTTCTGAAATTACATGGATTTTCCCCCCAGAATTTCCTCGAAATTTTCGGGACTGGAAACCCTATTCCCGCTACAGGAGTAGTACTTACTATTGGCGGCGAACTTGCCCGTGTCGTTGTCATTTTCAGTCGGAACTATGTTCAGCTAACCGTTCGCGGGCCGCTGCTGCCGGCTCGGGTCCTTGACCCACCAGGTGCGGCGGCGGCGGCGGCGGCGGTGTGTCTTTTGTGCAGCCTACAGCAGAAGACTAAAACAGACTACAGCAAACGTGCGACGTGCGCCCCCCAGGCTTTTGTCGCCGACACGCGCGCCATAAGCAGTGTAGTGTATGGCTCATCTGCATGGCACTCTCTCTCTCCCTCCCTCTCTCTCCCTCCCTCTCTCTTCCTTTCTCTCTCTCTCTCTCTCTCGCTCTCTCTTGCTCTCATCCTCTCATCCTCTATCCTCTCGCCGGTATTCGAACCCGCGAGTCCGGCTTAACGGGCACGCCCGCGGCTACGCATTGCACAGGTGTTCTCCCGTAAAAGGAAGCACTAGAGCCGGCGGGCTGGGACGGGACGGGCCGCCATAGCTGGTCGTATTTTCTCTGATCCGCCACAGCAAAGGACGCCGTTCGCTCGTCGCTCGCGATCGGGTTGGGAGTTTTCGGAGGTTCGACGGCGGGGCGCGGGTTCGAATACCATGATTAAGCGTTAAGCGCAGACGGTTAGTGAGCACGTACAAGGCGGCGTGCTTGGTGGTGGTCAGCTCGGTTCAGTCGCCTCGGGGTGATTCACCGGTTGGGTTCGCGCAGTGCAGCGGCAGCAGCAGCAGCCGCAGCGGCCGTGCCGTGGCGTGCCGGCAGTGTCACATGCCATACCGGGCTGCTCGTCGCTTACAGGGCCGGGCTGGGCCCCTCTGCAGCAGGGCGAATCCCAACACTGTCTTCTTGGACTCTCTCCTCTCTCTCTCTCTCTCCCTCTCTCTCTCCCTCTCTCTCCCTCTCTCTCCCTCTCTCTCCCTCGCTCTCCCTCTCTCTCCCTCTCTCTCCCCCTCCCTCTCCCTCTCTCTCCCTCTCTCTCCCTCTCTCTCTCCCTCTCTCTCTCCCTCTCTCTCTCTCTCTCTCCCTCTCTCCCTCGCTCTGGAGCTGTGGCACTAGCAGACCTTGTTGTGTCTAGGCGGTGCGGGCGGCTTGCTGGAGTGTCGCGCCGTGTGTGGTGCGGTACGGTACTCAGTGTGGGTTCCACGGCGATATTCCAGGAGGCGCGTCGGGCTGTGTTCCCCGTACCGGCGGCACCAAGGCGGCACTGTGAGTGAGAGAGAGAGGGCTGTGCCGGGCCGTGCCCCTCTCTCTCTCCCTCCTCCCGTTCTGCACACCCGGACGAGACGAACGCTCTGTTGTTCGGCCGTCGCCTGCTCTTATTTTCGTTCTGCTGCCTCCGCTGAACGCCTCGCCTCACCTCGCCGCTTGCGTCCCCCTGCGGCTCCGGCGGCTCCTGCGGCCCGCGCTGCCCACCTCCCCGACTTCGCGCCGCGGCGGAAACTCGGACACACAAGAAAAAGAGGAGCGGCCAGGGGAAAGAAGAAGAAGGAGGACGAGGAGGAAAGCGGCAGAACAGCGGCGCTGTTCGCGGGTCGCTGCGTGGACGCGCTTACGGCGTGTGCGTCCGCGCCGACCCTTTCATATGTCAATGAGAGAGTGAAGGGAAGGGAGCCTGCTGGTGGCCTTGGCGGGCCGGCGGGCCGGGGGAGAGGGGAGGGGGGCGGTGAAGGGACTGTGGTCCGCACCTCCTCGCCTCGCCTCTCCCCGCCGTCGCCCCGGCCTCGTTTCCTGCCCGCTTGCTCATCTCCCGGGCATGCAAGTCGCTTTCCGGACCGGAGGGCCCTCGGCCCGGCGGCCGTGCCGGAGCGGTCGGCCGCCGGCCACCCCCGGCCGCCCCGGAGCCCCCCACCCCCTGCCTTCTCTCATTACTCCCCCGTCGTGACCCCCGCCGCCCCTCGCCGAGCCCCTCACCAGGTCCGCGTCCGCGGACCCCCCGGTCGGTGCCTCGAAGGGACGTCGTCCCCTGCGTCGCCCCTCTCAAGTCCCTGTCTGTCTCTCTCTCTTTCTCTACCTCTCTGTCTCACACAATGGCGGGGGAGGGGCGGGCCCACACCCTCCAGGGCCGCCGTCTTCCTGCTGATGAACGAACTGGGCTGGCCGCGGTGTGAATGCGCGGCCGCGGGGGAGGCTGTGGTGGTGATGAGAAGACCAGAGGTCTGCCCCGCGTCTTGATTGCATGCATACCTCCCACTTTAAAAAAAAATCACTCAAAAAATAACAAAGACGATTCTCTTAACAAGTTTAAATTGTTATCATTAACATTTTTGTTTTCATTTCCCTGACGTAATTCAGATTAATTTCTACGGCTGTAACATGCAAAAACAAAAATTAATTTCAATTTGTTTTTCCCATCGCTTTGCCCTCCTCTGCCTTCCCCTACCGGAACTGTATGTGCGCTGTGCCGTGCGGGGCGGTCTGCGCTCGGCTGCGAGGGGCTTCGCGTGCGGGCGGGCGCACCGCCGCACCCCCGCACACACACACACACACACACACACACACACACACACACACACACACCCTCCCCCAGCATGCTCCTGTATGCTGGAGACAGGAAGTGCCCCGTCGCTGCGTTCACGTACTACACGGTGCTGTATCGGGATATCGGTTCGCTGCGTGGGAGGGCGCAGGGCGCTGTTTTCCGCACGTCCCGCGGAGGGAAGCCGCCGTGCCGGGCCGTGCCGGGCCGTGCACAGCGAGGGCCGCCGCTGGAGCACAAAGGCTTATCCCGCTGCCGTGTCCTTGCGAGCGCCATGCGCCGGGCTGGGCCTTCACGGGGGCGGCCAAGGCGGCGGCGGTGCCGCAGGCCGGCGGCTTCGTGTCTCCCCCCTTGTGGCAGTCATTGAATGCAGATCAGAGACTAGTCACGGCGGCGGCGGCGTCCTGGGGAAGAAGGTCCCGGGGCGTAGTGTCCACGCGCGCGCACACACACGCACGTCACACACACACACACGTACGTTCCGCGTCGCTGTGTTTATCGGCCGCGATGGATGTAACCGCAGACCCGGATCAATTTTCAGTCCGGAGCAGCGCGCGGCGCGGCGAGTGGACAGGACGCGGCGGCGGCGGCAGCGGCCAGGGCGTACGACGGCGACGGGGACACGCCGACGGCGGCGGCCGCAGCCCCGCTGGCCCGCAGGGTGCCCGGGTGGGGCACGGCGACGGCACGGCACGGCACGGCGGGGCGGGGCGCTCCGCTGGCTCCGGCTGCCCGGCTGTGCCGTGCCGTGCCGTGAGGTATCGGGTTCGGCCGTCGGCGTCCTATCCTCGCCCGCCCGCCGACCCTGGACACTGCACCGCCGCGTGTGGCATGTGTGTGTGTGTGTGTATATATAATGCCGTCGTGTGCAACCAGTGGCGTAGCCGGATGCCGCGGCCGGGGAGGACGCGCCGACGCAGTGCGTTGGCAGTGCCGTAGTGGTGGTGGTGGTGACAGCCGAGCCCCTCCTCAGCTCGGGCAGGAGTTCTCAGGACGCCGTCGGCGTCGGCCGAGTCCGTGCTGCTGCTGAGGCGGCGAGGTCTGCCGCCGCCGCCGCTTCAGTCGGCTCGCCGGTGACGACCACGACGATGATGATGATGATGATGATGAACTCTTCAGGAATGGCGTCTGCCAGGACGATCCACATTCCCCGCGCGCGGCCCGCGCTCGCTTCTCTTTGTGCTAATCGCGCGGCTTCGAGAGCAGCCTTACGTGTTTTCATGGCACTCTGCGCGATTTCTTTCGTCGTCTTTTGTTTCTTCCATTGCTCGTGTAGAATGTCGCTCTCTCTCTCTCTCTCTCTCTCTCTCTCTCTCTCTCTCTCGATCCACCTGTTCCAGTTGTCGTTTCCCTCTGAGATCTCCGCGTCGCGCCCGGAAGCTGAACGCGCCGGGACGTGGCTAAGGAGGCAGCCGAGCAGAGCCATTGTGCGGCTCAAGCTCAAGTCTTTCCTCCTCACCGCCCGCCTTCGCTTCGGTTCGGCTCGGTGTTGCAGCAGCCGCCGACGCTGCCGCACTGTGAAAGGGTTGCCGACGTGAGAAAATCGGCGGCAAACAGTTTAAGGGTTCGGGTGGTTGCGGCGTTTGGCCGCGCTGTGGAGTGTTTAGAACCCCCTTTGGCTGCTGGCCTACTATGTACCTTCCTGCACCACCTGCCCCACCACCACCGCGGAGCGTGCGGTGAAGCCCACCTGCCAGGGGCTTCCGATGTGATGCGGTCCGAGTCCAATCCACGGCGTGCGGTGCGGTGCAATGTTACAACATGTGCTGGCGGCGGCGGCGGCGCGGGCTCAACGCGAAGGCTGGCTGCTAGAGCTCTGGGCGAGTCCCCGAGGCATAACTACGCGGACGTGCATTATGTGGTTTCTGCGATTCTCTCTCTCCGTCTCTCTCTCTCTCTCTCTCTCTCTCTCTCTCTCTCTCTCTCTTGACGCCGCCGCTAGAGGGGGGTTATTTGTATCCTCCTCATCTCCCTGCAACACCTTTTGCAATGCATATCCGACGGCGGCACACCGCCCCCCCCCCCTCCTCCCCGCTCTCCCGCCCTGCCGATGACTCGCGACTGCAAGCCGTTATCCGTTTCTATTATCCCTCCCCCCTTCCTTCTCTCTCTCTCTCTCTCTCTCTCTCTCTCTCTCTCTCTCAGACACACTGCCTCACTCGCCCTCTCTGTCATACACACACACACACTAACGCCCGCGCCCTATACCATTCCCTTCTGCTCTTTTCCGATACCCTCCCCCCCCCCCCGCGCAATTTCTCCTCTCCCCATACATCTCCCGCACCGGTAACGCGCGCGCACGTGTGTGTGTGTGTGTGTGTGTGTGTGTGTGTGTGTGTGTGTGTGTGTGTGGACACTTTAGAGGGTCCTCGCTAATCCCCCCGACGTGTGCAGGAGGCTAGGCTAGGGCGTCGACTTTGGCGTCTGTCGGCCACCGCCCGCTGCCGCCGGTGCAGCATGCGGCTATCGCCACCGCCTTCTGTAACTGTAGTCGCACTTTGACGTCGCCGCGCGGCGCCCACCGACGCACTATGAAACGACACAAAAAAAAAACATTTCAAAAAAAAACAAAACAATTGTTCTGGAAGTGTTAAGCAAATGAAAAAGTGTGACAGTAGGATTTCGTCGGACGGGTCGTGAGACGCCGCGTTTCCTTTTTTGGTTCTCCGAAGCGTCGCCGCCGCCGCCGCCGCCGCCGCCGCCGCCGCCGCCGCCGCCGCCGCGTAGATTTGAAACCGGCGGCGACAACTCAATCCTACCAGCCTCTCTCTTCTGTCTCTCTGTCTCTCTCTCTTCTGTCTGTCTCTCTCTCTCTCTCTCTCTCTCTCTCTCTCTCTCTCTCCCACTTCGTTCGTCTATGCAATTGGCGCTGCTCCGGCGGCGGCGGCAGGGCCCTTCATTTCCTGATGGGCCGGGCTGGGCAGGGCGCTGGGTGCCGTCCCCGCAGAGTGGCTCCTGTTCTGAATCGTGGCCAGGACGTCCCTGCCCAGCAGCGGCGGTGGTGGCGGCGGCGGCTCCGCCAGGGAGTGGGGAGGGGAATGGAAGCTCATTACAGGTAGGAGGCCACTTTGGGCCTCGCGACATGACGCAGCACTGCGTCGGCGTCGTCGTCGGCTCCGAGCAGTGTTCTGCAGCGAGGGCCAATGTCAATTTGAAGATGAAGCGAGCAGCGGAGAGCGGGGGGGGGGGGGGGGGGGGGGGGAGATGATGGATACGGCCGGAGCACACCACAGCACGATCGCGATGCGGCGCCAAAGATTCGGCGCTTTTCAAAAGATGCAGCACGGCCCCTTCCGTCCGTCGGCCGTCCACGAAGTGCGTACGGGAACACGGACGGACATTAGCTGATGATGATAGAAACGCTGCTGCTGCCGCGTTTTGGAGAGTTGCCTTAATATTATATTATCGCCCCGCTACGCTGACGAAGATAAAGTCGTTTTGTTTCCGATGAGCTCTCGGGACGGACGGACGGACGGGTGGGACGGCGGCGGGCGCATCGCTGATCGCCCCCCGCTTATCTCCCGGGCTCTTATCTATGTGCTGTACGGCTATATACAATATCATTTCGGGTCCGTTTTTTTTCCCCTCCCCCCCGCGCGCCTCTCATCGCTTCTCCGTTTTTATACCGTTTTACTCTCGAAGAGTTTTCTGTTATTGTCCCGTCTTTAGCGGGCCGCGGGGCGGCGCCTCGCCTCGCGATAGGAGACGCCGACGTGTCGCCGCCGCGGTCCCCGAAGCCGGAATGCGCGGCCCGAGTGTTTCTTTCTGAGGGCGGAGGAAACCGTGTAGGGCGGGGACGGAAATACGACGCCGTGTCTTCTACGCGGGCCTGGGGGCTGTTGCGCGAGTGGGAGAGAGAGGGAGGGCGGGAGAGATGAAGGGAGAGAGTGAGACCGACCGTGGCGCCGCCGCCGCCGCCGTTCTCTGGGGGGTCGTCATCGTGGTCGTCCTCCTGGAGACACCTCGCCGACGCCGCCGCCGCCGCCGCCGCTGTTGTTGTTTGTTTGGACAAGGTGTACGCGCGGACCTTCATCAGCGGCGGGGACGCCGACGACGACGTTGGGGGAGGCGGAGGAGGAGGTTTGCTTGGCCTCGTTCCTTTGGCCGGCGGCGAGCACCCCCTCGCGCACCGCTGCACCACCGGCGGGGACCCCGCGGTGACCCCCGTTGACCCCGCCATCGTCCACCCTGCTGAGCTTCTGCTGCTGCTTCTTCTGCAGCTCGGTTGACTTCCGGCTGAGGGAGGGGAGGGGGGGGGGGGGGGTGCTCGCAATGGCAGATCCGTGCCGAAATGAATGGAGCCGTAGTACGAGGGCCACTTCCGATGCTGACCGACCAAAGCCGGCCGCGCGCGCACTCGAGGCGTCGGCTCGCCACGCGCAGAGAGGAGAGGAGATACTCCCTCCCTCCCTGTCCCCTCCCTCCCTCCCTCCCTCCCTCCCTCCCTCCCTCCCTCCCTCCCTCCCTCCCTCCCCCCCCCCCCCCTTATCCCTCGGGGACGTCCTTGGACTTGAGCCCCCCGCCTCCTCTGCCCATTCATTCGTTACATCGCGAAAAGATCTCCGAAATTATGACTAATATGCCTGTTGCGCGCAGGTTTTGGAAAACATTGTTTTTTGTTAAGTAGCCGGATGCTGCGGGTCGGGGCGGTTAACCGCCCCGCCCTCCCTCTCATAATTTGATTATAAATGCCGTGCGGTTGCTGGCCGGGAGGCGCGCGCGCGCGGTCCAATATAAATTCCTTCCCGCGGGACAGATAAATCTCGTTTCGGAGACGGATAGAACAAACAACGCTCCCTGCGGCGGATATACAGCGGGGGGGATTGAGAGGAGGATAGAAGAGTCGGGGAGGAATATTAAAGTCAAGCGCCGCAAGACGAATGCTCCATAACTTTGCGGCGCCGATCTCGGCGACAAGCGCGGTGCGGTGTCCGTAATCACCGCTCGGAGATAAATCTGTGGCGCGGGTGGCGCCGGCACCGGGTGTCACGTCACGGTGACACCCTGTGGCTGCGGGGGGGCGTGGCGGCGCGTGGCGGGGCCGGGCGGTCCTAGCCGGCTCTGGCCCCCCTCTGTCAGTGGCGGTGTTTGATCTAGTTCTGGTTCCGCCGCACGCGTTTATTTAGGCGACCCCCGCGCTGGCGGCTGACGTGGCGGCGCGGGGAGGGGGGGGGGGCGTCGTCGGGGGCCTCGGGGGCCGCCGACGCCGCCGTCGTCGTGGGGACACGCTCGCTGAAGCCCCGGCAGGCGCCGCGGGAGATGGCTCACTTATTAGCACGCTGAAGGAGGAGTGGCCCGCGGGGGGCGGAGGCGGAGGGGAGGCCGCGCCGACTGTGACACCTCCGCGTCGACGACCACCTCGCGTGCTCCCCCAACCTCGTCGCCATCGAGTTATTTTCTTTCGCGCTGCCGCTGCCGCGGGGACTTGGTGCGATCGAACACCGGTGCGTCCCTGCAGTCACTGCAGTCACTGCCTGCTGGCCGACTCCACGTCGTAAACGTCTGTGGCCGTCATGACACCGCTCATGTCAGGCAGACAGTCTGTTGGCGGGGCGTCGGCGGGGCGTCGGCGGGGCGTCGGCGGGGCGTCGGCGGGGCGGGCGGGGCGGCGAGCGCTAAGAAAGGTGAATAGAGGGACAGGAGGCCGGGGACCTTGCGCGGGCCGCGAGCAGACGACACGGACACGCCACACCTAGCCGCCGCTGCTGCTCCCGTTTCGATCCATTATAGAGCCGCGCGGCCGTGTGGTGGTATGCGGAGAGGGCGAGCGGCGACGGGGAAGAAATGCCGCCCCGCAGCAGCGGCCTGCAGCCTGTGGCGTGCAGCCTGTGGCCTGTGGCCTGCAGCCCCTCTTCTCCCCCCTGTTAGCGACCGCGGCGTCGCGTCCTGACTGACTGGCCTGCGATCTCACGGACCGTGCCGCCGCCGCCACGCCGTGTCGTCTGTCCTCCTCGCACGCCCGCCCCGCAGGGCCCCAAATATGCTCTCTCTCCGTCTCTCTCTGTCTCTGTCTCTCTCGCGGCGCGGCTCGGTTCGCTCGCGGCCAAAATTTTCATGACGCGTGACGGACACGAAGACGGGTGGGGGGCCGCGGGGGCGCAGCGACACGGCGGGCCGATTCCGAACACTGTCCCTGTCGCACTCGTGAGGGGTGCTCCATACGAGAGCGAGACCGCGTGTGTGAGAGAAGGAGACAGAGAGAGAGAGAGAGGTCAGAGAAGACAGTCTCTGCAGGGTCGGCCGGTCGGCAGCGACACGGTGGGACGCTGACGACTGCAGGGGGAGCAGGGGTTGGGCGGGGGGGGGGGGGGGCGTCCGAAAACCCCCCGACATTACCACTTCTTCTGATGTGTGTGTGTGTGTGTGTGTGTGTCGCCCCGAGCGCGGCCTGGCCGCGCCCGTTGACGGAGACATAAGAGCGCAACGGAGCCGCCGCCCCTCCCACCTCATGGCCCGGCCCGGCCCCGGGGGGAGGGAGAGCGGAGCGGAGTGGAGCGTGGCGTCGGTGTTTTCGTCGGTGTTTTCGTCGACGCCGTGCCGCGGGCCGCGCGGGCCGCGGTGCGTGCGCCGGTGTAATGAGCGCCGCCGTACGCCCCGCCCCCGCGGCCGGCACCCCGCCGTCACCCCCTCCCCCGCCGCCGCCGCCGCCGTCGTCAAAACGGGGCGCGAGGGACATTTTCGCGCGGTTGCCGCCCCCCTCCCCTCCTTCCCCTGGGCGGCGGCACGCGGCGCATTACGTTCGCCCCCATGCATGTCCACCGTGCGTTCTATAAAACGCGGCGCGGCGAAAACGGCGAAAATAGCTTTAAGTACACGCGTGGTGGCGCGGCGGGGCGGCGGAGGAGGAGAAGAAGGAGGAAACGGTGCAGGAGGGCGGTGACCTCGTTGACCGCGACGGCCGCCAGGTACACATTGTTGCAGTTTTGAGGGGCGGTGACGGACAAGCCGCCAATGTGTGTGTGTGTGTGTGAGAGAGAGGGGGAGGGACTTGAACGCGAGAGACGGAGGCCGGCAGCGCGCGCGGGCCTAAGACTAGCCGTCTGTCTCTCTCACTCCCCCCCCCCCACCGCCTCTGTCTCTCTCCCGCGGCCGGCCGGCCCGGCTCGGCCAGCGAGCGAGCGGTGGTGGTGGCGCCTGTTTGTTTGTTTTAAAATATTTGCCCACGGCGATGAGCTCGTGAACGACCCTTTCGATTTATGACATGACGAGCAGTAGGCGGGGGGGGGGGGGGGGGGGGGGGAGGAGGGCGTCTCCATCAGCCCATTCCCTCCCCTCCTCCCGCGTCGCGGGGTTGCCTATCGCCAGCGGAGCGCTGCGACTGCGGCTCCGGCTGCGGCAGGCGTAGCCCCGTGCCGGGTAGGCCATCCTGCCGCTCCGCAGCGCGCGCGTGCGCAGCGGGCTGCCTACCCCGGAGTCGTAAGGGGCCCGCTGTACTAACGGTAGCGGTCTGAAACCGGTGTGTGTGTGTGTGTGTGTGTGTGTGTGTGTCGTGCACTTTATTTTTTTGATTGTGGAAAAGTACCGCTGGCGATATCCGTGACACGCCGGCGCTGTCGCACGCACACACACACACACACACACACACACGCACGCTCACCCACACAGTTCCGGCTCGTGTTCGTGTGTAATACGCGTTTTACGAGTGCGTGCGGAGGTTTTTCCCGCTCGGGGTTATCTCTCCGTGTAACCGGGAGGGGGTTTTCTCTCGGGTTCCGTATCGACACGGCGATGACCGTGCCGTGCCGTGCCGCGGGGAGCAGATAAACCGAGTGTGTACGCTTACATGCCGGAATGCGTGTGTAAACGCACGCGCGTAGCGCACATGTGTGCGTGCGACGTGCGTCCTTCGTTTTGCGGCGGGAGTACAGCACACACACACACACACACACACACACACTATCGGGGCAGTCTTGTTTGGATGGGCCCAAGTTCCCTCGGGTCGGGCCCGCCTCTGGCCGGACGGCTGCTAAAAGGGGCGTGGCTCTGTGTGTGTAAGTGTGAGTGAGTCGGTGCACTTGACCTTGCGAACAGCGCCTCTACGGCCTTGCGGTGCTGCTATTCCTGAAGGACTCTGAAGTCTCCCTGTCGTCTCTCTCTCCCTCTCTCCCTGCCTCTCTCTCTCTCTCTCTCTCTCTCTCTCCTCTCTCTCCCTCTCGTCAGCACTTCCTCCTCGCGGTTGGCTGTATAGTGGATAGCGGATGAGCGAGCGCGGGGAACACTGGGAAGGGAGAGAGATAGAGAGAGAGAGAGAGAGAGAGAGAGAGAGAGAGAGAGAGAGAGAGAGAGGTAAAGAGAACTGTTTGCTGGCTTCATTTTGTCATTTTGCGTTTCCCATGCGGAGCGCCGGCTGCTCTGCGGCTGCCCTGCGGCGGCTCCGCGCTGCACAGTGGCCTGTGGCCTCTGCCGTGGCGTCGCCGGTAGACCGAATCCTTGGCTATCCTGCCGGTGCCGCCGGCCGCGCCGCCACTCCGTTGTCATTTCCATTCTTGCTTCTGCAGCCGCTGCCGTTTCCATTCACGGGGAGCCCCTTCCCTCGCCTCTCCTGCTCCGCTACGCTCCTTCGCCCCTTCGCCGCTTTGCGTGATCTTTCCCCGCCGACCGGATACAGTACCGGCGGCGTGCGAAGGACTTGTGACCGCGACGGTGGACACTGCGGGGCTGGACACGGTTTTGGTGCGGTGGTGGCGGCGGCGGCCGGGCAAACAAGGGAGGTCCCTCTCATCACACACACACACGCACGCACCCGCACACACCCGCACGCGTTTCTGAATGGAACAGGTGCTGCCGGTGGAGCGGTGTGGGTGGGTGGCGTCGGCGGCGGCGTGGCGGTGACGGCTATGAGGATGGGGGGGGGGGGGGAGTCCCCCGCGGTTTTATAATGAATAACAACGGCCCGGCCAGGCCCGCGTCGAACCTCTCTGTCTGTCTGCCGGGGCGGCTAAGTGGAGTGCCGCCCCCCCCCCTCTCTCCCTCTCTCTCGCTGCTGTTTTCCCTCTTCTCCCGCCCGCGGCCATACCTATATAGCCCCGTCACTTAGGAAATGGTTTGTAACCCAAGATATTTGCCGGATATCGGGTTGCCCCCTGAGTGTACGCGTTGTGCGGCCCGGTGCTGCCCCCTGAGGCGCCAGCCCTGTCTAGAGAGACTCTGAGGGACTCTCTAAGTCTCTCTAAGTCTCTCTAGCCGTGCCCAGCGCTGCCACCACCGCTGTTCTGCTCGGACTTCGCGGTTCACTTGGGTCCGGTGGTGATGGTCTCCCGCGGTGGGGCCGAGCTGCCCCCCTCTGAGATCGTGGGCTACCGCCGAGAGTTACGCGGAGTGAGTGAGAGGGGGGGGGGAGAGACAGGGAGGGAGAGAGAGAGAGAGAGAGAGAGAGAGAGAGAGAGAGAGAGAGAGAGAGAGAGAGAGAGAGAGACAGCGTCATCGCGCGGTGCCGCATAGTCGCATTACCGATTGGCCATGCACGCGGCGGCGCGTGAAGGACCGGACTGGATCGCAGCACCGCACTACTGACGCCTCCTCCCCCTCCCCTCCCCCTCCCCTCCCCCTCTCCTCCCCTCCTCCCCTTCCCCTTCCTCCCCCCCCCCCTCCCCGCCACCCCCTTCTCTATTTCGGGCGGCGGCCAGTTGAATAAGGGAATGTGTCAGCGGCAGCAACAGGAGCAGCGTCCGCAGCCGCGGCAGGTTGGCGGGCGGACCGCGGGCGGATGGGGCACAGCGAGCGTCTTCGTGGCTCTGTCCTTGTCACACCTTAAGCAGTGGTCGTGAGTGCGAGAGAGACGGACGGCGTCACGTAGTTTGTGTGTGGACGACCCCTAACGCGGATATGGGGGACGGCGACGACGGCCACGGCTCCTCCTCCTCCTCCTCCTCCTCCTCCTCCTCCTCCTCCTCCTCCTCCTCCTCCTCCTCCTCCTCCTCCTCCTCCTCCTCCTCCTCCTCCTCCTCCTCCTCCTCCTCCTCCTCCTCCTCCTCCTCCACCCCCACCCCCACCCCCTCCGACCTCCTCCCCCGCTACCGCACAAACTGGGGCGATTAGATAGAGAGCGGGGAGGCGCGGCGCATTGACAGGTCCCTGAACACACACGCACACACTTACACTCACACTCACTCACACGCGACTTTGAGGGAAGTGTAAACACACGCGCGCTGATGTAGTACTGTGGCCGGCAGTAGTAGGAAGGAAGGAGGAGTGTGTGTGTGTGTGTGTGTGTGTGTGTGTGTGTGTGTGTGTGTGTGGAGGCAAGCGGGCGCCTTGTGCTCGCCCACTGTGCGGTGCCTTGTGGTGCTGCGGCCGCGTCTGTGGTCCTTTGGCGGCGGGCAGCCGTAGCCATGGGGACCACGGGAACCACCGGAGAAGACCTGGCCTACCGGCACAGACCGGCAAGTGTTGCGGACACACACACACACACACACACACACACACACACACACGGACCGCAGTCTCGTTAGCGGCGGGTTCAAATACCGGCGGCTGTTCTGCTGCCGTCAAGGAAACTCCTTGTATAGCCTAGAGGAGGGGACTTCTATTTCGCGATATGTGCTCTGTTGACTCGCTCACGGCGGAGCACAGATGATCGCAGAGAGAGTGAGAGAGAGAGGTAGAGAGACAGTGAGAGAGACAGAGACCGTGTGCAGTGTAAAATCAGCCCGCACGGGAGGCCTCTCAGCGAATAGCCGTGCACCGCACCGGCCTAGGCCGCGCGGGAGTGCAAGTGCAGCCACCGCGACGGGGCCACCACCTTCCTGGCAGGCCTTATTTGCAGCCAGCTCCTCCTCTTGCCCTCCTCTCTCTCTCTCTCTCTCTCTCTCTCTCTCTCTCTCTCTCTCTCTCTCTCTCTCCGCACCGTGGCGGCCGGCACTGCGCTGCGCTGCAATGCGGGGCATTGTGCGGTGCGGCGTCGTGTCGGCCGCCTCACTACACGGGGCTGCGGCAGGCTGCGGTGTGGTGCCGGCACCGCTCCGGCACTTAGGTCCGTCCGGCCCGGCCCGGTCCGTCATAACCCGTCAGTCACTCCCACCGATCAAACCACATAAAACGCAGCAACAATGCGCCGTACGGGGGGGGGGGGGGCACGGTGCCCGTGCTGACAGAGGCGAAAGGCGCGGGGGCTTCCGTCCGCCGTGTCCGGGTCCCGGTGTTCCCGCCCGCCTCGATTCACGTCAAGTCGTTTTTACTCCGACGAGGGGAAATTGGGGCTTCTCCGTCAAAGTGCGCCGCTGTGGGGTGGGGAGCACGCAGCACGCACGGAGCTGGGGAATCCCCCGGCCTCCCCTGGCCTCCCCTCCCGGCCCGGCCCGGCCCGGCCCGGCCTTCCCTGGCGCCCGTTCTTTGTTGCTGCCTATCTGTCTCGCTCTAACCTCGCCCCCTCTCTCTCCCGCCTGTTGCAGGGATGGCCGCGCCGTTCTCGCTGTTGGCGACGTGCCTCGGCGCCGCCCTCCTGCTCGTCGTCGCCGTCCTGGCGGACGCGGCGGCCGTGGTGCCGGAGGCCGTGCCGGAGGCCGTGCCGGAGGCCGCGGCCCCCGCTGACGGGCCGCCGGAGTCGCGGGTACGGCGCACGCCCCACTCGGACTCGCTTCTGCTCGGCTCGCCCTCGCGGAACACCAACTGCAAGTACGCGCCCGTCTACGGGTACCTGTCGGCGGACTGCTCCGACCGAGGCCTCGAAGGCATCCCCACGCTGCGCGGCGGCGTCGAGGTAAGTCGCGGGTCGCGGGTCGCGGCGAGTCGGTTGGGCTGCCTACCTCCCGGGCGGCGGCCGGCTCCGTCAGTTGGGTTGCCTGCCTCCCCGGCGGCGCACTCGTTCACTTGCTGACGCCCTCCGTTCCTCGCTCTCCCCGCCAGGCCCTCGACATGTCGGAGAACAAGATGAAGGTGGTGGCCAACAACACGTTCGCGGCCCTGGCCAAGCTGCGCATCCTGTACCTGAACGAGAACCGCATCAAGGTGGTGGAGAACGGCGCTCTGGCGGGCCTCTACTACCTGGAGGTGATCGACCTGTCGGGCAACCGGCTGCAGAACATCCCGTACGGCCTGCTGGAGCTGCCGCGGCTGCGCAAGCTGTACTTCGCCGACAACCTCCTCGGCAGGCTGGACCCGGGCTTTGTCTTGTGAGTAAATTAGAATAAAAAAAAAGAAAAAAAAAAAAAAATTTTTTTTTAAAAAATGTCAAAATTATCAAACAACCTAATGAATAATTATAAAGGGCTGAGCATTTGTCTGACGTGCGCTCTCCGTTGCAGCGCCAGCCCCACGCTGCAGCTGCTGCAGCTGGCCGAGTGCAACCTGCTGGACCTGCCGCTGGGCGAGCTGCCCGAGCTGCTGCACCTGAACGTGTCCAAGAACATGCTGACGTCGCTGCCCATGCACGACCTGTCGGCCATGTGCCGCCTGGAGATCCTGGACCTGAGCCAGATGGCCACGACCCTGTTCGAGGAGCTGGACATGGAGGAGGCCTGCCAGTGCCAGACGTTCCTGGGCTGGGTGTCGCTGCGCGGCCTCGACCTGGGCCGCAACACCCGCATCGTCTGCAGGAACGACACCAACCACGCAGGTAGGCCGCGCCGGGAGGGGCTGGGGAGCCTCGGAGGCTGAGTTGTGATGTGAACTAACGCGCCGCTCTGCCCGCCGTTACAGACGAGCCCTACATGCCGACGTGCAACAAGACGCAGGTGTCCACGGCCGCGCTGGAGATGCACGGGCGCTGCGTCAAGGAGCAGCACGAACACCTGCGCGCCCAGATGCGCGGCTGGTGGGTGATCGTCATCGGCGTCGTGTTCGGCACCATCATGACGACGGCCGTGGTGCTGTGCTACTGCCAGCGCCGGCACGCGGGGCCGCGCCACCACAAGGTGCCCGTCGTGGTGATGACGGACCCGTCGCAGGCCAACGGCGCCGCCAACGGGCACGGCCAGGGCCGCGGCCGCGCCGGCGGGGGCCAGACGGTGACGGACGGCAAATAGCACAACGCCAAGGCCAACGCGGCGGGGGCGGGGACGGGGAAGGGCGTCCACGCCGCGCTGGCCATCTCGGACTTCCTGATGGCGGCCGACATCCTGCACAACATCGCCGTGCTGCGCGGCCAGATCGCGGCGGAGGCCGCCGGCGACCCGTCGCTCCTGCGCTTCGCGGCGCAGCGCGGCAGCGACCTGAGCGACATGGGCGAGGCCGGCTGCGCGGCCGCGGCCGAGTGGCAGCCGCGCGGCAGCTCCAGGACGTCGTCCGGCTCCTCGGGGTCGTTCGACGACGACAGCGTCCGGCGCGCGCGCGTCCGCGCCCTCCGCGACGACGCGGCGTACCGGCGGCGGCGCGACACCCTCGGCGGCTACCCGCTGCCCCGGCCGCCCCCGCCGCCCCCGCAGCCCGTGCGCAGCCCCCGCCAGAGCCCCGTCGTCCTGACGAGGGTCGCGGCCCGGCCGGGCCCCACCCGGCAGACCGTCATCGGGCACCCGGAGCCCGGCTCGCTGACCGTGTCGGGGTTTGGGTCCGGCCCGGGCGGCCACCACCGCCTCCACGGCCTCCAGGGCCTCCAGGTCCCCCAGGAGCAGCGCGGGGTGGGCATGTGGCGGCACGGCGGCGGCCTCAGCGGGATGGGGTTCCGGAGCGGCAGCGGCCGCCTGGCGGACTACGAGCTGGTGGAACAGGACGAGCGCGAGCTGGACGAGGGGGAGGTCTCGGACGACCCCTCCTCCAGCATGCTGTCGCAGATCCTGGGCTCCCTCAGATGAGAAGAGACCTGGCGGCTCGAGTGGTCGCCATCTCAGTTCGACTGAGTGCCACGGGGGACGGCGTCGCGGGGCTCACGATGAGCAGGACCCTCGAGGCCCGCCTCTGACCTCTGACCCCCGTCCCCGATCGGGCCTTGTGCTCCCATCGGACAGACTGTAAATTTGACTTGTATAGAGAGTCCTGACAAGTGCTGGGCTGTGCCTGTGTGTCCACTGGAAAGGCAGCTGAAAAATGCGTGGAATTAGCATGCCCTCTGTAACATGTTCCTGATTGACTATAATACTGGTAATAGTAGTAACTACTCAGACTTAATTATCTTGGTAAGTTCTCTCTTTGGAAAATGTCAATTTTTTATTATATTTTTGTTATTTATTTCTGTTGTCATTTATTGTGCATTTGTGTGTACATTAATTTCGTGTTGTGGAACAAAATTGTCATTATTTATAATTTTAAACTGCTTTTTGTAGACTTCGTCAGTATTGGAGATGCATATTGTACTTATGTTAGTCTTAATGTTGTTTGTATCGAGATCATGATGTATGACTTCCCAGGTTTGAAATTGCCTTCAACTTGTGCTTTGGGATCAGTTTATTGAATTGTCAAACTATTTCTCTTCCAAAAATGCAGCATTGTCTACGATCCTAAAAAGTTAATCAACTTAACAGTATGACATTTTAAAAATCTGTTTTGCATCTTGTGTACTCCATCAATACCATCGAATATTTGGACTGTACATATCTTGCCCTTATGGTAGAACTGAGCACCTTTTAGTTTGTTTCCTCGTTTTATAGTACTTTTACCATACCTTTGCCTCTATTTTTGTACTATGGAGCAGAAATATGTTGCTTGCTTGCAAAAAAAAAAAAATTATTATGGTTTTGATGTGACTAGATCAGCTTAATAATGACCAACTTGTTCATATGGAGATAAAGGGTTACAATTTACCTGTGAGAGAGCACTTAGAATTACAGAAATTGTTGTTGTCTTGAGATATTTCATGTTCGTGTTGATACCTGAGTAATTTAGCTACTATTCTTATTTTGCTAGTTGACCTTTACTGTGGAACATCTCTTTGATGTATGCATTGACAGCACAACCCAAAGAGGAAAGTTTGATCAAGTTCTCTGTGGAGTTACCTTTGATCTTCTAGGCTAATTTTGTAATTTTATAAAGTTTTGTCGACAGAAGTTAAGGTGATATAGATCTCTCAGATATTATTAGTATGTATGAATGAATTGTGTTATTTAAATGCCTGTAGTGTTTTAGACTCCATAGTTCAGGTCTGCATGAGATACTTTTTGAGTACAATAAGACTTCATGAAGTTTGAGTTGTGCACCTGTGCACTTTGACATGTAGGGATCTACAGTGGTCTTTGGTTAGTAGATAATTAAAGTTCTTCCTGCTGAACCTGGTGGAGCACGACCCATAAGACTGGCATTTTGGAAACTGTGTTCACCCTGAAGACCGAAGAATCTATTGGATTCTTTCTGTACATGTTTGTAGTAATACAACAGATTCTTTGGAACAGTGTGATAGTTTTCTTTTTTTTTTACTTGTATGCTATTGTTGTGTGTGGTCATGAGAGAATGTGATGAATATTTGTCATTCCATCTACTTAATTATTAACTAGTATGTATTAATGTAGACACAGAGATGTTAACATTTCTGAAATTGTTACTGAATGTTAAAAAGTACCTTGATATAGGATTTCAAATTTCTTAAAGTATGAATGTTGATTTACAGTTTAAAATGTGAATTGGGTATTAACATCAATCAAATATTTTCATCTTTATACTATTGTGATTACTGTGATGAAGCGTGCTACACCCACTGAAACATGCTGGTGAAAGAGTCTGTTTCCTTCTCATTCCACTTCCACATTGGGTAAATTTAATGAAAAGTGATTTAATCTAGTCGGGGTAGCTAGTTTTTAATTGTAAGGAATTGTACTTGTGTACTTAACGTTACCTTCCTCATTTTGTACTTGTGCCATCTTGCATTTATTTGCTACCCAAAAGTTTGAGATAACTTTTTTTCTTCTTTTGTTTTGGCACTCCTGTGCCCTGCTGTGAAAACTTCTGTAAATAAACGACCGACGAAGTGGTATCAATCGAATTTCCTGCCTCATTTTTTCTCCCCATGATTCCCCATCTTGGCTACTTGACTGCTACGGCAGAGACACGTCCTACCGAGAGGCGAGGCCGCTCCGGTCCGAGCGCCCGGAGGGTAGGCAGCCCATTCGACGTCTGAGCTGGTGGCAGCGTAGACGCCTGGTGGGTGGGCAACTCAAACGGCACCAGGGCACGGCAAACTGCACGACGCGCCCGGTGTACGCGCGCACACACTCACAGGACGCTGGTCGGGAGGGGAGGGAGGGCGAAAGAAAAGAGTGAGCCGCGCCAAACACTGCTCCTGCTCGGAATGATGAGGCGAGCCCAGCCGCACGATCTCACCAACACACGCAGGAATATTTTTTTTCGGTGGGGAGCGAGACACGTTACGTAATTTAGTGCCGTCCCCGTCGCGACTCGGCGCCCGCGCCGGCGCCGGCCGAGGTGTCGGTGTCGCCCAAAGATTGGCAGTATCATCACGGAAACATGATTGGTCTGGCGGCTCGGCTCGTCCTGTCCGGAACGGAACGGGGCCGGCGGGGCCGAGTCCTGTGGTCCTGTCCTGTCCAGCGGCGGCGGGGGCCGGGGGCCGGGGGCCGCGGCCGGAGCTGCGGGCGCCGGGCCTTCCCGTCCTCCAAGTCCTGTCCACCACCGTCGGGGACCGCGGCCCGAGCTGGAGCCGCCGAGCCTTCCTGTCCTCGCTGCAGAGCACCACCGAGCCCGAGCGCTAAAAAAAAATTCTGAAAAAATTCTGATTTTTTTCCCGACAATTTCTTTAAAAATTTCGGGACTCGAAACCCTAGTTACGTAGTTTGTGAAAGGCAGCGCACTGTTCGCGAGCCCCTCCGACGTTGTCTCGTCGGCAGATCAGCGCAGCGCAGAGGGGCGCTGAGGACGCCGTCGGCGGCGGCGCGGGAGGGAGGGCGCCGGGGGGTTATTTGTGTCGTTGGCCGGGACCCAGTCAGCCGGCGGACGCCGTCGACGCCGTCCGCCCGCCGCCGTCACTCGCGCAGACCGCGGTCCCCGCGACGACGTCGGCGACGACGACATGTCCACCGCGGCGCCGTCGTCCACCGCGGACGCCGTCGCCGGCCCCAGCAGCGGCCGTGCGAGCTCGGAGTAAGTCCGGCACCGGCCGCCTGCCCCGCGGGCGCGGGTTCGAGTACCAGCCGCCGCCATGCATTCCTTGGCCCTTACCTCGCACATCCTTCCCTCGCGTTCCGCCGCCGGCCGTACGCATGCGCGGCCGCGGCGCGCAGCATCGCACTCTCCTCACGCTCCCACGGCCTGCCGTGTGTCATTCACTTGACTTGAGAATGACACCCCTCCTCCCCTCCCGCGCCTCCCCCGGTAAGGAAGGAGGAGCGGGGAACTGCTTGCCTGCCTGCCTGCTGGGATGGATGGACCCGCCGCGGCCCGCGGCTCGCGGCTCCAGCTCCGGCGGCAGCCAGGAGCCTCACCTCACCTCATGGCCTCATGAAGAACTCTGTAACATTTGCATGACACCGCTAAGGAGCCCGCCGCCGCTGCGGTGATACAGTGTCATGAGCGCGGCGCCTCTGCTCCTCGTGTGATTCTGCAGCACCAATAACGGCCATAGAGAATATGCAAAAAAAAATCACTACAGGGAAGATTTTTATAAATTGATAAGTAAAATTAAAAATTAAAGCAGAGGTCCGCTTTCTGGACTCATGAACGGGTTATGCGGCACCTAGTTCATGTCGAAAGCTGGCCTAGGCCTCGGTCCAAACACACCGCGCCTGAGAAACTTACAATTTTTTTACAAATCAAAATTTCCATTATTTTTTTTTCTGTTTTGGTGGGATTGGGGATTTTTTTTCCTTCCGTGAGGGGTCGGCCAGGGCGGCCAGGGCCAGCAGGCGAACGGAGACGGGCGTCTTGCCCTCGGCTGCCGCTGGCCGCGCCCCGGCGGCGTGCTGGAGCCCGGCCAATGAGGTCACCTGTTGTGGGAGTGCTACGATAACGAAGCGCCGGGGCTCCGGGGCCGCCGGACCGGCAGAGGCCCCCGGAGCCTGCGGGAGGCTGCGGGGTGTTGTCCCGTATTCCCTGATGGATATTACGAGGACATCATTTTCGCATTCACACCGTGCGGCTGCAGCTGCAGGCCGGGGCGCCGCGCCGTGCGCTCCGCGGAGGCCAAGACCAAGGCCTAGGAGCAGGCGAGCGCGCGCGCCGCGGGGCGGAGCCAGGCGGAGCGGAGCGCGGAGCTCGCAGCGCGCCCAGGACATGACATAGGTGAGGTGAGGTACGTCCGCTCCAGGCCCCCCGCGGCCCGGCGCCGACCCTGAGTGCTCGCGGGTGAGGTGTGAGGCACCCCGGCCGCCAGGCCACCCGACACAGGTGGTGCGGGCGGCGCGGGCCGCCGCCGCCGCCGTGCCGCCCAGCCTCAGTTACACCGCCGAGGTGCACGATCACACATGGAGAACGACTATCCCACGGCCCCGGCGGCCCCGGCGGCGGCCGACAGGTGCGCGGCCGAAGTGGCTGGCAGCATTGTGGCCGCCGCACGGCCGCCGCGCAGACCGGCGCACGGTCGTGACGGTGACAACTAAGGGGCGTATGAGAGAGTGCCTTTCGATAGCGTTGCCGGAAAGCGTAAACCCTTCTTCCAGTCAGCGGCAAAAAAAAAACGAGAGCGAGAAAGAGAGCGAGGAGAGAGGGGGTGAGAGAGAGAGAGAGAGAGAGAGAGAGAGAGAGAGAGAGAGAGAGGAAAATTTTCGGAAATTTGTGAAACTTTTTGAAATACTATAGATTATTTTTTTGAAAACTTCGAGGACATTCTCGGGATTATAAGCCCTAATTTCGATCCGATTTTTCTTACTGTTTCGGCCCTCACATACATTACTGGACTACCCACAGAAACGCAATGCTAAGCGGGTGCACGTCCTGAGCGACGCGGCGCTTCGCGACGCCAACGGAAGGTAAAGGCACAAGGGAAGGGAAAGTCTCTCCGGCCGGACATGTCCGGGCACTACACGGCCAATTAGTGGCGGCGGCTGTCGGCTCCCCCAATTAGGCCCGCTTACTTATGACTTCACACTCGGCGGCCGGCGGCGGGGATCCGTCCGCAGAGGCCGCCACAGCAGCCGGAGCCGCCGCCACTGCCGCCGCCACCACCACCACTACAACAGCCACCACCGCAGCAGCAGCAGCAGCGTCGTCCTTGGCTCCCGGCACTCATCTCACCCAAGGATAATAAGCAAAAGGACGCGCAGCAAAGGATGAGATGAGGAAGGAAAAATAAAGAAGTACGAAAAAGCGCGCGCCGAAAACACAAGTATAGTCGCGCGCGCACTCGAAATTGGCCAACAACTCGCAGCACGACGCACGGCACGACGCCGCCGGGGCGGCCGCGAGACGCGTCGAGCCGAGCCGAGCCGAGCCGAAAAGCAGCCGCCCGGGATGAATATGCAATCGTATGTGTGGCTTTTCGGACGCCCGGGCGGCGCGCCGGCCGTTTTGCTGGTCGGTTGGGAACCCTGAATGCAGCGGGGGAAGTTCGCAGGGTGCGGGGTCCATCGAGGACGCGCGAATTCCCGGCCGTGTCGCGGTGTGCCCCGCGAGGCTAGAGGATAGAAATATGACATTTTACACACAAAAATATTATTTTCACTCTCCGCTTGCCTATAGCGTAATCCTTGCCTCTTTGCCCCTCACGCCGGATCGCAACAAAAGGACGGCTCAATTAGCCGCACACGCGGAAATCGCTCGCGGCAGCGTAAACGGGACTTCCACTCGTCCGTCCGTCCCCCATGATCGGCCCGACATGACATTCACATCGCGATTCGCTCCGGTGCGCGCATGTGTGTGTGTGTGTGTGTGTGTGTGTGCAGGCATCACGTTATGTCGCGGCCGCGCACACCGATCACGCGTCTCTGTCTCGCCTCGCCGCGTCGCCTCCAACACGTGTGAGACGGCGAGGCGGCGGGCGGCGAGTGTGGTGTGTCTCCACCGGACCAGAGAGCACGGCGGTATGAAAAGCAGTTAGCGTTACTCCATGCAGATGCGTCGGGGTCGTTATGTTGCGTCGGAACCACTTTGCTGCGCGACGGTCTTGCGAGACGCCCCCCTTGACAGATTGCTGCCCTCTCTGCACCCCCTCGCACCCCCTCCGCGTGCGCTGGCATAAGACGCCAGGAGCGCCTGCGGATGCCGGGGTAGGCCGGCCCGCACGGCACGCGTGCGCGGAGCGGCCGCTGCTGCCTACCCGGCAGGCGGACTCGGTAAGGCGAGGAGACAGAGGGCAGGGCAAGGCCCTGGGCTGCCGCCCGGCCAGGCCCGGCACCGGTGTGGCTTACAGTTCACCTCTTCACTTTCCTTGATACTTCCTCCCGGTGCCCGGGTCTCGCGTTTCGTGTGTCGGCTGGCTGTTCCGCGTGGCCCGCGCACACGGCCCCGCGCGCTGCTGCCCGCTGCCGCGGCAGCCGCGGCCACGGCTCGTGCCGCCCGCGGGTATTATGGGACGGGACCTATGGGACTATGGGACTGAGACCTATGAGACCTATGGGACCCTGCGGGGCCCGCGGCGGCAGGTGGCCTAGCGTGGCGTACCGCCGCGGCCGCAAGTTCAAGGTGAGGCCCCGCGGAGAGACCGGCTCAGTGCCGCCGCCGCGGCCGCGGTCCCGCCGCTCTGCGGTCCCAGCGCCTCCAGTTCCGGCGGGCATCGCGGAGTAGCCGCGGCCTTTTAAACCAGGGCCGGCAAAGGCGCGTCAGGTCTGCCACGACACATCTACCCTCGTGCCCCGCACACCACCTAATCTCTCTCTCTCTCTCTCTCTCTCTCTCTCTCTCTCTCTCTCTCTCTCACACACACTCTCTCCCTATAAAAAATTCAATCTCACCCTCCCTCTCTCCCTCCCTCTCCCTTATGCCTCTCTCAGCCTCTCTCTCCCCCTCTCCCTCACTCTCCGCACACTTGACCCCAGCCCGGCCGGCCTCACCTAGCCTAGCCCGGCCCGCGGCCCCCGCCGGCCCCGCTAACTAGTTTGGAGGTCTAGTCCATAAGGTCTCGTGTCCTGGGCGCCGCCGCCGCCGCCTGGAGCGGAAGCCTCTGTCGGCTCGGCCCGCCTGCCCGCCTGCCGGCCCTGCACAGCCGCACCGTGTCCATTGCCCCCGTTGTGGGCTCGGCGCCGTCAGGGATTGCCCGGCGGCCGGGCGGCCCGGCGGCGGCCCGGCGCCGACAGACCCACCCAGCCGGCGAGGCGGCGGCCGGCGGTTACGGCACGCCCGAGCAGCCGGCGGCAGGGAAGTCCTGCGGCTGAGCAGGCTGAGCAGCACGGCGCAGCACCGCAGCACCGCGCAGCCGGTGAGCCTGCAACTTCCTTATCTGAAACCCAATTAGGGGCGACAAAAGGCGGCCGATTGACAGTCATCGGCGGCCAATGGCGAGCCGCGGCCGGACCCGGGGGGTCGTCCACGAAGCACGTAACGCTCGGCGGCAGCTGGCCGCCGCGACGCCGGCCTTGGGCCGCCTGTTACTGCCCCGCGTTACGTCATATCTGAACGGAGTGCAGCCCGGCCGGCCGGACCCGCCGCCGGCGACGAGGAAACGACCGATCGGATCGGAGTAATTGAGACGAGACGCCATCTCTGTCGCGGGGCCGGGCCGGGCCGCGGGCCGCGGGGGAGTGACAGAGACGGCAGGAAGCTCGGCAGAGCGGCCCGCCCGCCGGGTAGGCAGTACGCCCGCCCCGCCGCACACGCATGCCGTGCGGGCCGCCTACCCGGCGCCCCCGCAGTGCGACAGAGACAGAACACACTGATATCAATACCGCCATTCCCCCGTTAGACCATAAGTCATGTCGTGAGTGCGCCGCGGTCCTCCCAAGGCCTCCTCCGCTGTCCGTCTCACTCCCTCCGCCCGCGCGGCCCCCACCCCCTCTCTCTCTCTCTCCCACCGTCTCCGTCTGTTCCCCTCCGTATTTCCGGGCTCCTCTTGTTGGGCCGTTTAAAAACCACGTAACGCCGCTCCGTGACCCCAGAGGCCCACACAGTCACCACAAGGCCGCACACCTCCGGTGCCCGGTGCCGCACCCGCCGACGTCGTCGCCCAACTTTTTCTCCTTCCGGGTGATCTATCATCAATTTTGCCAGTTACCAAAACAACATCTCGGAGAAAGAGAGAAAAACAAGGACGACAGAGAGAGAGAGAGAGAGAGAGAGAGAGCGAGCGACCGCCGCCCAGCTGCGGCGTCCGGAGCGCTGCCGGCCGCCTGCTCACCGACGAACAACTCGCAGTTTTGCCGCATCTGATTTCCGCGGGGCGGCCGTTTAATGGGGCGCGCGCTATTAATGCTTTTGCCTAGGAGTGTGCGTCTGTGTGTGTCTGTGTGTGCGTCTGTGTGTGCCTGTGTGTGTGTGTGTGTGTGTGTGTGTGTGTGGGATCGTTAAACGCGGCCCGCGCTAAACGGTTTTCGCTGGATTCTGATCTCTGTGCTCCTGAGCACGCTCTGCCCGACAGAACAGACGGAGCGGGCGGCACGCCGGTGCTGTGACGGTTGCCATGGGGAGGCGACGACAAGAAGTCCTGCGTAGTCGTCGTCACTGGCTGTAATCACCGCACATCGTAGTAAAACGTGGATTTTTATATGGATTTGAAACGAAGCAAGAATAAGAAAACACACTTGGCGCACGTGTCTAGTGCGCGCACACGTGCAAGACGGGTATAGTGATGGGAGCATGGGAAAAGTGCGCCGCTTTGCATATCCCGCGGCGCAGAGTCCCCCCAGAGCCGCACCGGCGGCACTCCAGGCGCTCCAGTGTGCGGCGCTCCAGGCTGGAGAACCTCCAGTCGGTTGCCATGCCCGCGGCGGAGTCGATGGCCCGCAGCTCTGCTGTCTCAGGAGGCGAAATTACAGTCGGTGGTCGTCATCAGGATTAATGATTAATGATCTGGAATGTTGTACACATGTGACTCAGTTCCGCTGGATAAAACACAAATTTTCCAGAGCGCCCCTCCCCGGGTGGAAGAATTTTAAGTCAACTCAGCGGGTCATTATCGGGAAATTAGACGATGAGTCGGCCATTACGGCCGTTTCAATCTTCCATGAAAAAAAAAAACAATCTTTTATTTCGACGGATCGATGGAGGACAACGTAAAAAGTAGCTCTTAAAATCAGTCAGTCAGTAAAAAATTACAAATAAATAGAAAAAGAGGAAGAGATAGAGGAGGAGAAGGAGAGGAATAGAGAATGATAGAGAGAGAGAGAGAGAGAGAGAGAAAGAGAGGGAAAGAGAGCGATAGAGACTGAGAGAACTGGCAATATTGAGTTTGCATCTCTAGGCACACCCCCAGACCGCCGTCATGCAACAGCCTATGGGCGGGGCCGTGTATGTGTGTGTGCATACGGCAGTTCCACGGCCCGATTGATGCCCATCCACACACTCCGTTTGGCTGCTCCCCCCCCCCCCCCCCCCCTCTCTCCTCTTGCGGCGGCACTTGCATGGCCACAGAAAACAACTCGTCTAACCAATTCCGCTGCTGCTAATTGCACAACGACCGCGCCAGTCATACCCGCGGCCCCGCGCAATGAGCACTTGCTCGCCAGCTTGTTGTTGTTCTTGTTGTTTCTGCTGTTGTTGTTGTTGCCCGGAGCGCGCTGCTGCTGCTGGTGTGCCGTGCTGCACGGCGACGGGATGAACTTGTCCTTGGTGATTTCACTGCCAAGGCCGCGGCGTGGGACGCGGCGGGCCGCGGGCCGTGAGCCGCGGCGAGTAAGACGCAGCAGCCGCGGAGCAGCGCCGGCCGACCAGCGCCGCAGCCAATAAAATCAACATATTTTTATTCATAATTTTTTTTTCTTTCCGTTCCCCGAAACAACAAACGCCTCATGCGCTTGCTCATGCACACACGCATCGCGTGGCGTCGCGGCGCTGACAATGGCCGCCGCCGCCTGCGGAGAGGAACGGAAGCGGCTGTGTGCTTGAAGGATCTCGCCCCGGAGTCCTGCCAGGAGCCCGGAGGAACAGAAGCGGCTGCGATTCTCCGCCCGGAGTCCTCTAGCCTGGAGTTCTCTGCCCGGAGACCGGAGTCCGATACCCGGAGTCCTCTTGCCCAGCGTCCTCTGCCCAGAGACTATGGAGCCCAGAGCCCCGGAGCTCGCAGCCCGGAGCCGCCACTCACGGAAACCAAGCGAAGCAGGAATCCTGTATCTGTCTGACTGCAAGGTCTCCAGCCCAGAGTCGGCGGAGTCGTCCGGAGCTGACCGGAGCTGACAGGGGCTGACCGGAGCTGACCGGAGCTGACCGGAGCCGCTGTCCGGAAGCGGCGCCGCCCCGATGCCACGACCGCCTACACGACGTCAACACTCACGGCAGCTTGTTAGCGCGCTCGCGGAAACCCGTGCAAAATAGTTGTGCAATAACGGAAGGTCAGGTCATATGTGTGGGAGCGAGCGAGCGAGGGATAGGGAGTGTGAGTGAGAGAGACGAAAGAGATTCTCGTGGGTCTTCTATAGATAACGCGCGTGTCAGAAGAGCGAAATGCCCGGCGATTCTCGTGCAGAACGCCTCGAATCGGGTAATAGGAATAATCACTATAGCAAGGCGGGAGTCTGGCCGGGCGAGTGTGTGTGTGTGTGAGAGAGAGAGAGATACCGGCAGGCAGACACGGTGAAGCAGACGACGGCATCACGTGAAATCGGCGCAGAAGAGAGATGATGCGTTGGAAAACTGAGGCGGCGCCGGCCGAGACCAAGCAGGGGCAATTACTCGGGTATTAATATTCATGACGCTGCAGAGAGCGGCGGCAGCGGCGGCAGCCTGTGTCCACTCCGCTCCGCTCCACGGCGCTCCGAACCTCCGAACAGAGCTGTGCGACTCCATGACTGCCATGACGAACGCCGCGCCGCGTATCCCATATGCGGAGCCGAGACGGCGACTCCCGAAAAGAGCGCGGGCGGTGCGGCTGAAGCTGCTGGTGCTGTACCGCGGCTGTGACAGGCGCCTGGCAGGTATGTAACTGGCAGCTCCCGCAAGGCAGGTGAGCGGTGCGGGTTGCTGTCCGTTACTCGCCTCCCAGCCCAGGCGCTCTGTGCGGTGCGGGACGCGCCCGCGCGGGAGGGTTTCGTAGAGAGGGTTTCGTAGAGAGGGTTTCGTAGAGAGGGTCCTCGCAGAGAGGGTTTCGTAGAGAGAGAGGGTCCTCGTTGAGAGGGTCCTCGCAGAGGGGGTTTCGTAGAGAAAGAGGGTCCTCGTAGAGAGGGTCCTCGCAGAGAGGGTTTCGTAGAGAGAGAGGGTCCTCGTAGAAGGGTCCTCGTAGAGAGGGTTTCGTAGAGAGAGAGAGGGTCCTCGTAGAGAGGGTCCTCGCAGAGGGGGTTTCGTAGAGAGAGAGGGTCCTCGTAGAGAGGGTCCTCGTTAGAGAGGGTCCTCGTTAGAGAGGGTCCTCGTAGAGAGGGTTTCGTAGAGAGGCCCGCGTCTCGTCGCCCGTCCGGGCCGGGTGAAAAACAACAGAGACGCTGCTTCACAGTGAGCCCACTCACAGCTGCTGAGCTCCCCCGGGCTGCGCTGTCCCTGTGCTGTGTGCTTTCTCCGGGGCCCATCTCACCTGTCCCTGGTGGCCGCGTCCGTGAGGTGAAATCGATTACTGCCCGGAGCCGTGTCGTATAAAACTATAAAACCATCAGAGAGCAGGCGGTCATCTGCAGGGGGGACACGTCTCACGTGGTCCGTGCCTGCCGCGCGCGTGCGTGGCGCGTGCGTGGCGCGTGTGTGGTCTCGGCGCGGCTCCGTCGGTGTCACGGCGCGTGTTTTATGGGGTCTGCTGCGTGCGCCGCCGCCGCCGCCGCGATCCTGGTGGACGTGATGACGCCTGTCGGCGTGGACGCCGCCGCCGCCGGCCGCCTTCCATCACCGTCTTAGCATGCCACGGTGCGCTAGGCGGGGCGGAAGACTCGCGGGGCCGAGCCGCCGCCCGGAAACACTCGCACAGATCTAGCAGGCCGTCGATAGCTATCGCCGAGGCCCGCGGCCGCCTCGCCCCAGCCCGACCCGATTGACAGCAGGGAGGCGAGTTCCTGCCCCGCCGGTGTGCCGGCACACCCGCCTCCGCGGTGCAGGCCCGACTCAGAACACCTTGGCGTCATCAACACTTTTTATTTTGCATATCGGGTGTATAGTATGTCACGTCCTGGGGAGGCTAGGCGGCGGCGGCGGCGGTGGCAGAGGAGCCGGCCGCCGCCGCCGGGGTACTGGGCTTCCCTCGGCCCGGCAGCAGTTCGTCGACCCGCCGGACCCCCCGCGGGCCCGCGGCCCCGCCCCGCCTCGCTTCAGAGAACATGCCAATGCCAGAGAGGAGGCTCCAGGCTCCACTACGCCCGCGCAGCTCCGCGCAGCCGCCGCCGCCTCCCCGGAAGGAGGTCCGTGAGAGAAGCTTAACAGTACGGACATAAGCAAAACAATATAATTGCCGCCGCTGTTGCCGAAAAAGGCCCCCTTTTGCAGCCAAGCCTTCCTCCGCGCGGCGCGGCACTGTACCAGCAGGCCTCGCACGCCGAGCGTCGTCGCCATTTAAATTTGTTTTTTTTTTTAAATTTTTCAAGTTTTGTTGTTTGTGTACAGTAAATGATGCTACACCCAATTTTCTCTCCCAAGCGCCTCGGGGCGAGGTATCGAAACTTTTAATTGCAGCACCCGCGGGTCATGAATTTGGTGCGCGGCGTTTATGTTCCACTAATTATCAGGCCAAACACGAACACACGAGTGTGACTGCCGCGTGCCAACACGGAAACTCCTACGGGTTAGGTTAGGTCGGGGCCGTGACGTCACGGGGCACTGCACGCGTCAGCACGCGCCCCGCGCTGCAGCTGCTGGCACTACTTGGCCTGGAACACGACGACCACTTTCGCATCGATGGGGACTCTGCGAGTGCTGTACTGCATCTGCGTCAGCCGCCCGCCTCTCTCTCTCTCTCTCTCTCTCTCTCTCTCTCTCTCTCTCTCCCTTCATTCCAACCCCTTTCTCTGTCGCTCTCGCACGCCCGGCTGTACGGAGTGCGACAAGGATGATTGCTTGGCATGAGCGCGTCGCCGCCGCAGCCGCGCGCACAGCGAAGCGGCCGGTTTCCCCGATCTCGATGAGGAGGGGGGGGGGGAGGGCGTGTGTGTATTTCTGTGACGTCAGAGGGGTGTCCCCCGCGGGAGTGGTCAGCGTGTGTGTGTGTGTGTGTGTGCTGTTGGGCCGGCGCGGTTGACATGGCGTGCACGCGTCACTACTACTTTATGTGCCCGCCGAGTATATGCGTGTGTGTGTGTGTGTGTGTGCGTGTGTGTGCACGCGGCTTCTTACTTATTAGAGCCGAGTCAACTAGAACGCGCCTCGCTCGTCTGATGCGATAGGAAGGCCCCGCGCGTGTGACTCACAGAGGCCCTACTACTCACCGGTGAAAACTATCATCTCAAATCGAGACGAAATCTTTGAGCGTTTGCTAGACTTTGACTAGTGATTGGACTGGTCCAAAAATTAAGGGCGGATTTTTTGAAAGTTGAGAAAAAATTAAAAACAGTTTTTTTTAAACAGAGGAAAAAAAATCGATTTGAGAGAGCGAGAGGAGTTACACACCTGTCAACAGTACATTTCCCCTGGCCGCAGAGAGCATGCTATGCTGCAGCCATGGAGGCTCGCGGGTAATGGAGACCCCACGGCCGGTAATGTGATAACGTGTGATAAGGCTCGCTGCCCCGCGGCCTCCCAGCCGTGTCCCCCGCGCATAATGCGTGCAGCCTGACTCTCGGGCGCGGATTTATCGCACGGCGGAGACGGCTGAGCTGAATCGGCTCCGCGTCATGAGAAATAAAGTGCGTGTCAAGTGAGCGGCGAGGGCTATTATTATCACTGGTATTATTATTATTATAAGTGTCGCTGCTGCTGCTCGAGTTTTTTTTTCTGGCTCAACGCGTTACGCGTCGCGCTGGCTGACTTATTTCATTCATTTCTCATTATTTCCAACGCCTCGGCGTCATCGCGAGATAATCCCATTGACACACATTTCACGCTGGCCGCTGCTGTCGGCTCTCAGGCGGGGCGCGCAAACGGCCCAACGTTTTGCCATTATCATCGTCGCTTTTCCCTAATCGTCGCCGCGGACGGCGTCTCTTGCTGTCGGCTGCTGTCGCCGCCGCCGCTGCTGCCGAGAACACGCGCTCATCGGGGACGAAACGGCGGCCCGGGCTGCTGGGCCACACGGCTCTGGGCAGCCTCCAGCCGCCGCGCCTCTCTCTCTCTCTCTCTCTCTCTCTCTCTCTCTCTCTCTCTGACGACAGACCGACGTGAAAGGTCCCCCGTCATTTCTCGATCATTCTCCAGCCAGGAATCTCCTGCCTTTCGTCCGCACCCCCCCCCCCTCTCTCCCCTCTCTCTCTCTCTCTCGCTCGCGCTCCCTCTCTACCTCCCTCTCTCAATTTTTTTTTAAACCTCCCTGTCGTACCTCATCCGAAGCGCCGCACATCTTTTAAAAAGGCGTGAAGAAGAAGAAGAAGAGAGGGTTAGAGAGGGTTAGAGAGGTTAGAGAGGTGAACGCCTCGCGGGGACCGTGTGCTCCGCAGGCCCCGCAGGCTCCGCAGGGCGGCCCGCGGTGCGTGGAGGAAAAATTGAAAGGGCGCAATTAAGATTAGCGGAGAAAGTTTGAAACACGCCTCGGGAAACGAGGAAATAACCCTTGGCAGGCCGGCGCAGGCCGGCGCTGTCGGTTAGTACAGTATACTGTATGCGGGGCGCGGCGGGAGAGGCGAGCAGGCGAGCTGCGCCTCGGTGTGTGAGCGTTTCGCTGCACCCCGCACAACTATAACGAGATGTGGAAAACTTTCAGACCTTTACAAAAAGAATATGTTCACATTAAAAAATATAATTCTTTTATAATTTTTTTCTTGAAAAAAGATATAACTACGACTTGCACGCGAGTCGTGATGAAAACAACTAATGGTTATATACAGAGATGGCAGCCCGTGGGACTTATTTCTTATTTGCAGTGCGCGCGCTCGCCGGCTCACCGGCTCGGTGCTCGCGGCGTGCGGGTACAGTACTTCTCCGTTCCGGAACTAGAATGTATCGATAGCCTTTAGAATGCTTCGCGCTGCTTCGGGGCTTCGCCTTGAGAGTGGCTGCGCCCTGCACCGCTCCTCCTCCTCCGGCTCCGGACCTCCGGACCCGCGGGAGGCCGCGGCAGAGCACGGCTCCACCCTTCGTTAGACGTCGCGGGGCGCGGCCGGCCCTTCCAGCGCACTTCCAGCACCTCCAGCCGGCGCCTCCAGCTCCAGAAGCACCTCCAGTAGAGCCTCCTCGCCTCGGAAAGGCTTTGCGCTGCGCTGACTTTCGCCGCCCCGCGGTGCCCCACAAGTAGTATACTGCCGAGATACAAATCACGTCATTGGCTGGCGTGCGTCTGTGCAGCGTCGGGGCGCCGCCCCAGAGCATTTACGGATGTACAGCAAGCGTGGCGCTTTCCCTTCAAAACGCGGTTCGCAATTTTTTTTTTTAAAAATTGAAAAACAATAAATTGAAATGCGCGCGCACTTTTCGCCGCTTCCGATACGCGACGTGAGCGGCGCGGCGGCGGACTGTGCGTTCGTGTCGCGGTTTTGTCGAAATGCCAAGGCCGCGGCCGGCCGCAGAGTCATTGGTGTGGTGGTGCGCCCTCAAAAGTGCGCCGTAAAGAGTTGATGGCGCGTTCCGTGCGCGCGGCGCGGGTTCAAATACCAGAACATACGCCTGCGCAGTTCGCGAGGGGACAGAGGCGGCCCGGCAGCGGGCCCGGGGACGCAGCCGGAGACTTGAACGCACCGCTGCGTCCTGGTGCCCTTCGCGTTGCGCCCCCCGCGGCCGCCAGATCAGAGACCATTTCGCGGGGTCAAGTAGTACTGTGCCGCGGCCCTCCGCCTGCTCCGCGGCGACGTCTCCGTACTGAGAGCCTGGGGGATCCCCGCTGCCATCTTGTCGCCCGCCTTCTCCGAAGAAGCAAAAGAAAAGCTGATATCGTTGCCCGCTGACCGGCACATCGGCACCGCGCGGGTAAAAACAGCGGCGCTGACGGACGGTCGGTATTGTTCCCATTTCTCTGACGTGCGCGTGCACGTCGCGCACCGCTGACCGCTGACGTGCCGCGCCGTGACGTCACCCGCACTTCCCTGTCCTCCCTTCTGAGAAGCGCCCGGCGGCGGCGGCGGCGGCGCGGCCAGTGCCCAGCCAAGCCTGGAGTGCGATATACCTGGCATACCCTTATTCTCCTCCCCGTTGACGCACTCGTCCTAGTCCTCCGGCACGGCGGGGACCTCCATCCCCGTCACGCCGCCGTCGGGGGCCTCCCCCCGGGGCGGCGGCGGGTGTCCGTGACGCACTCGGCCAGGCCGGCGGTCACCCGCCCCCTCCCCTCCGCTGCCTTCTTCTGGTTTTATTGGAAGCGGGCCGTCGTGCTAATAATTACGTAATTCCAAGGATGGAGCGGAGCGGCGACACGCGGGGTTGTTGTTGTTGTTGCCGTTCACATAAGGACGGGTGGGTTACAAAAAAAAATTCCAGTTTACAAAAAAAAATCAATTTGCAAAAAAAAAATTAATATTTTTTCCAGGTTACTAAAATAAAAATCTTTATGGTGGTGTGTGCTATTCCCGCATTTCGCACTTTAAAAAAAATGGAATAAGAACGAGTCAGGAACAAGGCAATTTCCCTCGGCGCCTTCCTTCGGTCCCTGCGGTGCCGCCCTGCGCCGCGGACACGCCATCAACTGCCATCGACGCATCGGCAGCGTCGACGCGATGGATCCAATCTCCTCCACTCACTCCCTCCCCAGAGAGGAGCGTCCCCATCCGCCGCCGCCGCTGCAGACGAAGAAACTGGACAAAAAGAAAAGGCGGAGGATGCCTTCAAAATGTTATTTTACAACGCGAAAAAAAAAATTAACAAGAAGATTCCCCGCAGTGTGGCCAGGTCGGTATTCCGTGCCGCAGCAGCACCACACTCGCTATCCCCTGGGGATGCGTCTGCGAGCGGCGGCGGGGCCGTGTCCTCCGTCTCTGTCCAACCGGCCGGGCGACCCGGAGGAGCGAAGGAGACGGAGATACCCGGGTACTCGGCGGCGGGGAGGAGGCACCCCACGCCGGGCCGGGCTCGCTATAACGCCGTGGAGACGAGAGAGAGGAACAACCCGAGGGAAAAAGGAGCAGGTGGAGGGGGAAGATGAAACAAAAATACGGGGAGGAGAAAGGGAAGGGGGGGGGGGGGGGGGGGCAAGGGTGTCCCGCTCCTCCCGCCGCCGGCACGCAGCGCGCCGAGTCCTCCCGCACGCTTGTCCAGAAAGTTCGCGCACCCGATCAGCTGCTCAAACAGAAAACACACCGATGTCGGAGCTGGAAAACTTAAGCGTTTTTCCCTCAGAGGGACGAACGCGTGGAACGAACGGAAAATTCAACGCGAAGTAATCCATGTGCCTGTAGGATTTTTTCTTTTTTTTTTTTGGGGGGGGGGGGGGGGCGGTCTGTGTTGTGGTGCGCGGGTTCTTCGGTTTCCCGGGAACGGAATAGTCTATTCGGTGGTAGAGGCCGCGCCCCGCCCCCCGACCCCGCGGGTGCGTTCTGACGTCGATACACCAACTAATGACGGAGGCGATGCACGGCGGGGGTGGGGGTGGGGAGCGCCCTGCACCTCGCCGTCGTACAACCGTCACCCGGCGCCCCACCCTCCCCTCCCCCACCCCGCCGGCGGCGACCGGGCGGCTGCGTCCGCGTCGCTGCCCCCTCTCCCTCCCTCCCCACACTCTCACACACACGTCGCCGCCGCCGCCGCCGCCGCCGCCGCTGCTGCCGCCGCCGCCGCTTCGCACGCCCCCTGCCCCGCCCCTGCGGGCCGCAGCTCCGCGGCCGCGCCGAGTCGAGTTTTGTGCCGGAGAGCGCGGCGAGCGTGGTCAGTCCGAGCCCAGCGCCCAGCCCCGCCGGAGTGGAGCGCCGACGGGACGAGAGACGAGTCGAGCTGAGAGGCGCCGCCTATCAGCCGTGACGTGCCCGTCAGGCCGAGCCGAGCCGAGCCCGAGCAGCGCGCGCGACAAAGTGCGCGAGTGCAGGGCAGCGAGTCGCCGACGTCCGCGTCTCCTCCGTCGCCCCCGTCCGCGTCGTGGAGTGATACCCCCCTCAGTGCACACATCAGCCACGGCAGTGACCCCGCCGGCCTCCCTCACGGCCTTCTGAGGCTCCCGCAGCGCGCAGCGTGCAGCGGGCGGAGCTGGGTGACCGCTCGGGAGCGTCCCCGAGTGTCAGCGCGAGCTAAGCAGCCACCTCACCGACCGCAAGGACCCGTGGCCCCTCGAGGTACGTTCTTGCCACCATTCCACCCATTGAAGATGAATTTTTTTTTCGTGGTGATAGTGGTGGTGGTGGTGCTGGTAATAGGGGAGGGAAGGGTGGCTCGACGTAGCAACGACGAGAAATCGTGACCTTTCCGCTAGAGAAAAATAACTGTACATATAGGTGTCCCATCTCAGCCGTGCATTGGGAAGGGTATGCAGGCCCGCAGCGCGCTCATGGCCCTGTCTCCTTCCTCGCATGTGTTCAAGTCCAAGGTACAGGAAGAGACGGAGCTAGTATACGCGGTGAGGCCGGGCCTGCCTGCATTTCCCGCGGCGCGGATGAGATCGGACGCATCGTGCACGCACGCACGCACGCACGCGCGCACGCCGCGTCACGCCACTGGTGGTCGGATTTCAATTAATTGCAGCCGCGATACTCGGGCGGCACTCCGGCGGCGCCCGCGACCTCGCGGCCTGCGGTAACGGGGTTAGTGGGTGCGTGCGCGTGCCGTGCGCGTGGCGTGCGCGCGCGGACGTCGAGTCCGTCAGCCGGCCGCCGCTCTCTGTCTCTGTCGCACTCGTGGCGGCGGCATGGTGCTCCATAGGAGAGCGAGCGAGAAAGGGTGAGACAGTCGGCCGCGGGGGATTAGAATTCCACGCGCCTGATCGTCGGGGGGCTCGGTCTCGGTCGCGGCCGATCGAGGGCCTCTCTGCCCGAGTTTCCGCGGCGCGTGCGTTCGGCGCGTGCGGTGCACTCGGTGCAAGGACGCCCGCCGGCCCCCGCGGGCTAGACAGAGACAGAGAGGTCTGTTTCCAGCGGCGCGGCCCGCGCTGGCCCGCGCCTCCGCGTGTCGCGTTTTCACTTTTCACGTGTGTGTGTTTTTGTGCCGTTTTTGATACCCTTCCTGTCGAGCCGCGAGCCCCGCCGCTGGCCTCCGGGGTCGCGGGTCGTCCGGCCAATGGACGAACCCGAACGCTCGGAAACCCGACGAGACGAGCAAGGTTAGTGGGACACGGCGAGCGAACGGAACGCGTGCGCCGCCGGTGCCACTGGCACTACTGACTGAGATGCTACGAGCCTGATAGTGACACCCGTCCCGTGTGTGTGTGTGTGTGTGTGTGTGTGCACTCGTCCAAATTATATGGCTGACCTTACACTTCCCGTGTACACACATACACGCACACACTGGCACTGCTGCTCATTTAATAAGGCAGCCCGCAGCGGCGACATTGTGTATGTGTGTGTGTGTGGCTGACACACTAGCTCGGGAGTTCCCTCGTGTGAGTTACGTCCGTCCGTGTGTGTGTGTGTGTGTGTGCCGTCGCGGCCAGTGCCCTGCCTCCTATGCCGGGTACCACACAGCATCGCGTGGGCGTATTTTTAGCAGGTTGTGGTGCCTCCTTCCTCCACGGCATCCCACCGCCGCCTCGCATCGCGTACTCCACTCCCGCCCTCCCCTCCTCCTCCCCGCCTCCTCCGCCGCGGTCACTGCCTGGACACAGACGTCCTTGCATCCTTGGGCCGGTCTCGGGATGGCATAACGATGACAGTGTCGTGTTGTGTCGCGTCGCTCTCATGTCCGTTTCGGGGTTATACATGTAAGGAAGTTGAATTTTTTTTTCTTCATTTTTTTTTCGAAATTATTATCAGATGTCCCACGGCAGCCGTGCCAAGGTAACTGCATGTGCCGCTTTTTGCCTATCTTTAGTCGGAAAGTATTTATGGTTGCCTAGATTTTAGGCGGCTATTAAGGGTCCCATAGGGGTGGGTGGCAGTTTTCCGCGCACGTCGCGGTGCTCCGCCGCTCCGTAGACAGAACGGCCAGCAGCAGCAGCCGCCGCCGCCGCCGGGCTGGCTGTCGGGGTCGGGGAGGCCGGTGCCGGAGCCGGTGCCGGAGCCGGCCCGGGCTGGATGCCGGTTCGGTGTTCGGTGCCGCTTTCACCGGAGGCACGGCGGGGGGACGCCTCGGACTTCCCGACCTCCGCGACGCGCCGCGGGTTCGAGTACCGGCGGCGGCAGCAGCGGCATCAGGACACGGAAGCTGCCGCGGGCCTCTGCCGCGGCGCCTGCCCTGCTGCTGCATGGCGCCTGCCGCGCGCGTGCCGCCGCCGCTATCGATTTTCACACCCGGCGCCTGGCGCCCGGCGGCGGCGCGTGCTCACCGGTGCACGCGCACACACGCACGCGTGCACCTGCTGCCCTGCCACGCGCCGGACACTGCGGGCCTTTTGTGCACCACGCCCTCGAGGCCTCCCCCGGGGGGCCCCCCGCGAGGCCCCGGCCCACACCGGCCGGCGCTGCCCTACATCGGGGAGGTTATTCCTGGAAGCCTTTTGAATAAAACGCCAACAACACCGCGCGGGGCCCTTTTGTAGGCCACTGAATAACTGCGGCTCTGCGGGGGGTCTTCTTCCTCCCCCGCCGCCCTTGGAGCCCCACCCCCGTCTACACTCGGACCCCTCTCTCTTTCTAACTCTCTCTCTCTCTCTCTCTCTCTCTCTCTCTGACATGAAGCACCTCACGAGCGCGACAGGGACAGGGCTATACGCTGTGACGCCGGCGTTCGGCGTCAGCAGCAGGCCGTGTGCACCCGCCGCCTGCCTAGCTAGCTATACATAGCGGGGGCAAATTAATGGCACAAGGCTCGCGGGTGATTAAAGCCGTGCACAATCACTGCATTGATCTCTGCGTGACCTCACGCGGCCGCGGAGGACGGCGCGGGGCCTGCCGCTGGTGCTGCTGCTGACGGCGGGGAGGAGGAGGAGGAGGAAGAGGATTGGGACGATGGCGCATTGCGTAAGTCGGGTCTGTCCGGCCGGATCTGGGCTCGGATCTGCCCGGATCTGCCCGGATCTGGGCTCGGCGCTGCCTCGTGCCTCCTCGATGCCCCCCCCCCCCTCCTCCACGCCGCCGGCGTGTGTTCGGCGAAACAACGCTCCGCGGTCGCCTTGGCAACGATATGCAAATTCACGGTCAAGGCGGCCGGACACGGCTCGCGTGGCCTCGCGGGGGGTCCGCGGCTGGTCCGCGGGGGGTAGCTTTGCGGGGCATCCCTCCGGGGGCCTCGCGGGGTCGTAGGGCCCGCGGTGCCGCTGTGCTGCCAGTCAGCGGGGGGTCTCCGCCTGCACGGGTGGCGCCGCGGGTGTCGGGTGTCCGGCGGCGACCAGCGGCAGCGCTGCCCGCGCCGCGGCGTGCCCGGCCTTGGCGCCGGCCCGTGCACGCAGCTCGCAGGGCCCCGGCAGCTGCGGCGGCAGCTCCGGCACCTGCTCCGGCAACAACTCCGGCGCGCGCCGCTCGCCTGCCGGCCGGTGCCGCCTCCGCCGCCGGGCCCTTCCGGTTGGCGCGCGCTGGACACCGCTGGAGCCATGCTGGAGTCGCCACCGTCACCGCCGCCGGCGTACAGTACCGCACCGCACAGAGCCCGTGATAAGAGCCCCGCAGCCCCGCCCCGCGGTGATAGCGGCTCGCTAACCAGCCGCGCCGTGTGTGTGGTCAGCGCCGGTCTTGACCCACTGTGTGGCCGCGTGTGAAAGTGCGTCTGTGTGTGTGAGAGAGTCCGCTGCCGCTGCCGCCGCCGCCGCCGCCGGCGTCATCCGCGTCGCCGTGCTTGTTTAGGGATTAACTCTTTAATTCTCGCTTTATGGTTTCCGGGGGAAGGGAGCAGGGGGAGGGGGCCTCCGCTAACGAGCGCGGATACTTTTATTATTTATCTCTGATGCCCCCCGCCGCGCCCCCCGCGCCGTGCGAACCCCGGCCGGGGCCCTCACACAGCCGCACACGACACCTCCGCCAGAGAGGAGTATCGTGTGTTTTTTTTTGTCTGATGCAACGAGCCGCGACGCGACGCTGCGATGAGCTGCTCGCCGAGTCAAGAGAGAGAGACAGAGAAGCAGCATCTCTCGCGCGGGTGAGAGATTGATTGATGGCCGGCGCGGGGGATATTTTTCGAAGGTTGTCATCGTTAAAGCGACGAGCGTGTCGGCGGCCTCTTGCCCTCCCCCGCTCTCGCCGGGCCACGCCCCGCCGCCGCCGTCGACACGGAGTACCGCGTGTGGGTTTGACGGTACTGTACTCGTCCGCATGCTCCGCATGCTCCGCTAGCCCCGCACTGCCCGCTGCCGGATACGTCACAGTGGTGATCCCGCCCCGCCCCGCCCCGCCCCGCACGCAGGCCAGGCCTTGGAGCTGCCTGCATCCTCTTGGCTCGCGGCCCGCACCCCGCGTCTCCCTCTCAGCTCCGGCTCTGGGTGACCGCGGCGGCGGCAGCGGCGGCGGCGGCGGTGCGGGCATCGTTTGATAAGGCGACCAGAGGAGTGCGTCAGCCCCGTGCCGCCGCCGCCGACAACGAGTGCCCCTTTTCGCCCGGCCTTCACCCCGCCTCCGTTTCCTCTGCCGCGGTTCGGATTGCTGCCTCGGATCCCTCCTCCACCTCCAGCCGCCGCCGCCGCGTCACATCACGATTCCTCCATTCCGCCCGCTGCCGCCTGTTGCCAAGCCGCGATCCGCGCCGCCGCCGCCGACTCGGTGATGGTGCTGACCGCACGAAAATTTGCAGAGGATGAGCGGCGGAGACAACTAGGAATGCCGATGGCTACAGTGATACGTTCGCGCGGAGCGGAGACTGCGTGGAGGCTGGCGGCGCTGCACAGCGCGAAGCCACCATTAGCCAGCCGTGCCGCGGCCGCGGGCCTGTGGAGGCGTCCTCGTGGGGGACGGCGTCCTACTGAGGGCGTCCTCGTGGGGGACGGCGTCCTACTGAGGGCGTCCTCGTGGGGGACGGCGTCCTACTGAGGGCGTCCTCGCGGGGTCGTCCTCGTGAGGGCGTTCTACTGAGGACGTCCTCGGCGTCGGCGTCCTGGAGCGCTGCTGCGCTTCGTGACTGTCTTCCCGAGAGGCGCTATAAGCGTTTCACGATCGCCTCTGGATTCTTTGCGTTTAAAATTCGCGCTCCTCTCCACATTCCGGCGCGCGCGGCGTGACGTCACTGTTTCGTGCCGCGGGGCGCGGGGCCGCGGGGGTTCGCTGCCAGGCACTGGACTTGACCGAGACCTTGAGCCCGCCTCCGGCCGTGGGGGGGGGGGGGGGGGGGGGGGGGCTCGCGGCTAACCCCGGGTCAGCCGGCGCACGGCGCCTCTACCTTGGAGAGAATATCGATCGGGTACCTACCACCATCGTCACACCTTTTCTCTCTCACTTTCTCTGACTCTCCCCCCCCCCTCCTCAACTTCGCACCATCTCGATAGAACCGCAAGCAATGCCACCCCCACCCCCCTCCCCCTTCTCCGTTGTTCCGCAACACGATTGGCGTGTCCTTGGCCGCCTGGGAGGTAGGCACGACGCGGACTCGGGTGCTGGGCGGGACGGCCTACCTGACAGGCGTCCCTGCGGAGTCTAGCGCACGCACACACGCTCACACACACGCTCACACACACACACACTCACACACACACACGCACACACACACACACACACACACGCACACGCTCACACACACACGCTCACACACACACACACACATACACACACTCACGTGCGGCGTCTCCTTGCCGCGAGCACGGATTTAATGTCAATGTGAAGGCCATCTCCGCAGCCTCAGCCTCCGGCACGCGCAATAAGACAGTGGACCAGTGTGCCTCTGCCTGCCGCGACGGAAACGCAGCGCGAAAAAATATATATGTAAAAATAAGTTTGCTACATAAAAAAATGTCCGTAGTAGTTTCTTACAGTGTGCGACACTGCAACTCGTATCGCTGTTTTTTTCTTTTAAGTTCTGGAGAAAATTCCGAAGAGAAATTCATTTGTGGAAAAATTCTGCCCCATATTATCAAGAAGATTGGGTGACGGTGCGGGTATGGAGGGGCGCGCGCGGAATGCGGCGGCGGGGCCGCGGGTGTTTTGCGGTGGAAGCTCCCCACACGAGCCTACGGTCCGAGGCTCCGAACCCGCCGCCAACCGCCAGCCGCCACCGCCTCGTCACCTTGGCCGGGTCAAGAACCGCCCCCCTCGTGCTTCGTGACCACACCTCGGCCCGCCGCCGTCTAGCCCGGCCTTAAGCTGCACTATACTGCCATGCGGCGCCTATCTTTATTTTTCTGCATGACGGCCGCTGCTGCTGCCGGTTCGCTTTGCGTTATTCTATTACGACGGCAAAGCGAGAGCCCCGCCGGGTACAAAACGTGTCCGTATCTAGTCGAAATATCGTGAGCGTGCAGTCTTGTCTGAGGCCACGCACTGGGCGCGCGTCCAAACAATAGTTTGCCTTGTAGCGCCTTCTCTCTCTCTCTCTCTCTCTCTCTCTCTCTCTCTCTCTCTCTCTCTCTCTCTGTCTCTCTCTCTCTCGCACACTCCCCCCTTGTCTGTCTGTCTGTCCGGCCGCTGCAGTAATGCGCGCATATGCGTACACGAGATGAAGAGAGGATGGTGGTCAATTTAATTAATAATTGTAATTTATTCCAATTGTCTATGCGCGGCTACATGAAAAAAATAGTAGAGGAGCGGTTTGGTGGGTAGTGAACGTCTTTTTATTATTGTTACCTGAGAGATGATTCTAGCGCCGAAGCTTAAAACCTGAGCCATTATGACGCGGGAGCATGTATTTTAATTAACGCGATTGTCTCTCTAAATTGTCCACTTTTCGCTGTCAGAGAGAAAGATGACGGAGACGGACTCCCGCGCTTGCATTCGTCTCGCTCCGCAGCTCTAATTATCTCTCTCTTTCTCTCTCGCTCCTGCGGGACCCGCCGCCGCGGTAAACGTGCTCGATCTGACAAATCAATCCGCTCTAAGTGATACATAAAGGCGACGTCTCTGGCTCGGGTTGCGGCGGCCGTTTAACATCGTTATCGGTTCTTTATCACGCTCTGGCACCCCTTGCCGGTACCCGGAGCGGTACCCGCCGGTACCCGCCGGTACCCACCCGTACCCACCCGTACCCACCCGTACCCACCCGTACCCACCGGTACCCACCTACCGGTCGCCCTTGGCTGCCGCGATTGTGTAGCACAATAACTGTCGCCCGCGGGCTGTAGTTCATGTAGTCCCTTTCCGCGGGATAATAGCTGCGGGGCGGACTTGCGCGGCGGTGCGGTGCTGGCGAGGGGCGCCTGCGTGAGGCGGGGTAGGCCAGCCCGCGCGACACGGGTGCGTGCCGGCCGTGGGGGGCTGCCTACCCGGCAGGCGCCGTCAGCGCTGCGGGGCTGCGAGTCTGCGGGCCCTCTGAGAGGAGTGCAGCGCGCCGTTAGGCCCCGGCCACGGCCCTGCGCTGTCCCGTTAGGAGGCTGTGGGTGCAGCGGCTGCAGCGGCGGCAGCGTGCAGTGCCCCCACTCGGCTGTGCATCGGGTCGCAAAGCGGCCAGCCGCCGCTCCGCCGCCAGGACTGGCGTTGCAGATCGGGAAAACCCTTTTCGCTCTCTCCCTCTCTCTCCCTCCCTCTCTCCCTCCCTCTCTCCCTCTCTCTCCCTCTCTCTCTCTCTCTCTCTCCCTCTCACTCTCTCTCTCTCTCTCTCTCTCTCTCTCTCTCTCCTCTCTCTCTCTCTTCCTCACCCTCTCTCTCTCTCTCTCTTCCTCACCCTCTCTCTCCCTCTCTCTTCCTCACCCTCTCTCCCTCTCTCTTCCTCACCCTCTCCTTGACTCTCTCGCTCCAGGACTGTTATGCAGGAAGAGAGGGCACCACGAAGTGCGCATCGCCCACATCGGGCCCGGCGGTACTGTTCCTGGTTGGCGGGTCGGCCGGCTGCCGGGTTTCCCGAAACAGGGGACCGGTATGCGCGTGCGACGCCAGCGCGACCTATCGGCCTCGGAGCTGTGCGGCCGGCGGCGGCCAACATCTGGACGCGCAGCTTCCAGCGGTCCAGTTGTCTGGCTTCCTCCTCCCGCCCGGCCGGCGGCTGCTGCTGCTGCTGGTATCAGGAAGGCCGGGCCGGGCCGGGCCGCCGGGTTGGCGTTGTGAGCGTGGTCGCTCGCTGTGGGAATGCGAAAAACAAACGCTAGCTTTCCGGGGGTCATAAATTGAAGGAGCGCCTTTTTCCTCGTTCCCGGAGGGGGGGGGGGCGGAGTTTATTTTGCGATTTGGATGTTGGTCCGATCTGGTGTAAAGGAGCACGCCCACAAAGTGTGCAGTGCCCTGCTCTCTGCTGCCGTGTGCTTACCCCGCTTGCCTCTCGTCGTTAGCCAGAATTACTCCGAATCCCGCGTTACGTGTCGCCGTTCGGCGTCAGCCGGCTCGTCGGCGAGTGTGTCGGTACTCGGTACCGGCAGCCCTCTCGGAAGGGGTCCTGCCTCGCGTGCCTGACGGCGGCGGCGGCGGCGGCGCCCCTCACTCCCGTCGTGTGACGTCACGGGAACCGGTCGTCGGTCCGCCGGGGCGGCTGATTCCGAATAGCACTGCGTTCTCTGTCGCACGCAGAGGAGGTGCCGTGCGGGTGCGAGTGGGAACGAGCTACGAAAACAGTCTTCTCTCGCGGAAGCAGCCGGCGGGCGTGGTCCAGTGGCGGCACGGCACGGCACGGCAGGGAGTGTCGCTAGTCGGAGTGTAAACAGCGGACAGCCCCGTGTCTGTTACCCGCACACAGTCAAACCACAAGCACACACACCCAAAAACAAATCCAAAAAATAAATGATCGGCGAGATACTGAGTGACTTGAATGCTAGGTGTGCGAGATGCACACCAAGGTCCGGTCCGGTCCGGTATTTGAACAGCCCGCCGACTGGAACGGGGTTTCCGGGTTCAAGTGCCGCGGGCGGTGGGCGGCGGGCGGCGGGCGGCGGGCGCGGCCACGTGCTCGCGTCGCATCGCTCCTCCTGATGGTCTTTGGCGAACGAGCGCTCGCCTCTTGGGAGGATGATACATTTTCCCTGGAAAGTTGTCCCGCCTGTCAAGCGAGGCGTGGCGTGCGGCGGTCGGCCGGGCTGGCCGCCGCGCTGGCCGTCGGCCGGACTCCCCGCTGCAGGGAATTCCCCCGCGTCGCCTCGCCTCGCCTCGCCTCTCCTGGCGGCGCGTACGGACGGACGGCGCGGCACGGCGCGGCATCTTCTGCTCGCTCTCTCGACAGGGAGTCGAATAAATTGGACGTGAGGGGGGGAGTTTCGAAAATAAAGCGAGCAGACGGAAAGAGTGCCACCGCTACGGAATGCCCCGGTGCCTCCTGAAATGTAACAGCTCCTCCGCTTTTTCGAGACAGTTTTCTGTATACCCTCGATTTTGTCTCTTTCTTTAATCGTTCTTTTGCAGATCCTCCCTCTATGATGCCTTCGCGAACGTGCCAACTGTCCGCGGCCCGCGGCGCCTATTTCATTTCTCGGCCCAAACTGAATCCATTTATCGGCGATCGTTTCCCGTCCGGTACTCGCCTCGCCTGCCGCGCAGCCCATTCAGGACCATTATTTTCCAATTGCCGGCAGCAGCAGCAATAGCAGCAGCAGCGGTGGTAGTTTTTCTTTGTTCGTGAGGTGTGAGCGAGCGATGCGCGGACACGCCGTGCCGTGCCGTAGCCGTCCTAGCTCCGGCGGCGCCGGCCGGCCGTCTGTCTGCTGCCGCCGCCGCCGCCGCCCGCCGGGAGCGCCGGTGCGTGATATCTGGACACGGCTCGGCGTCGGCGCCTCCGCGCCTCGCGTCCGGACCCCGCTGACGCCGCTGACGCCGCCGTGGGCTGACGGGGTCCACAGCCCGGAAGGGAAGGAGAGGCGCGGCACGGACGCACACTCCAGCAGGCTGGAGGCTCCAGCTCCAGCACGGGTGGGAAGGCCGCGCTCGCTGTACCATTCTGCGTCTGCCTGCCTCTGCCGCGCTGCTGTGGGACTGTGCTCCCGCACATTAACCCAACCGCCCCGAAGACGGTTCTGCTGCTGCTGCGGCGGCTGGGCCGCGCGTTCAAATACCGCGGCTCCGCACATGGATGTCGGAGGTGGGCGGAGGGGAGGCGAGCCCCCCGGAGCAGGCTGTGGCCGCGGGGGTGTTTTCTGTGGACACCACCACCACGACGGCGATGTCGGTCCATGAGACTACAAGTTGTAGCCTCATGGCTGACCGTTGTTGTTGTTGTTGTTCCCGGCTGGCCGGGACGGCGGCGGCGCCGAATATGCAAATTTTAGGCGAATATTACGCGGTGCCGGTCGGGCCGGCGGGGGCCTCCTGCTCCTCCTTGGCGGCCTTGCCGCTGTGAGCACACACGGCACGCCACCAGGGAGCGCTGCCGGGGTTCACTGACCGGCCCGGGAGGGAGACTGACATAAGCAGCTGAATTTTTCATAACTACGTATGAAAGATTGTGCGGCGAATTGGTTCGAATTAACGATCACGCTTGTGCGTTGCAGCAGGCTCGGCTTCACTCCCGCAGAGCACCTGTGAATTTTAAGTATCATCTTTCCAGTTTTTTTTTTTTGTATTTTTCTTACATTTATTTTTGTATTTTTCCTGCATTGCGTATGCGCGTGCGTGCCTTATAGTCCGCGTGCCGCGCGTGATGTGATGTGATGTGATGTCTATGTGATGTGATGAGAGGTGATGTGAGGTGATGGGAGGTGGGCGTGTCCGAGGTCGGCTCGGTACGCACACTGCTGGCGTGTTCGGCACCGCTCTGCTGTGTAATTCCTCGGCCCTCCCGCCGGTTCCGCGTAATGCCGGCGCACCGAGAGATTTGCGAGATCGTCTTTGCGACCTGTGTGATGGCGGTTGTCTGTGGCGACCGGCCCTTGCTTGGGAGGGGCGCTCACAGAATTACGCCACGCGTTTGTTTTGCGTTCAACTATTGACGTCCTGCGTCGTCACGGGGCTAACCCAACCTATCCTCACACGTACCTCCTGGACCTCCACCACGCTTGTGGACGGCCCCTAACCGCGCGCCCGCACACGCCCCCGCGCGCGCTCGCTGCGTTGTGGCCGCCTCGATGCAGTGGCAGAGGGAGACGGTGCCCGGCGGGGCCGGCGGCATTACAGGAAGAGAGTGCAGGCGCGGCCAGGGGCCGTCAGGGGCACGCTGCCCGCGTGTGTGGCGGGCGCGGCGGGCGCGGCGGCAATCTAAATGGGGCAAGGCAAAGGCCAGCCGGCCGGCCGGCCGGGCAGCCGAGCGGCCGCGGCCGGCGGCGGCGTCCTGCCCTTGCATTGTGTCCTGCCGCCGTGCCGCGGGCCCCGCGGGCTCCGCGGCCAGGTGTCGTGTCGCCAGGTGTCGATACTCACGGCACCTTCCGAGCCCCCCCCCCCCCCCCCAGGTACGCCCCCTCCTCCGTCACCACCTTCACTCTCGTTTGCGTTGTCATTGCGACGGAAAATGTAGGTCCGACTGCGGAAGGCCGCGTGCCGTAGGGCCGCCGTCGCGCCGTCCGCGGGGGAGACGAGGACGGCCTCTAGCGCGCTCTCTCGCACCCGCAGCACGCGCTCACCAGCTCTGTTCCTCTGTTGCAGGCCCCCGCCGGACGGCACCATGATGTTCCCCATGCTGGAGCGGTTCAGGTTCCTCTACAAGTGGTACGTGCTCATCATCCTCACGCTGGGCTACCTGCTCGCCGAGCTGGGCCACTTCCTCATCGGTGAGTCTTCGTCGCGCTTCGGATCCGGTCTGCTGAGCCGGTATTTGAACCCGGCGGTGCCGCCGCCGCCGCCGCCACAGTTTCGGGAAGGTCCGGGTTCAAATACCGGCGGCGTGATTGTCCCCCCGTCGTGTCCTTGTCTGACGCCCGTCTCGTCACTTTGGCTTTTCCAGGGGTGACCAGCAAAGCCACGTCCAGGGAGCTCGGCTACGGCGACTTCGCCTGCCAGTTTATCAATGCGACACACTATGGCACCGGCAACCTCACCTCGTGCGACCTGCTCAAGACCCAGGAGGAGTAAGTATGCGAGACCGTGTCGGGCCGCCCGGGCTCCTGGCGCCTGTGAGTCTGAGGGTAGGCCGGCCCGCGGGGCACGCGTGCGCGCGGGCGCCGCGGCGGCCTACCCGCCGGGCGGCACTGTGTCCGGGACTCGGAGCTCCGGAGTCCAGCGGCTGACGGCGGCGCCCTGCTTGTCCCTCCAGGTGCGCGGAGGAGCCGCACTGTGAGTGGGACCGCAACGGCCTGGGCTACGACTACCAGTGGCTGGCCGGCCCCACCTTCATCGCCGTCTACACCATCGTGGGCGTCTTCTTCGGCATCGCCGCCGACCGCTACAACCGGTGAGTGTCCCGCGGCCTGTCGGGCGTCGTCTGCTCGGCGGATGGCTCCCCCCCGCCGTTGACTGACGTGCGGCCGCCGTGTGTTCCAGCGTGCGCATGCTGTGCGTGGCCACGCTCATCTACGCTGTGTCGGTGCTGGGCACGGGCGCGGCCAAGGCCTACTGGATGCTGATCCTGATGCGCATCGTGCTGGCGGCCGGCGAGGCGGCCTGCAACCCGCTCAGCACGGGTCTGCTGTCCGACATCTTCCCGGAGAAGGACCGCGGCCTCGTCATGTCCATCTTCAACTGGGGCATCTTCGGCGGCTACGGCCTCGCCTTCCCCGTCGGCCGCTACGTCACCCCCATGAACCTCTTCAACGTGGTGAGTACAACGCGGCGACGCTCCGCCCCCCGAGACGTCCGGCCACCACGCTGACCCCCTCGTTGTCGTGCTGCAGGGCTGGCGCGCGTGCTACTACCTGACGGGCGCCATCGCGGTCCTCGTCGGCCTCGTGACGGGCCTGACGCTCAACGAGCCGGAGCGCACCATGATCGGCGAGGAGAAGAACAAGGGCAACGAGGACGCGACCCTGGACCGCAAGATGGCCGTGCTAGACGTAGAGAAGAACCACCCGGAGAAGGAGGTGGAGAGCCCCTGGAAGGTGCTGCTCGAGCCCCGCGTCGTCCTGCTCTGCCTCGCCGCCTCCGTCAGGCACTGCGGCGGCATCTGCTTCGCGTACAACTGCGACCTGTACTACAACCAGTACTTCCCCGGCGTGGACCTGGGCTGGTCCCTGTTCATCGTGACCTGCCTGGTGGGCAGCATCGGCGTCATGCTGGGCGGCGTCATCTCCGACCGCTTCGTGCTGTACATGGGCGTCCGCGGCCGCCTGCTCGTCCTCGCCCTCAGCCAGGTAGGGCGACGACGGCGCCGCCGTCTATGGCCTCGATCTCCGCGAGGAACGCGAATGACATTCTGGCACTTCTTGTTCGCAGCTGATCGCCACGCCCTTCGCCTTCGGGAGCGTGTACTTCGGTCCCCTCTGGGCCATGATCACTCTCGGCATTGCCTACCTGTTCGGTAAGTAGAGCACACTCAGCATGTCCATTCCGGTAATCGGTCAAAACGTTTACTAATAAGTTGTTTCTTTCCCCTTTCAAAACTAAATAGCTGAAATGTGGTTCGGAATCCTCTTTGCCACTTTGGTAGAGGTTGTCCCCATGTCGGTGCGCTCAACCACTGTTGGGATTTTCTTGTTCGTCATGAACAACATTGGTGGAAACCTCCCTGTCCTGGTTGAGCCTGTCAGCAAATCATTAGGATACCGTGAGGCTTTGTACATCTTCTACGTGGGATTCCAATTCATCAGTAAGTTTACTTTTGTTTTTCATTTCTTATCCTTTGCAGACTTTCAAACAAGTTGGTCTAACTGAATTTTTCTTTTTGCCCTTTCAAGGCTCCATCATGTTCTTTGGAACCATGTTTTTGATGCCGAAGAAGCACAAGAAAGAAGAAATGCCGATGCAAGCACCTTCGAACGGTGTTGTCAACACAGTATCAGGAAATGTTGAGTCCATTCGACTGTGATACTCTTGACATGCCATCAGTAATCACCAAAGAGAACCAGGGATTGACCCTGGCATAAATCGCCATATTCAAATTTATGCCAACTGATTCTAGTGGAGGCTTTGGTTCGTGTCTTTACATGAAACATCAGTAGTATGCCCGTCATTCAGGCTTCTATGGTTTCTTATTTTCTCTCCATATTTTGAATGAAACACCTCCATGAGATGAGAACGAGACACTTCCTTTGAGCACACTTTCAGTAGCTCGACATCTTATCAAACGACAATCAAATTAGAAACTTTAGTTGACTTGCATGTTATGACATAATATGTTAAATCTTTTTAAAGACAGTTTTGACTAGTGCCCAAGACAAAATTACTAGAATCATTGGTGGCAGTTCAACTCACTCAAATCTTGTACAAAAAATGGAATTGTAATGGATCCCTCACATGAAGGAAAATATCCCATTTTCATTGTTTCATAATTTATTTTTTAGCAAAATTTGATACTTAATTTGACTTGCTGAGCTCATCTGAGCAAGCATACTTGTACATGATTATGTAAATGAGTTTAATACTGTAGTCATTGTGCGAGACTTTCCTATTATGTACATAAGAACACAGACAAGGAGTAAAGACGTGCGCTTTTATTACTCTGCAAAGCTCATGATCTAGGTGTTCCTTCTACTACAAATGACTGTGAAGTATAAATCAACCTCTCGTTTATGAACAATCTCACATGATTGATCTCAACTTTCACTTTTCCTCTGAAAGGAAACGGGATGTTGGTAACAGCACCATTCCAAGTAATCTTAACTAAAAACAGAAAATTATCTGAAATTGTGACCGATACCCACGTTCGGAGTGTGCTCTGTGTTAATTTAAAAACCCTCTGAGTAGACGTTGAATGTGATAGTGATGGAAAAGCAGAGTTGTGTTATTTATCATGGTAGTTTTCTAATTAATGGATGTGTAAAGTAAATATGTAGGTAAGAATAAATGTGATAGAAGGAATGCAGTGGAGATGTTCAGTTGCTTTCCCATGATGTATGTTAAGCTTAAGGTATCAAAACTAAGTTGTAAATAAAATGACATGAAATTTGTAAATGAACTTCTTTATTGCTTGACCCCGGAATAGACACAAACAAGAAAGTATTCAGAAAATTCTCGACATTCCACCGCTTAGCCATGTAAAGCACGTTGCACGCTGTGTATATGCATGTGCTCGTCACATGCTCAGCGAGGCCCAGAGCGAGGGAAGTCCTCGGTATGCGTATGAAAAATTCATCGCAGAAGACAAGCAGAAAACCACACAGAAACTAAGTCCAATAGTTTTTTTCGTGTAATCTAACGTTATTTGTTTTCAAGTCACCTATTGGTCATGTTTCGTAGAATATATCCACCTTCACGGCTCGGAACGTTTCAGGAACCGAAGCGCTACATGGGAAAATACAAGATAGAGGTTAATGGATGATTTTAACTGAAACATAACCTACCTGACAACATGTACTTAGTGCCGGTGCTGTGTTCTTTCAGAAAATCAAGCCTTTGACGGGTCCTAATGAAGATATCCTCGACATTAATTCTGATAATCAACAGGAAGCGCTCAAAAACGTTGTGGCACCATTCTGGAGTGTTCCATACAGTGAGCAGCTGAGCATAAAAGATGACTATGTCTCTTATGTCATTTCACAATACTTCTCAATTCTCAAAGATAATTTGAGCAAACCATCCAGGAAAAGAGAATTTAAGATTCCACCGAAACCAAAAATTAAAAGTATCACCCCATCTGTAAGCAATTTTTAGAAAACTGATAGTTTTGCATTGTAATATTTAAGTATAAGCTACATAAACTTTAAATTTCCAGCCAGTACAGTATCAGTACAGAAGTAGAGACACCTACATGGTTAGACCTGGACTTGATGGGGATCCCAAAACTGTCGGTCACATTGTTGGAAGACCATCTGAACAGAAGTACATATGTGTGCCACCTGTAGACATTTTAAGTCCATCTCGTCATATTAAAGTAGCTGAGGTAGAATCTGCAATTGCTGGCTGTTTTCATTTTCTCTCAAACAGAAGTTTTTTGATTTGTTTTATTGCTATTGTTGTCAGAGATCTTGTATTGTATATTTTTGTTTTTACTGGTCCTTCTAGATGTTTCAACATTATATTCGCTCTTCACAACTCCCAGCTTGTACAAATTTTTCTGAAGGGGGAAACTGGACACAGTTGCAAGTCCGATCAAATAATGAAGGAGAGACAATGGCACTAATAAAAATTCATCCACAACAACTGACACAGGCAGAAATTGAGGAGGAGTGTCAAAAGCTAAAAGAGTATTTTGATGCTGGACCTGGTTCAATCTGCCAGCTTTCATCACTATATTTTCAGGCCAGGTAGAAGTTATCTGGCACTTCTAAGTACTCGCATGATTATTCTCAATTGTATCTCAATCTTGTCCTTCTGTTTGTAGCCCATTCTCAAATGCATCGTCTAAATTGGCTCCGTACCATCTACTCTCAGGAAACAAATACCTTATGGAGAAATTAAGTGGACGTGAATTTGCTTTATCGCCTGCATCATTTTTCCAGTGCAATAGAAAAACAGCAGAAATTATGTACGAAAAGATATTTGAGACTTCTAATTTATCACCTTCAACTTCTATTCTTGACTTAGGATGTGGCATAGGTAAGTGGGGAAATATGTTTGCCTTTCTATCTCACATCTTTTAAACATGCTAAAACCCTAAATTGTTTTGTTTTAAATGTAAGGAACTATATCCGTTCTTGCAACACCGCATGTTCGGGGAACAGTAGGTGTTGACATAAGTGCAGAGGCTATCCAAGATGCCAAACTCAATGCAAGACTCAATGGCATTTTCACAGCCAATTTTACTGCAGGATCCATTGAGAGGGTAAGGTAGAAATAGTATGTTTTCAGGTGTGTCATAACTCATGTCAAGTTTCTAACATTTTCATGTAATGCAGAAACTGAAATCAGCACTTGAATGGCTTGAGGGATCCTCAGATATTGTAGCAATATTAAACCCTGGCAGATGTGGTGTTGGTATGTAGCAGACATTTTTTTAAAGGCAATATTTTGTCAGAGTCGATAAATTAATGCTAGTTTTCTTGTTTCAGAGGTCTCAGCCATGAAGCTACTTAGAGACACTCCTCAAATTAGGAGGATAATTTATGTTGCATGTCAGCCTGACCATGAGTGGGTGATAAGAAATGTATTAGCATTAATCAAACCGCAATGTTCTAGTTACAAATCAGCTCCTCTGAAGTTCAAATCTGTTATACCAGTTGATATGTTTCCTCAAACGACACACTGTGAGTTAATAATGAGATTTGACAGGTAGAAAATTGAAATTCATTTGCTTATTTTAAAAAATAACTTTATTAAAAAGAATGATCACAGTCAATAAAAGAAATTCATAGAAATTCATTTCCGAAAGATTCAGTTCTCCCCTTGCCCATTGTCTTCAATAGTTTTAGATGACAGACCAAGCAGGTGTCTGACATTTCCTTCACAATCTTGATGCAATGGAGGTTGAGACAACTGCAACACAGAGTATGCAAGTTGGAATATAACAGAAACCGTAAAAAAAACTTACAACAAGCACTACACGATAACACAAAACTGACCTTGAGGGAAAGAGCAAGGTGAGGTGGTGTCCACCAGGCAACAAGGCCCCACCACACAGCATCTGCATCCAAGCTATACAGATGCTCAATCAATGATACAGCAGCTGCCTGCACAGTTTAGGAAATCATTTATTATTGAAAAGGAAGAAGGCTAGAAGGAGAGGGATTGGCAAATATACTTTCTTGTAGAGGATGAGGTTGGTTGCAGCTCAGGTATGGGAGCGACACACTCAGCAATCCATAAAAGTCTTGACCTTTCAACTGCAAGTGGTAAACCAATGGTCCCAGTCCAGATAATAATGACAGCTGTGTTTTGTATTTTTGAGAAAAGCGGTACACTGATGCCCGATCTTTAAGATAACTATCACCTGAAGAACTTTTCAGAAACTTTTCAAATTGTGGTATAGCTTCCCTGAAAAAAATATATTAAAAAATAAGCCAGTATTCTACAAAATGATTCAGCCTGTAAAAATATGCAAGGATAAATATATTTTACTAACTTAACAGTGCGAGACATGAGGAAATCCTTAGCAGTTCTAGCCATAGTTTGTAACAGTTGAAATGCTGTGCGTATTATTAATGGAGGTTGACCCACAGCAAATCTTCCCACCAACGGACTCCACGCTAAATGTACTATTGGTAGAAGAGTGTCGGTGAACGGCTCTAAAGCTTGGAATCCTGCATCCAAAGTTCTTATAGCTAAAAACTGATGATCTTCCACTTGGGTGGGTAAAAAGTGTAGGCATCTTTTAAGTACAAGCACAAGTAACTTTGCCAATTCTGGAATGTCTTCTTTTTTATCTGAACTATCTTCCATCATGACATCTGAAAGGAAAAATAATAATTAAAACAAAATTGTTTTTACATAAAAGCTATTTTTCCCAGTTTAAGTTAAATTTAAGAGTCCAAACCATCTTTATTTTCTTCAGCAAGTACATGGGGCTGCTTATCTCGGGGAAGCTCCTGGGTAGGATCTCTTAAGTTTTCTTCCTCAGTTTCTTCAAATGAATCAGGTTTCAGTGTTTTCACATATTCTCTTAGTTTCTCAGCAGCTGTCCATTTGACTTGATTTGAACCTTGATTTAAACTAAGACTGGTAAAATTGTTGTTTTCACAAGGTTTGGCATTGTGTAAGTCTGCCTTTAAGTGATCCAAGTTTTCATCATTGCTACTAGGCTGCAGCCACTGACATACTCCTTGGGCAAAAGTGAGGAAAACTCGGAGATGTGCCTCATTATTTTTTCTTTGAGTAACGTCGCTACTTTGATGAAGAACCTGTAAAAAGAGACAAAAATGAAACAAAAACAAGAAACTATGTATTATTTATGTCTTTGAATAATAACTCAAAATAACGGGTAACTTACATTCACTACAATTTTATACAAGCCCAGGGCAATTTCAGGAGATGAATGGCGAAGGATCAAGCTCAGCGCATTAAAGACACCCATTTGTTCATCTGGGCGGCGTAGCCTCACACTCATACAGTGAGACAAGTAGTCCATGTTGTTAGATATTAGTGCGAGTAGGTCTGAGCTGAAACCGCAGGCCGCGGCCACGCGTGTTAAAGCCCGGCGGCCGGCAAGCGCAACACAGCTGTTGGGAGACCCAGCCTGCTCTAGCAGAGGGTACAGAACCCGTAGGAGATGACTCTGCGCCCTCTCCTTTCCTAAGGCATATATGCAGCACCCTATACCCTCAGTCAATAAGCAAACCTATAGGAAAACAAGAAAAATTTTAAAAGACAGCTTTTTACCTGCACATTGGATAAGAATACATGATAGTGACTCACTGTTATGATGTCTTGTTGTGCTCTGACAACAGTTGTGACACAATTGGAATTTTGTCTTAGTGGCCAAACATCAGGCAGCAAGTAAACATCTAGCAGAGAGGAAGCAAACTCAGAAGCAAAGTCATTTTTCACTCTACACGCAGAGAGCATGAAGATATTCAAGAAGAGTATGGATTCTTTTCGAAAATAAGGTACAGCAAGAAAAGTGTCCACAAGCTGAGATCCTAAAACGTCAAAAACTCCCACTGATTTTTCAGCCACTATATCACACAGCTGTTGAACATTATAGAGGGTAGCTTTATCAGAGCTGAATCTTAATGTCATCCAAGGTACATTTAAATCATCACAACGCTCCGATATTAGTTCTCTCATAGAGTGTTCATTGCTAACATTGACATTTGAGGGCTCAATAGTCACCACATGTAGCAAAGACAATGTCAATCGCTGCAGATGAGCAGAACTGCTCAAAACATTTCTCATTGACGGACGAAGCAACTGCACATAGCCTGAGAGAAGAGCTACTGCTGAAGCACCACGAGCTCCTCCTGAAATTTTTTACAAAAGCTGATTTAAGTTATCTGCTTCATGTCAATATAATAGGGAGGTGAAAGTCAAGCGCTGTACCTTCCTCTTGAACAGTACGTGGAAGTCTTGTCAGTAACATATAAAAGTTTTCTTCAGCAAGTTGGATGAAGTCATACCCATTATGCTCAGTAAAATATTCATTCAGTTGTTTGATTAATATCAGACTCTCTTCTCTGACTTCATAATCCTCATGAACTGATAGACGCACAACCGCATCAAGAAGAGGCGCAAGGCCATCCTTCAGTGACACAGGACTTCTTGAGAGAATCAGAAAGCAAGATTGAGCAACCACTTTACATACTTTGGGATCAGAGTGCTCACACTGTGCAGCAATTTTAGAGAGGTAAGGGAGTAGATTTGATGATATTTGCTTTCTCCATTCTAAGGTGCGCCCCTTCGAAGATTCAATCAACTTTTTAGCTCCTGCTGCACTACGAGAAATTTGTTCCTAATCACAATTTTTTTTTTGAAAAGGAAAAGAAAAGAAAGGTTTACAAAGTGTTTTTCAACACTGATTCATAATATATCATCAATATTTTTGTAGTACCGGAACAAAATTAGTGTTGTCACTCTCCTTAACTTCGCTCATCTGCACAAGAGCAGCCATCATGGTTTTTATGTCCGTATTGTCAACACTAGCATAGTCCTCCATTACCAGGGCAATCATTGCACTAAGAGTAAAAATGGCAGTCTGAAAAATGGGGAAGAAGGGTGTGAGTTTATAGGACTGAAAGGAACTTGAAGAATTCAGGCTGTTAAATGCTTACTGACCGATAAGACTTTACTTCCTTGCGTAATGTCCCCAGAAATAATAAACATCAATTTTGAGCATGCTCCAGGCAGGATGAATTGAAAGATATCTGCTACAGTTTGTCGCTCCCAAGGTGACCTCCTATCAAGACCCTCTAGGGGTATTTGCTGTAGGGCCAGTAACACCTCCATAGCCCGGACTCTGAAAGTTGATTTGACAATAAGTCAGAAAAGATTCACAAATCAATCATAATCTTTTATCTAATATATAACAAACCTTAAAGCTCTCAATTTCTCTGAGATTGCTAATTCTAGACAAGTGTAAGCTATTTGACATATTTCAGGAATGTTTTCTTTAGTGTAAAATTTATCTTGAACATCATGCGGCATGTTAGTGAGAACTGGTAGAGCACAATTCATTACACTGAGCTTCATTTCTTCAGGGACATCTTTAACTGAAATATCAAAGGTTAAAATGTCATCTCTTAAATAATACGTGGACACATTTAAAAGGAAAATAGTAAACATCATATCTTACTCATGTTGGGAGATTTGTGGTCAAATATTTCCATCATAATCATTCTCAGAATATTCTTCACACCATTTACACTATTGAGATGAATGGGAGCTAATATCGCATGTACACAATCCAATAGGATTATTTTTACCTCCTTACTGTAGGAAAGAAACATTGATTAGTGCAAAGTACAAATTAAAGGCAGTCAACATAGCTAAACCAGGAAAAAATTACATACTTCAATTTGGGATCGGCAATCTCTCCTAATATAGGAACCAAAATGAAAGTTTGAAGTTTCTGTAAAGCATGCTTGTCAATGGTGCTCAAGGTTTCTTTGAGCTGATTAGCTGTTTCCTTTGTGCAGCCTCCCAACATTCTATCAATTAATGGTTTTAGATACTGCATTGCTCGTGCCGCTTGTATCGTGTCACCCATATTGGCACAATGCTAAATTGGCACAGGGATGTCAATCAATTAATTGGCTTGAAAGGGTCATGCATTTATCCGAACTACCGTTTTGAAGATACCGTTGATCATTCTTCCCAATTTCTAGAGGGGAAAAAATAAAACAACAATAGAAAATGAAGGTTATGGTGTCCATGATTGCATGACAGTCACTTGCTCAAGTATATTGGTCATGGCAGCACGGGTGAATCGCAACTTTTAAACTCACTGTATAACTTTCATCTCACATGTATAGCTGCTATACGGGATTCTGGCTTTTCTAACAAAAAAATTGTGAAATCCTCACAGGAATGGATTTTCAGAGTCAGATGTCAGATTCAGGTTCAAGGAGACCGGCAAAAAGATGTTTACAGTGCTATGAGAAATTTTAGTTGTGGCTGTGCGGGGTGCTGAAAGTCGTTTTTAGTACGACGATTTCTTAATGCTCGTGTAAAGTGCGCATTTTTGTTGATCCGTGAGTCTTTACATCAGCAACGAATAATGTTTGTATAATTCTGTCATCACGAAGTGATGACACTCCCCCTACGCCCTGTTCGCAGCTTGAACCATATGAGATCAAGGTTAGACATTGCCTGAGTTACCTGTTGGTATTTTATTTTACTGCAAGCAGGTTTAATGTCGTCTTCATTTTCGTTTTTACTTTCATTCCTTAGGGTTGTTTTATTTTCACATCACTTTCATGATGGTGAAGAGCAAGTCTCCAAACTGTGTTGGTGTTGGCAACACACTCACCGCAGCAGCCTCTGTGGAGGACACGAAAGAACCGACTAAATTAGCCCATGATCTCAAAGATGTTAGCATTGTTCGGACTGATGACATATTACCCACTGATGATGTTGAGTTCAAAAATCTGTTATTACCGGACTTTATTCTCAATGGGCTCACTGCTGCAAATTTTCATAGGCCCTCACCTATACAGCTACGGTCAATACCTCTCCTACGTCTTGGACTTGGTTGGTTTTTAACTCAAATATAAATTAGACTTTGATTTATTTGTGTTTGTCTAATCATTATCCTCTTCTCGTCTCAGATCTTATTGTTCAGTCCAAGGCTGGAACAGGGAAGACTTTAGTTATAACATTGGCAGCTCTAGAAACTGTAAAATTAGATAGCAAGAGGTTGCAAGTTTTGGTTCTGGCGCCAACTCGTGAAATAGCACTTCAAACTAAGCACTTCATTTCCATCGTTAGTTCTGGCGTGAAAGGTAAGGGTTGATTGTAGGTTGGTTCCTCCTGCATTTTTGCACATGTGCTTTATTAATGCTCTCCTTATTTATTTATTTTCTGATTAGTGAGAACAGAAGTGTTCATAGGAGGTACATCAGTGCGGGAAGACAAAAAGAATTTGTTGGGGTGCCAAATTGCAATTGGTACTCCAGGCCGTCTGAACAGTCTAATAGAAACTGGTGATATGCTACTGGGCCATGTGAGATTATTTGTTTTAGATGAAGCAGATAAGCTCATGGAAGAGTCCATCTTTTCTCAAATCAAGTTAGTTCTCTGTAGTGATAATTATTGTATTACTGCATGGTGTTCTCTATTTATCAAATTTAATAATTCCATTTTCTGTTCTGTAGGTCTATTTCAAAATTGCTCCCACCTAATAAGCAGACAATACTGTGCAGTGCTACATTCCTTCACCCAGTTAAAAACTATGTTGTTAAACATATGAAAGAACCGTTTTGGGTCACTCCAGAGGAAGCCACACGGTTTCAGGCAGGCAATATTGAGCAACAGAAAACAGTTTCAAATGTTTGTGTTTGATGTGCCTTTTTCCATTTATTACTCACAAATGGTGCTCTTGTTTAGTAAATTAATGAAACTGATAGTGAAACTGAAATCTGTTTTCAGGTTTTATTGGGTGTAACACAATTTGTGAAGGAGGTGCCAAACCATTCTCAAATTGTTAAAAAACTTAGGTACAAGCTTGAAGAAATTCTAGACATACTAACTGGCGTTCCTTTTACCCAGTGTATGATTTTTTCAAACTATCAAACAAGGTTTTTATTTTTCAATCGATGTGTATGAAAAGGACTGTTAGTTGTCTTGTATTTTTTTTTAAAGAATTTATTTTATTTCACAGGGCTGAGACAATTTGTCATCAGTTAGTGTCAAATGGGTGGCCAGCCATGAGTGTTCGAGGCCAAGATGAACAGTCTCACCGGACAGCAGCTCTGAACTCATTCAAGGTGTGTGTGTGTGAATGAAATATTAAGCACGAAAACACAAGCCAAAGGGTAATGGAAATTTGATTTACAATATAACTTTGTTTTTTAGGAGCTGGGGTGCCGTGTTCTTCTGACCACTGATGTTATGTCTCGAGGTGTAGACTTTAGAGGTGTTGACTTGGTGATTAACCTCGATATACCTTATGATTCCTCCACATACCTTCATAGGATGGGACGAGCAGGGAGATTTGGTTCTCAAGGTATGGAAACATTTCATCATGTGTCCCTCTCTGTTGGTTGCATCGCACGCTCTCTAACATGTAATTATATTTTTTATAAGGTTGTGTCATAACACTTGCATCCAAAGGTGAAGAGGTGGAAAATTTTAAAAAACTTGTATCTGACATAAAAGATACCACAGTTTATACTTTACCCACCGAACTAAACCTTATCAAACAAGAAAAAAAGCAACAGACAGTCTTCTTTGCTCCATCGTCAGAACAAGGCAGTGACTGCTCAAGTAGCAGACAGCAGGACACAGAGTCTGGAAGTACAAGGAGGGAAGATATTATACTTGCAGATGAAGATGCTGTCATTCCAGATGCGAAAGAAGAATGTGAATTTAAAAATGAAGGGAATGAAAGGGATAGTCTTCAGAAGATAAAAGCAAGTGAAGAATTTAAAACTAAAGGTACAGTTTCAAAAGAAAATTGTGAAAAAAATGGAAATTTTGTCTTTGTTCCCAAGCAAGTTGAAACTGATGCTACACAAATTCTTACTTTGAAAGTTAATACTAGAAAGGAAGTAGCTGTGCAAAAGGCAAGTACCCACTTATCTCAGGTTCTTTGTGCTCCCAAGCGAGAGCTCTTAAAATGGCAACCTTTTGAGGAGCTGCAAAAAATGCTGTCCGATTGCACTCTTCAGGATGAGGACAGCACACATAAGGTTCTTTCCTCCGAAGTCGCACCTGAGAAAAAGGATTGGTGGCCTTCTGCAAGTATTGTGTTGACGGCTGCAAATTTGCATCTACAAGAACTAAGAGATGCGTCACGTAGAAAGACAGATCCACGTGAGAATGTGGGGAACGAAATATCTGATACTTCATCTGAATCGATTGTGAATACCTCGATGAAGAGAGACTACAATCAGGATACTAGAAAGAAATCCAGATCAAAGCTAAAAAATAGCAGCTCACACACTAGATTCTCTCAGAAAAGGCAGGCTGCAGATTCTCATGGAGCCACTCATGAGAGTTTTAACTGGCTGTGGGATGAAAGTTCAAAACTTTATTACGTTTGGGATGCTGCTGCCAAGTTCTACCACCTGTACAATCCTTATTCAGATCAATACTTTAAATGGGAGCCACAGCTCAACAGGTATTTCAAGTGGGATTCTTCATCAGGAATCTATGAATTATGGAATTGTGAGACAGGTTGCTATCATTCCAACAAAGATAAAAATAATGTCAGAAGTAGTTCCACACTAGATGAAAATTATGCCAATTGGTTTGCACTATGGAACAAGCATTTGAAACAGATGAGTTGGCAAATTTACCAAGTTGAGTATCTCAGAAATATGGTGAGCTTGCATCATAGAAAATGAAAGTCAGTTCAATTGAAGCAATGTGTGTGTGTGTGTGTGTGTGTGTGTGTGTGTGTGTGTGTGAGTGTGCGTTGTTTGGTATCATCTGGAAAACACGGATTGTGAAGCATATTTTCAGGTTTATTAAAATTGTCTACAAAAAAATATGTGAAGCACTGTGGGGTGCTGCTGCTTGCTCTACGTATATGTAAGAGACATTCAAGGAATTTTTATTTAAAGATTTGCAACAGACAAAGCAATGTTTTAAAGAGTTTCCTACACTATGATATTTGAGAATCTTTTAGAAAAGGAGGATATGTTTTTATCATTCATAATCCTTGTCATCTAAGAAATGGGTCTTTCAAATTACTCCTCTCCACTTTGAATTCCTCAGCGTATCCTGTTTGGTGCTCTCCTAGTACCATTCCTCACGAATCTCATAATACTGAGCTACATAGCTTGTCACATTTTGTTAAGTTCGGATCAAGAATGACTCAATACTATTTGTGCAATCAAATTTTGGAATGTGTCTATGTACTTTTTTCCCCTTTTTCTAATTCATCCCTATGCAGAAGGAGCTATTCTACAGGTCTATGAATGAAGTTGTGGAATGTCACTTTAATAAGAGTGCAGGATTTCACAACTTTCACATTGTGATGTTAAATTATTTTTTGAATAAACTTTTTTCAAAACAATGAACTGCATTTTTGTATATTATTTTGTCCTTTCCAGCTACTTTTTTTTTTTTCACTTTTGAGACTGAGAAATATGGAAAACATTAGTATCATCCAATATTCTCCTTCAATCATATAAGATAGGGAGAGCAATATCATAAACAGGCGATACCTGTGGAGTTCTCATCAATGGAGGAAGTAATAAAACAAGTTCAATGAGTAAGAAAATACATATATCATGGCTACTCAAGGCATTAAAGAATGGTCGGTCAAGAAAACATGTAGGACGCGGAGGGTGAATCTTCTGAACCCCTTAGATTAGTGCAGGACATTTTGTCACTAGCCTCTTATTTTAGTTTTGGTGGTCTCAAAGAAAATTTTATCATGGAGGGGGCTCGAGCACAATTTCACAAACCAATTTTTCCTGGATAAACTTATCGGGAAGTTAAAAGGCAAATGTCAACACAGACGCCTAAAATGCTGTTTTTACTTTTTATCGAGTATATTTATCTATAAACTTTGGTCATGTTTTATTGGGGGCTTCAAAAATAAGCTTATGCAAAGAAAGGAAGTCACAGCCTATTCGAAAATAAAATCTAATAACATAGCTCCACTATTTTAAAGGCTAGTCTTCACTTTTCTGTCTGGCAATGGACAGAATCGTGTCTGCAACACATACATTTTTGTACCCCAACATTTCTTGGTAAGACTAGCATCACAACTTCAGGGCACAAAAACAGGAACACTTGCCTTCAATAATATCACAGACAAGACTTTGAACAGCAAACTTAAAGCACCACTGCTTACAAAGTATTTCCTCCATTCTTCTAGGGTGAAGCTCTTTTTTCAAACATAACAGCACAGTATACTTTAAACACCATACAAATAAAAATATTTATATACACATTAGAACAACTGGAGGGATTTGGTGAAGGCATCTCTAATTTGTGCAGAAGAAAAGGGGTAGAGATCACTTAAATTTTAAGCATTATTTTTTTTTCTTCAATAATTTTTGGAAGGTTAAAATACAGTAAAGTAATGAGAAAATAGTATAGTACGAAGAAAAAAATTAATTTGGCAACCATTAACTTGAAGTTTAGATCTCGCCTCTATGGAAGTACCATCACTTTGCACTATAAATTTGGTGCTTAAATAACCAAACGGAAACTATTGTGCTGCCTTTCAGAAAAATTGTAGTATTATGACACCTTTCTTTCTATTTCTTTTTAGCAGCACACCACTCTTGGCACATTTTCTCACCCCTTCCACTCCTCCCACACATAACACGCGATGCTTCTGTCCGCACAGAGTGCACGGAGCCGACCGTCGGTCGCGGTCCTGGACGTGTCCACATCCACCACACGGAGGCCGAGGCCCTCTAGTCCCGGTTGCCGGGGTCGTCGGGGGACATGTCGTCGTCGGGGGTGGTGGGGCCGTGGCGCTCCATGTCGACGAGCCGGAACGCCTCCAGGAACTCGTTGAGGTCCACCTGGCCGTCCTTGTTCATGTCCATGGACCGGCAGATGTCCACGGCCTGGTCCTGGGACGCGTCCAGGTGCTCGCCCAGCAGCGCGCACGCGTCCGAGAACTCGTCCAGGGAGATGTAGCCTGCGACACGGATGCAAGGCGGAGCGTCAGGCAGGGTGCCCCCGGAGGACATGCAGCCCGCCCGCACTGCTGCACTGCGGGCTGCCAGGGCTGCCAGGGCTGCCAGGGCTGCCAGGGCTGCCCAGCGGACCGAACACGCCCGCTTTTTCACCCCCTCCGTCCAGGCCGTGCTGAAAATAGCGACCCGCGGGGGCTCGGCGCCGGCGGCTCAAAGGAGGCCCGGACGCGGGGGACGCCGCGCCGCGCCACGCCACCGCGTGTTCGAACCACATTGCGGCTTCGAACGCATCGAACGCGGGTGAATAAACCACGCGACGCGACACGACGCGACGCGACACGACACGACACCGATGCTGCTGACGCTGCGGCTGCGCGGCAGGGACGGGGGTGGGCCGGTGAAAGAATAATACGAGACGGAAAGGGAAACGAGGGGGAGCAGCCGGGCTGCGCTACGCTAAGGGTGCCGGAGCCGGATGGGGGCGGGGGAGCACGGGCGCGGGCAGCCCGCGGTCGCGGCGGCGGCGGCGGCGGCGCGCTCCCGCACCGTTAATTTATCACCATCTAGCGCGGCGGCGGGGCCGGCGGGCGGCCGGTATCGAACCCGCGCCCCGTGTCGTGTCGGGCCGCGGCCGGGGGAACAGGTACGTGGGTGTGGCGTGCGCCGCTCCGGTGAAAGGCCATCAGCGCCGGACCCCACCGGACCCCGCCGGCCCGGGCTTCGTCTGCTCCGGCTAATAGGGCTTTTCTCCCCTTTGTTCGGCCCTTTTCTAAATCGGAGCGCAGCAGCGCGCATTGTGGCCGGCCAGGCAGAGGGAGAAGGTGGACAAGGCAAAGAATTAAAAATAAAGTACGGAACGCTGCTCACCTGAGTTGTCCTTGTCGATGATGCGGAAGATGGCCTCCAGGCTGGACTTGTTGCGGTACAGCGTCTCGGCCACCGTCCCCGTCTCCTGTGGCATCAGAGGCGACTCATCAGCTCTCCGGTCTCACAGCGGGCTGGCCGGTCAGAAGTGGAGTCCTGTATGTCCTGGAGTCCCATCCAGGACTCTAGTCAGAAGCCCCGCGCCCCGCGCACTCCCCAGGATAGGCAGCCCGCAACGCAGTAGCGCCGTCTCCCCGCCGGTGTACACGTACACACACACACACGCACGCACGCACACACACACACACTTACAGGCGAGGTCCAGTGCATCCCAGAAAGACGAGTGGGCGTATTCTGTTTCCCGTTCGAAATAATTAATGCCACCTGCCTGCCGCTCCCTCCCTCCCCTTCCGTTGCACATCTCTGCTTACCACCTCCTCCTCCTCCTCCTCCTCCTCCTCCTCCTCCTCCTCCTCCTCCTCCTCCTCCTCCTCCTCCTCCTCCTCCTCCTCCTCCAGCACAGCGACTGGAAGCGAAGCGACGTCCCTGCGGCGCCGTTGAGGGGTGGAGGGAAGGAGAGGTACAAAGAGGGAGGAAGAGAGAGGTTGAGAGAGAGAGAGAGAGAGAGAGAGAGAAAGAGAGAGCGGGAGGTAGAGAGATACAGCGGGAAGGAAAGAGATGCAGGACATGTAGGGGTGCGGGGCAGGGGGATGAATAACCCAAACGCGGCGGGCGCACGGGTGCAGCCAGCCGACTCTGACACCTCGCAGGGGCGGGACCAGGCGGGACCAGGCGGGGGGACGACATGGGGGCCACGAATGCGAATAGGGTAGCTCGCCGCTTCGACCCGGCTGGTAATTCAGCGGGCATCGCTGAGGAATGTGTCCACGACGGCGCCAAGGCCTCTCTCTCTCTCTCTCTCTCTCTCTCTCTCTCTCTCTCTCTCTCTCCCTCCGCCCGCCCGGCCCCCGCGGCGCGGTATACTCTTAAACCCGAGCGCGGGCTCTCTGGAATGTTGCCAATATAAGAAGATCTCCGCGCGGATCGCGCTTGATGGCAGCAGCGAGGCCCACTCGGGCCGCGCCGTGCCGTGCCGCGTGCTGTATCGCAGAGGCCGGCCGGCCGGCGAGCTCAGCAGGTTTATCCACCGTGGGTCGTCGCCGTCCTGGGCAGCACTACGGTCGCCCCCACGATGGCCTTGAGGGGGGCCGGCGACGCGTATCGGTTTTGGGCGATGCTGCTGCTCTCGCTACCCGTTCTCCGCGGAGGACCCTCGGGGGGGGGGGGGGGGCAGGACCACGCCCCCCCCCCCCCCCCGGCGGCCCCCGGGCGGCCCCCCGACGGCCCCCGACGGCCGCGGGGGTGGCCGACGGGGAGGCTGCTGGGCGCCAAGGCGGGCGGATAGAGGGGTCATGGCCACGGCCGGGACGGACCCGGGCCGGGTTTATAGGTCCGTTTACGGGTGCGCTGTAAAGGAGCGGGCCGCCGCTCCGCCGCACCATCCAGCGTGGCGCGGCGCGATACTCACGGCCGTGACGGTCCGGCGGGCGGCGGGCAGCTGGTCCTGGAAGGTGGTCTGCCACTGCACCTTGCCGGTGCCGGGGTGGACCGTGACCAGCTTGTGGGAGAGCATGCGCCACGGCAGGCCCAGGCAGGTGCGCGCCTCCAGCACCTGGCTCCACTGCGACACCGTCACGTAACCTGCGGCACAAGGGAGCACACGAGTCAGACAGAGAAGGTGTGTGTGTGTGTGCGAGAGGGAGAAAGGGAGAGAGAGAGAGAGAGAGAGAGAGAGAGAGAGAGAGAGAGAGAGAGGTCCTGCAGACTCCAGCCCGCTGCTAATCACATACGCAAGACACCCGCCCACTCCATCTACCCAGACCCAGCTCGCTGTCCACAGTGGATTTCGGGTCGCTGGCAAGCGGCGGGGGCGTTCGTTAACAGGCGTTAGCGAGTTGAGCTCGGAGAGAGCGCGCGAGGGTGAGAGAGGGAGAGAGAGGGAGAGAGAGAGAGAGAGAGCGCGCGCCGCAGGAGGCGAGAGAGGGTGCTCCGCTGCGGTTTGGAACAGCAGCTCGCGGGGAGGGCGAGGGGTGGGGGCTGGAGGGAGGTTAGCGACTTGGTGATGATAGTGACGACCGAGGAGCGAGAGGACGGCCGGGAGAAGGGTTGGGGTGGGAGAAAGAGAGAGAGAGAGGGGGGGGGGGGGCACAAGGGCGCGCGGGTCCCGCGCGGCTCTTGGCTCGGCCCGACCCGGCCTGGCCTCTGGACAAGGGCAGCGAGCAATAATTATCGCCCACGTGACCTCCCCATCCGTCATCGGGGACCCGGGGGCCGCCAGGGGAGCCGCCGGGGGGCCGGCCACTCGGCCCCGGACTGAATAATGAATCAACTTGAAATCGCAGAGCGCGTCGCATCGCTCCGTCACCGTGGCCGGCGCCGCCGCCGCTGCACCGCACACCATAGACGCCGTTCGGGGCGTCGGTTTCCGTTTCGCACCGGGAGCAGATGGCTTGGGTGTGTAGGGGACACCGATCAGCCGTGCGCCGGCCGGGGGCGGCAGGGGCGGCGGGGGCCCCACTAATGCATTCGCTCGTCCCGCCTGCCCGCCACACAGCTGAGCCGGGCGGACGCCCCACGGCTTTGCCTTTGGGGCTCACAGTGCCGCCTCCGCCTCGCTCAGTAGAACGTCTTTTCGGACCCCCTCCCCCTTCTCTCTCTCTCTCTCTCTCTCTCTCGTCTATGGAGCGCCCCACGAGTGCGACAGAGACCGCGCTACGTAGGCAGCTTTCCTCGCTCAGGTGTCTCCGTGACCCGCAGCAGTTAGCCCTCCACTCGCCGCCGCCGCCGGCCCGCCTGCCGTGTTTATGTACCCATTTTGAAAGAGGAGCCTGCATGGCTGGCCTCGGTAGTTTACGAGCCCCGAGCGCTCGCGCGAGAGGTAGTATTCGAACCCACGCCCAGCCCCCCCCCCCCCCCCCTCCACGAAGCCGTCTGTAATTAGGTAATCCTCACACCACCCACCCCGCCGCGGTCCGACCTTAAAACCGCCCACCGGGGTAAGAGATTCAGACCTCATCGCCGACTCTCCCTCCGCCGCACGGCACGGCACGGCCGCCTCTCGCTGCCGCCGCCGCCCCCATCTCTCCCTCTCCCTCTCCCTCTTCCTTCCGCCGACTTGCGCCTCTCCCCGGGTTGTGTCTCTTTTAAATTAGGCGCCTCCGCTCTCCCCGCCGCTGGCTCCACCGCCACCGCCACTGCCACCGCCACCGCCGCCGCCGCCGGCGCCGCCGCTGGCGCCACCGCCACCGCCGCCGCCGCCGCCGCCGCTGCGGCGCCTGCAGCCAGCGCCGTGTCGCGCCACCCCTGACCTTCCCTTCCAACACCCGCCCCACCCGGGGCCGCACCTAACCCCGCGCGGCGGCTGACGTGGGCGGCGGCGCTCCAGACCGGCCGAGACACCGCCTTTACTCTCCTACTTCCCTCCTCTTCCTCGGCCAGCGAAACACTTCGCCGCCGATATTCTGACGCCACGCGTGTGGCACTGTACCGCACCGCCCGGCAAACGGACGCACGTCGGGTAGCCTGTCCCGCAGCACACCCGGGGGAAAGAGAGACAGAGAGAGAGAGAGAGCGAGACAAAGAATATAAACGGGTTTCAATTAAGAAAGCGAAAAGAAACAAAAAGAAGTAAACGGGGGCTGGGTCGGCCAACAACAGGAAAGGCTCAATTACGAGGGAAACGGCTGCAGAACGGGCGGCGCGGGGGATAAATGCCGCCCTATACGAGCTTTATATATCCATCAGGCCGGCCCTTAAGACCGTCTCGTCTCTCTCTCTCTCTCTCTCTCTCTCTCTCTCTCTCTCTCTCTCTCACTACCCCTCTCCGTCCCGCGGGACAGACTTCTGCTCTGCTACTACTACGAGCTCATGGTGGCGGTCGTGTGCGTGCAGACGGCGGGGGCAGATAAAAACACAAAGGAACGCCCCAAAGCGCGGCCGACAGGGACGTTAAGGCCGGACGCCGCGCCGTCTTAAACAAACGCTAAAAGGCGGTGGCGGCGGCGTGGGGTGGGGGGGGGGGGGGCACGCTACGCGAATATGTAATAATAGTAAAACAATAAAGCGCGCAGCCCCCGCTGCTGCCCGCAGGGGCGGTGGCCCTTTTCCTCTACTTTCTTCGATGGGGGAGAGCGAGAGGGGAGGACAGCAGGGCGAAGGCAGGGAGAGAGAGAGAGAGAGAGAGAGAGAGAGAGAGAGAGAGAGAGAGAGAGAGTGGGGGTAGAGTTCCGTCTTGTCGCGTTCAGGCGCTCCGTCAGCACCAGGGCTTACATTAGGAGGGGCAAGAAGCTTCTGCTGCTGCTGGCGGGGCACAGAGTCGGCGGGGGGGGGGGGGGGGGGGGGGCCTTCCTCCCTGATACGACTCCTCCGTCGCCGCCGTCGTCGTCACAAACTTGACTGTCTCCGGTCATCTCCATCCCACTACCGTCAGCCAAGCAGGCAGGCGGGCAGGCAGGCAGGCAGGCAGGCAGGCGGGCAGGCAGGCGCGCAGGCAGGCAGGCAGGCGGGCAGGCGGGTCGTTGAGCTCCCACAAAAGGAGGCGCCAGCAGCAGGGCGCCTGGGCCCGCCTAGAGAGAGCCTCTCTAGACTTCTGAGTCTCTCTAGGCTCGCCTGCTGCGGGCTGGCCCTGGCCCTGGCCCTGGCCCTTGAGCACTCTCTGGGCGTGCGTATGGCAGAGGGGGAGGGCCGAGGCTCTTTGCTTGCTGGGCCAGGATCGGGATACCGCGTACCGCCCGGTGGCGGCGCGCCGACGCGTCCCGCTGGGCCCCACCTCTGAATAGGGCCGAGGGCCGCGGGGGCGGAGGGCGCGGTGAGGGGCGCGGCGGCGGCGGCGCCCTTCCCCTTTGGACCCCCGATACGGGCCGGGCCGGCCTCGGTGGCCTCAGCTGCCTCAGCCAGGGCGGCGTCACTACAAAGCAACGGTGTTTGGGGACGGCGCGGCGCGTGGCCGTGGCGGGCAGCCGCGCCGCCGTCGGACCCCGTCGGGCCCCGTCGGACCCCGTCGGACCCGCGGACCCCCGGGACCACTAGGACCCTGGCAGTCTTCGGCTCAGCCCAGACTCAAAAGGAGGCCGCGCGCCGCCGACCCGATCCCTGCCCTGCCCCTGCCCTGCCCCTGCCCTGCCCTGCCCCCCCTGCCCTGCCCGGCCCCTGCCGCGCACTGCTGCACAGTTATTTAGAAAGCGGCGCCCCTCCCGCCCTGCCGTCCCCTGTCGTGGCCACCTCGGTCACCTCCGGGGTCGATAGATCGGATAGAACGCGCGCGACAACGCACCCTCCCCCGTACAGATAGAGAGCACGATAGAAGACAGACAACGCGCGTGACACACCGCAGGGGCCGCAGGGGCCGCGGGGGCACAGGTGTACAGCACACAGTCAGCGCCCGACTCGGTGTCGGCACAGAGCTGACAAAGTGGTTCTCGCTCTGTCTCTCTCTCTCTCTGTCTCTCCTTTATTACGAACTGGGCGATGGGAACAGAGAGAGAGAGAGAGAGAGAGAGAGAGAGAGAGAGAGAGAGAGAGGGGGGGGGGGGGGGGGGGGGGCTACTGAAAATCGATTGCAGGGGGCGAGGTTTATCGTGCAGCACAAGCGGGCCGAAGGCGGATGGAGCAAGACTTTCGCTTTTACACCCGGCGAGAGAGAGAGAGAGAGAGAGCGACAGAGAGACATAGACAGAGAGAGAGAGAGAGAGAGAGAGAGAGACAGAGAGAGACATAGACAGAGAGAGTGAGAGACAGAGAGAGACTACCCCCTCGGCCGCACCGGGCAGGGTGTGTAAGCTCACCCGAGTTGTCGGCGTCCAGCTTGCGCAGGTCCTCGGTGAGGAGGTCCCGGTGCTTGAGCAGCTGGGCGCGCAGCTCCCGCAGCGCCGAGCTCTCGACGAGGCCGACGCGCTGCCGGAAGGTGAGGCGCTTGGTGTGCGGCGTGGCCGTGGAGAACTGCACGAAGCGCGGCGCGAGCTGCGGCCCGGACAGCGTCACGTACGCGCCCGTGTTGGAGCCCAGCTCGTAGTAGTTGGAGGCCGAGAAGATGGTCACCACCTTGCCGCAGCACCGAGGCACAGTGGAAATGGAAATTAAGAGGAGAATTTTATTTTTTCGAAAATACGCAAGATGGTCCACTTGCGCAAAAATTTTGGCACGCCCATTTCCTCACACTTCTCGACAGCCGTGCCGCCGCGCCGACCTCTCCTTTCAGCACATTTCTCTGCTCGCCTGGCGGGCACTCGGTCGCGGTGTGCGGGGGAGAGGGCGGGAGACAGAGAGAGATGGGGAGACGCGGAGGGTGGGAGAGAGTGGTGGTGCGAGAGAAAGAGAGCCGTCCCGCCGTCGCTACGCTGTCACCTTCAGTCGCCTGTCTCGCCTTTTGCCGTGGCCCCGCCGCCCCGCCGCCGCCGCCGCCGCCCCCCGCAGCCACTTTACTTTCCGCACTCAAACGACGGCATTTGAGCCCCCGTGCCGCCGCCGCCGTGCCGCGTCGCGCTGCGGGCGCTATTATGTCTGCATCTCGCTCCCACCCACGGCGCGGAGCAGGCGGCGACGCACAAGTCGGATGTCTCTGTCAATCCGGCGGCGGCCCGACGCCGAGCCGGGCAACTTCCTCCTCCGCCTCCACGCCGCGACGCCGCGACTCGACCCGCACCCCTGGAATTATATCGCCCCGGGGAAACGGCCGGGCACCTTTCAAGGTTGTAGCGGGTGGGAGGTGCGGGAGGTACCGGTACCTCCCTGCCGTGCGCCGCTCCGCCAAGGGAGTAGTTCCACCCTGTGTGGGGCGCGTTTCCGGTAGCAAGGAGGGTGTACTGTAACGTCCTGCTGTAACTGAACCGTGCGAAATAACAAAATAATGTGGCGTTACGTAGGGTGCGGGTGGGAGAAAGCGATTTAATCCTTTTTTGTCCGGGTCGGAAAACCCGGTCACATCTGAGGGCGTCTCAGCCAGCGTCCCCATCCCTCCTCTCTCTGTCTCTCTCTGTCTCTGTCTCTCTCTGTCTCTCTCTGCCTCCCCCTCCCCCCCTCTCGGCGGCTGCGTCACAAATTCCAGCGGCGTCCTCGTCCCCCTATTTCTTCGCCAACTTGGTTGCACCGTCCCCATTTGAATATGAAAGCCCATCCTGCGCTCGGCCGAGCCGCAGCATGCCGCAGGCCGCAGCCCCTGGCTCGGACTCCGCCTCCCAGTGCGGCCCGGCACCGCGGGGTAACCCTGGGGTAACCCTGGGGTAACCCTGGGGCAACCCGAGGTAATACGGCTCACATAGTCGGTACCCTCTAGGCCTTACCCTGGTGTCGCCCGTCCCTGCCACACTCATTACGATCCTATCAGATGAAGGGGCAGGGAAAAGGGTCTGGCCGCCGGCAAGAGGCCCCGCCGGAACACGGGGCCCGAAAGGTACCCCCGTTTCCTGCGGCTCCCTTTTGCTCTGCGACACACCCTTTCTTCTGGCCGCTGTTCATTTGGCCGACGTGAGGTCCCGTGAGAGCGAGAGAGAGAGAGAGAGAGAGAGAGAGAGAGAGGGAGACAGCGAGAGAGAGAGAGAGAGAGAGCGATGTGGTGGTGGGGGTATGATACAGAACTATGGGGCCACAAGGTCGCAGGGAGCCCCAGCAGCCACCCAGTCTCCGAGGCCAGCGAAGCCGGGATTGAAAGTACCTTTCCGGTCTGTTATAAAGTGTCGTTTAAAGTGGGCTTAAATCTGTCGGTGCAGCCGCGTGAGATTACAGCAGTGAGAGCGACAGAGACAGAGGGAGTGGAGGGGGAGGTGGCCGTCGTGCCGCAGATAGGTTATACAGGCACAGGGCAACACCAGCACCACCACCACCACCGCCTCGTAAATTTCTCATCGCGACGAAACGACGACGTGTTATGACTGCTGTATATCTATCTGTCCGGCAGCTGTTCCTTTATTCAGCGTGTGACGCCCGCTGCTGGGCCGTGTGTGTATGCCCCGCGCCTGCAGTGGCGGCGTCAGCTGCAATGTGTGCGTGTGTGTATGTACGTGTGCCCCACATGCCACTGGACCGTATCTCCTCCCTCATCTGGGAATTTCGATGACATCCCATCCGCTCTCCCTCTCACTCCCTCCCCCCCTCTCCCTTGCACATCTGGTGTGCGCTGCGAGACGTCAGCACAACACTGTATATATCGAAGAACGTGTTTTATCGAAAATAATGGCCGGGGTCCGCACCCCGCAGCAGCAGGCTCGCCGCCGCAGGCCCCGGACACAGCCGGCGCAGCACCACACACACACACACACACACACACACACACACACACACACACACACAAACAGTATATCCCGGCGTCCACACCAGCCCTAGCGGGCCAACCAACGCCCCCCCCCCCCCAAATCATTTTGCCAATCAGCCCTTTCTTTCTCTCCACGCTCCCCTTTGTGTTCTCACCTTCATTATGTCCGTTAGGCAACAGCACAATACGGCACGGCACGCGTACGCAGAGACGGATTATTACTATTATCAATATTAATAGTATTCCCGACGAGCCGCGCGCGAAAAACAAAACAAAAAAAAAGCGACTCTAAACTTTTTAGCGAGTTTTAAAACAAAAGCGAAAATAGAGCAGCGGGCGAGGAAGGTGGTGGTGGTGGAGGGGGACATAAAAACGCAGAGAGTATTCATTAACGGCCTCTCGAGGCGACAAGCGGAATGGCAAACGGCGCGCAAGGCGCGAGAGAGGCGGCAGCTGCTGCCGGCCGGGACGGGGAGCCGGGGAGCGCCTCGCAGGTAGGCAGTCCCGCCGGGCGCCGCCGCGCCGCGGGCCGGCCTACCCCGCCGTCTGCAGGCGGCCCGCGCCGTGCCGTGCTCCGTGCTCCGTGCCGCGCTGCCGGCCTTCGCCGCCTTCCGCCCGCGCCTCCCCAGGTCGCCGGGTCCCGCCTCGGATTTTCAGTTGGCGTGCTCCGTCGGTGTGAAATAAGTTGGTGGGTTGGCCCCCGGGTCCCCCCCCCCCCTCCGGCCCCGACGTAAGGGAGAGGGCGTGTTTGTTGTCGGCGAGCGGAATGGATAAATGAGGCGCAAACGGGCGGAAGGCTTTAGCCGACCGCTCCGGCGGCCTTACGGACGCCGCTCCCTCCCCCCTCCGCCCCCCCCCCCCCCCCCTCCGGCCCAACGCGGAAACCGCCGCCCGCCACGCAGGGCCGGCCCTGCCGCCCCCCGCGCACCCCTCCAGCGCCTTCCTTAACATTGCGCGAACGCGGCCAAAGGAGAAAAAGTTGCCGGCGGAAACCAAAAAATGAAAATTGTTGGGCGTCGGCGCCACGGCGAGGGAGAGAGAGAGAGACAGAGAGCAAAAGGAGATTGGAGAGAGGGCAAGAGTGCGAAAGCAGATAGGAGGGAGAGAGAGAGGTTGGGATGGGGGGGAGGGTGGTAGAAAGACGGAGAAAGAGACACGCCCGCGTCCACCAGCCACGTAAAACCGCTTTTAACCCTTTCGGGGCGCGGCGTCGGCGGCGGCTCTCGGAGAGCGCACAGCAGCGGCGGCACGCGGATCCCGGGTTCGATCCCCGACCGCCGCCGCCTTTCCGCGCGCGTCAATCTCTTTCCCTCCCCGCGGGAGGCATATTCATATTCATAAGCGCCACCGCCGCCGCCGCCGCCGCCAGCGCGTTTCATTATATCATTCCATTTCTCTCAACTTAGTGGGCGGCGGCGGCGGCACGGAGGCTCACCGCCGCGCCTAAATCGCCGCCCGCTTAAACACGGCAACGGCATGGCGAGCGGGACAGCGGCAGCCGGCCGACTTTATTATAAGGCCGTGCGGACTCCACATTTCACTGTCACGTGACACAACAGTGCCCCCCGGGGGGGGGGGGGCGTCCGTGTACGCGCCGCCGTGTACGGCAGATGAATGAGGACGTACACTGCGTCCTGCTGCTGCTGCTGCTGCTGCTGCCGCTGGACAGCGGGCGGCACGCGACACGGCACGCGACACGGCCCGCGTGATGTGCGACGGCCCACACCATCACATCATCGAGCTGTCCGCTATTCTTTACCGCAGCGTTCTCTATGTCTCTGTCTCATTCTCTCTCTCTCTCTCTCGTATACCCTTTCTATCTCTTTCCCTCGTACAATCTCCCGTACACCTTCTCTCTCGCTCTGTCTCTTGCACACACACACACACACACACGCACGCGACCCCTCTCTCTCTCTTTCTCTCGCACACACCCTCTCTCGCTCTCTGTATCTCTCTCTCTCTCTCCCCCCTCCCCCCATCTCCCCGGGCCATCCCCCAAACTTGTTGCACGGCCGTGTTATGAGATGGTGGTGGCCGGCCTCGCGTGCGTCACCGCCGGGAGTGTGGGCGCGATGGCGGCGGGCCCCGGCACGGCCGGCTGGGCGCAGCCCGGACCGCGGAGCAAGGCAGAGCAAGGCGGCGTCCTGGTAGCAGACCACACCCCCCACCCCTTCTGCGGAGGGCGGCCGTCGGCCACCCCGGGTCGAGGCACAGGGCAAGGAACAGGACTAGAACAAATACGAGGACGTTGCGGGGATGGAAGGGGCAGGGAGAGAGAGAGAGAGAGAGAGAGAGAGAGAGAGAGAGAGAGAGAGAGAGAGAGAGAGAGAGAGAGGGAGGGAGGGACGGGGTAGAGACGTTATTTGCAAAAGTTATCTCCCTCCTCTTGCGCCGCGCCTTTTGTGTACTACTACTACTACTATCTCCGTCCCTCTCCCACCGCCCCGGCGCCGCCCCCGCCCTGATCTCTCTAGCGTGCGGGCGGGAAGTCGTTAGAGCTACCCCGCGCCCGGCCCGGACGCGCCGCGCCGTGCCGGTCCCGCACACGACGGCCCACTCGGATTGATTACCCAGAAAAGTTTGCAGAATTATCTCCCCTCTGCCGTGCTGCTCTGCCGCTCTGGGCTCCCCTTTCGGAGCTCTAGGACCGCTGGATACGCGGCCGGCAGCGCTCCGCACAGCAGCGGGGACCCGACAATAGGAACCCAACTATAACTATTCTAGCAATCGGCTGACTGACTGGGCCGCGCTGCCCGCCGCCCCGCCTGCCATGCCATGTGTTGCGTATCTAACCTCCCTCTCACTCTCTCTCTCTCTCCGTCTCTGTCGCACACGCGGTGGCGCACCGCACTCTAAACCCTCGTCCCCTCTCTCCCTATCCCTCTCTGTGTGTCTTTCTCTCTTACACCCACAGTGCGTGCGTGCGTGACATTCCGACCAACTGCGTGGGCAGGGCACGTGTGTGCCTTCGCGGCGGATTACCGTGTGCGGGTCAGTCAGACGGCACGTGTGTGTGTGTGTGTGTGTGTGTGCGGGAGGGCGCCCCCAACAGGACGGGCGCGTGTGTCCCCTCACCTTGCCGCCGTGGGTCAGCTCGTAGCCGCCGAGCTTGCACTCGTGCGAGCGCACGATGTACGAGAGGCGGTACTTGGCGAGGAACTTGTCGGTGACGTCCGGCCCGAAGTAGGTGCCGGCGCCGCGCAGGCTGTTGGGGATGCAGCCGTCCGCCGGCTGCGGGTCGCTCCACAGCAGGTCGAACACCTGCGGGGAGAAAAACAGAATATGTTGCTCATCAATATGGGGTTAGTACACAACACGTAATCGAAATAATAATAATAATAATAATTCCAGCGGCGTGGTGAATTATTTTTTAAGTGGTCGTCGCGATCGCCGGCCGCGGCCTCGACCTTTTTCACCCCCTTCCCCGGTTCGACGCCAACATCCCGCCGCCCTCTGACCCCGGCGGCAGCGCCCGGCAGCGCCCCCGCATTCTTGCAAAGTAATCATAAACTGATTTCACACCCGAGTGCCCCCTCCCCTCCCCCGCCCCCTACAACCCCCACGAGCTCCTTCTCTATTCATGGTCCTGCCGCGCGGCCGCGCCCTGCCGATAACGCTCCTGCTGATAACGCCGCCGCGGCGATATCTGCCGATAATGAAGTGGCTGATGAGGGGGGGGGGGGGCGCAGCAGCGGGTCGCCGCCGCCCCCGCCGACACTTCCTTTTCTATGGTTTTCATTATTTTTTTCCAGCTGAATGAAACAAATTCCCTTCCCTCCTGGCGGTGG
>CM049602.1:4590091-4677591 GCA_026979955.1 Megalurothrips usitatus
TTTTTTTCTCATAGTATGCAAAATTGCAAAACTTTTAAAAATGAATAAAAATACTATTGATAGTGTCATTTATCTTATCCACGAAGTCACGACAGCACTGACGACTCCGATACCCTTCCGCGAAACCCTGGCCGACATGGGCGGCAGAGCGCGCAGCCATCAACCGGACAGAAGCAAAAAGGGGAAAAAGAAGTGGTAGTACGTTCCCGTGTGGCAACGCGCGGTAAAGTTCCCCCGCGGTCCGTCTCTGTCGACTGGACGCGATAGCGGAGGCGGGGCCGGGTGGAGTGCCGCGCTGTGGCGCTGGTGCACTACGGCCGCTGTGCTGTGTCGTGCTGTGCCACAAGAGACTCGGCCACAGCCGGGCGGGGCGAACAGAGAGGGGAGGGGGGCGTATCTCCAGAGGGGTGCTTGGAAGGAGTGCGCGCCCCGCGCCGCGTTAGATCGAAGTGCTTACGATTCCGCCATTAAAAGGGAAAAGAGCGACGGGCGCGGCCGTCTCCCGGCCGGCGCCGGGACGGACCTCTCCTCCTATATTATCCCCATCAAAGTCGCCACTCTCCCCGGCGGCGGCGCTGCGGGGGGCCACGACCACACCCCCCGGACCCCCCGCGGACCGGCGCGCCTGCTGCCCCGCCTGCTTCGCCTGCTCGGCTTCGGGCTCAAGGGCTCTTAGTAGTTTGTGCGCCGTGATGCCCACAGCCCCGCCACACAGCTTCATTATCACGGCCTCGTTGGCGGCGGCCAAAGTCACTATTATGGGGGGGGGCTTCGCGGGGGGTGGCGCGCCAGCCGCGAGGGCCGCGGCTGCGTCGTCGTCGGCGCGGGAGCCGCGAAGGAGCGAGAGCCGCCGTCGGTGATCGCAGCAGGGGGGATGTACACGCCGCGCGGCGGGGTCACCGCCGCCTCACCTTTCGACGCGCCGCGCGCAACACCCAAAGGGCAGAGTGCAGAACCCGCGGCAATATTTACCGACGGCCCGAACACGGCACGCCAACCCCTCGCCGGCACTGCGGGGGGCCCGGGGGAATAACACTCCGGCAGTCCGACTTTATTTTTAAATCCCATCCCGGACGCAGAGCTCCATGGCGGCCACCCTTACGGCCACCCTGACGGCCACCCTGGCCACGGCCCATGACGGCCACCCTGACGGCCACCCTGACGGCCACCCTGACGGCCACCCTGACGGCCACCCTGGCGGCCACCCTTGTTGACCACCCTGTCGGCCCTGTCGTCTATCCTGACGACTGCCACCCTGACAATGGCCACCCCGACGGCCCCTCGACGGCCACCTGTGCCCCCCTCCCCCCTCCCCTCCACCACAGACTCACCGCGTGTTCATGACGTGGTCCTCGTGGTTGCCCCGGTTGAGGAACACCTCCCCGGGGAAGACGAGCAGCACGCCGAGCAGCAGCAGCAGCACCTCCAGCCCCTTCTTGCCCCTGTCCACGAAATCGCCGTTGAAGATGTACGGGCTGTCTGGGGACGGGAGCCCGTTCTGGAACAGAGAGAGAAAGCGGGGCGGCCCGCCGGGAGTGTGCGTGTGAGAGAGAGGCGGAGGAGAGAGAACTCGTGGTGCCAAAGGGAAAAGAGAAGAGAGAAAGGTCATGGAGTGCACGCCCCCCCAGAGCGAGCCATCCGTCTCGCAAACATCGGATGCGACAATAAGACAAAAGAGCAAAAAATAAAAATGTTTAAAAATGCCTTTCGAAAAACACTTTGCTTTAGTTGGGTGGTCTACCTTGTGGAAGACGACGAGCAGGTCGTCCAGCTTGCCGTGCAGGTCCCCGCAGATGGTGACCTGCTTGCTGACGGCCGTGCTGCACTGGTTGAGGTTGGGCAGCCGCTTCAGGTGCTCGCCGGCCTCGATGAGCACGCCCGCCACGTACTTGGCGTGGAGGCGGTGCGGCTGCGGGCGGGCAGAGAGCGAGAGAGAGAGAGTGTGAGAGAGAGACGAAGACAAGCTGCTCGCCGCCGCCGTCGTGACGGACAAAAAAAAATTGTTTGACACGCGAAAAAAATGATGGGTGGCGGTCGGATCGCGCGGCGCGCAGCGTCGATCACTCTCCCCGGCGCATTCAATAATTTATCGGAAACTTATCTCGCGGGGCTCCGCGCCGCGCCGCGCCGCCTAACCATCCCCACACACGACGGAGGGCGCGGCCGACGCCTCCTCGCTCCTCGCTGCCGTGCGAACGCGCCGTTTGTCACAAACGAACGGGACAAATGTCGGAGCGTGTAAATGGCGACGCGTTGCTTCCGGCCGAGCGGTTCTTTGGTGATGCCGGACGCCGGCCGGGCCGGCCGGAGCTGCCGGGGCGGACCGCGGGGGCGCCGTCCAATATAGAAACTTGCAGAGGAAACAATGTGCGTGAGCCACACACACACACACACACACACACACACACCAAAGAGGGGCGGGCGGATGAGATTTCACGACCGCCCGACCCAACTCACCACACTGTTAGAGACTTTTCTTTTTGGTCACAACAATTATTAGGAAAATTTGTATCGATTATATGTGTGAATATAACAGGCCCCCAGCAGCATCTCTCGCGCGCGCGGTTTGCGGGGAGATTGGCGTGTATACGTAGAGGGCGGGTGGTCTCTCCAGGTCCGTACGCCCGGAGCCCGGCTGGAGCCCGGCTGGAGCCCGGCTGGAGCCTTGCTGGAGCCTTGCTGGAGCCTTGCTGGAGCCTTGCTGGAGCCTTGCTGGAGCCCGGCTGGAGCCTTGCTGGAGCCTTGCTGGAGCCCGACTGGAGCCCGGCTGGAGCCTTGCTGGAGCCTTGCTGGAGCCCGCCGTGCGGTCCGTCCCGGAGTACATCATTGTCCCCCCGGGAGGGCGGCCCGAAGCCCCGCTCCGCGCTCCGCCTCTCTAATGACTTGGTCCCGGACAGCTTTACCGGCTCCGGCGGCGGCCCCGGCGGCGGCTCCGCGGGCTCTCACCTTCTTCCGGCGGAAGGAGTCGATGAGGGCCTCCAGGTCCTTCCGGCGCAGCGGGAACTTGAGGTGCACCCCTTTGTAGGCCGGGTCCACGGGCTGCGTGAGCAGGTCGTGCTCCAGCGGGCTGCTGGCCTGCTGCGCCGCCGCGGCCGCTGCAACACACAGTCAGTCCTCCATCATGACGCCCGGCGGCACGCCACGCCACGCCACGCCACGCCATGCCACGCCACGCCACGCCACAAACCGATAATCGATACGCCATGCAAATAAGCGGCGAACGCGTCGCCGGAGCAGCCGAATTTCAATATGCAATATACTTGTTGGCGAGGGGCGCCGCTGCCGTCAGCGGCCACGCCACGCGACACGCCACGCGACACGCCACGCGGCACGCCACGCGGCACGCACGCTCCGCTCCACCGGGCCCAGTCGCTTTCAAGTCTTCTTTCCCAGCCCCCCCTTGTTTTCTCCTATCTTTTTATTTTTTGTTATTATTATTATTTGCCCCCCGCCCCCCGCGCTTGCTGCGGTCGGCTGAGCGGCGGCTCAAACGCTTCCAAAGCTCTCAAAGACCATGAGAGGGGTGCAGCGGTGAGGGGGAGCGAGCGAGAGGGAGAATACCGAAAATGTTAATTTATTCCCGTTACACAGTATATCCGTGTTTGACAGGCCGCGGTATGCGGGGGCGTTGGTCGGTCGATTCCGATCTTGGTTGGGGGAAACTAGAGCAGTAGTATGTTAAGTCGGGCCGGACGCCGCGCCGCCCCGTAAATCTGATTCTGTGTACGCTGCGGGAGGGGAGGGGGGGGGGCGCTACGGGGCCCAATTACCAGGGAATGTGTCTGCGCGGCCCGGGGGCAGCCAAATGAAGCGCACTGTATGCGCGGAGGCACGTCGCGGAGGGACGGAGGAGCGCTGCTGCCGGCCGCCGCCGCCGGGGTTGACTTAGGACACGCTCCGACCGTTGAATTAACCAAAGCGGTCCGCTCACACACTGCCACACCGCCGTCATCTCCGGCAGATACTCCCTCGCTCTCTACCTCCGGCCTCCCTCCGGCCTCCCTCTGGCCTCTCTCTCTCTCTCTCTCTCTCTCTCTCTCTCTCTCTCTCTCTCTCTCTCTCTCCCCCCTCCCCCCCTTCAGGAACTCGTCCTGTTTCGGTGCAGCTTCAAGTACCGCATCACCTACTCGCTACTACGTGCCCCCCCCCCCCTCTCTCTCTCTCTCCGCCTCGATACACATTTTGCAGGCTGTACGTGTGTGGCGTCAAGGCCCTACCCTGCCTTGCCCCGCCCCGTCCCGCGTCTCGCGTAGCGTAGCGTCCAAGTTCCAGTTTCCGCTCGTGGCACTTTGCGTGAGAGAGAGAGAGAGAGAGAGAGAGAGAGAGAGAAGAGCGAGCGAGAGAGCCGGGGGTGGAGTGGAAGTCCGCCGCGGCCGCGGTGCCCGCGGTCACCACGCGCTGTACGCTAACTCAGTTATTCCCAACACGAGTGGAAGCTACTTCGCCCGCCTCCGGCGCCTCCGGCGCCTCCGGCACCGCCAGCACCTCCGCCGCTCTCCGGGCCCGCTCACACGCCGCCGCCCCCGCAGGACCACAAGTACAACAACTCCAGCAGCACTCACCTGCCGTCTTGATCCTCTCGGCCGGCACGGGCTGCCTCGTGGGGTCGGGGATGTGCGTGAGGAGGGCGTTGAAGAACTTGTACAGCTGCGGCAGGCAGAAGAGCACGCATGAGAGAGGCGGCACGGCGTCACGGGGACACGCACGGCAGCGGCGCGGCGTACCTTGACCTGGTCCTGCTCGCCCTGGTACTCGATGCTCTGGAAGATGGTCCACGTGTACCGGCGCCGCACCTCCATGCGCGCCAGGTAGCGCCGGTACCACTGCTGGATCAGGATGGCGGCCTTCATCGCTGCGGCGGGGAGGACAGTGGTCAGACAAAGGCACAACACGTCGTCATCAATGCTTATTTTTTTAAACAAAATTAATTATATTAATTTTCTCATCGAGAATTCTTTTCAACACATTTTGCGCTAATCACTTTTTGGAACACCATTCTTGAAACATCATTTTTGAAACACTAAATAAATCAACAATTTTTTAAACAAATTTTTAGAACAAATTTTGGAACAACTTTTGGAACATTTTTTTACGACAACTTTTACAACAAATTTTGGAACAATTTTTGACACTAAATCGATAAGCGCGAACGCAGTGGTTGCGGTCGGTTTTTGTCATTACGCGGGGGTGGCGTGCTTATTAATGCGGTCTCGGCAGGGGATGTCCGGCGGCGCGCGCTGCCCGGCGCTGCCCGGCGGCGCTGCGGCCGCGCTCCGCTGCCCGGCTCGGCCATCGGCCGGCCGCAGCGCAGCCAACAGCATCGCGCGCCAAACCAGGCGGCAAAGCGGATGTCCGTGACAAGATGAAACAAAACGCGAACGCGGCACGCCGCGTCGGCGGAAACGCCAGCGGCAGATAGGGAGGGAAGGGTGCGAGGAGGGGAGGGGAGGGGAGACATGCCGCCGCCGCCGCCACCCATGAAAGGCGAACGACGTTCACAACAGAGCTTTGCGACATTATCCCATTTTCCCCTCGCGGCAGGAGGGAGTCGGCGGCGCCGTTACCCCCCCCCCCCCTCCTGATCCCGGATGTACTTACTCCTCTCCACCTTGGGCATGGAGCAGTCGCTGTGGTGCTTGGACCGCGACTTCCAGCCCCGCAGCAGGTTGGCCGGGGAGAGGGAGTTGAGGAAGGCGCCGAGCACGCCGTGCTTGTGCTCCACCACCTCCATGCTGTCGCCGTCGGACCCCTGGCCGCCGCCGCCGCCCTGGCCGCCGCCCTGGTGGCCCGACTGGCTCCTCGAGCCGACCCGCGCGCTCTCCGCGGGACCTGCAAAAGGCGAGTGGCCGTGAGTGCTGCGTGAATGACACGGGCGCGGCCACTCCTCCACGCTTCATACTCGCAGAAACGGAAAAGAGAAATGCAGCGACGCAGGGGAGACATTCCGAGTACATTCCACAGACGCTGCTGCTGCCCTCACAAGGAAACACTGCGCGGGCCGGTCTTAGACCGACCGACAGCAGCTATTTTTATGTTAGAGAGAGAGAGAGAGAGAAAAGAAACTAAATTGTAGCGAAATAAAATCGGAAATAAGTACAAACATTCTACTCGTCACAGATAACGACGAGAAACGCCACCCAAAAAAAATTGCAGTGCGAGGCATGTTAACATGCAGCACCAGTTACTACAGTGCTGACTACGTACATACATGCAGTAGGCATTTCTAGCGAGGCTTGAGAACGGAAGCGGAGGAACTTTCCCAAGACCATTTCTGTTTCCGGAAGTACTCTTGATCTTCCACTTCCGTTCTTGGGCCTCTCTATGGAAATGCCTATTCGGCTTTGCAAATCAGACGCGGCCTCACCGATGCGACACCAGAGCACAAAATTACGGAAGCGTCTCATTTCCGAATCAAAAGAGTCGCATGCACAACAAAGTTCAAAGAAACAAAGAAAACAACAAGACAGACAAAGCACACGTAGACACATGATACCAAGTACTGTATGTACACCACCAACACAACGACAAGACAGAAAAATGCCAGCGACGCTTCACGCAGTGCAAAGCGTCCCCGTGCTAAAGTACATTACACACATACACAATGTACACGGCACAGCAATAACATATACACAAAAGTGCAGAACGGCGCGAACAAACGCCGCGTTCAATGATGATAAAAATGATTGTAGGTACGAAAAGTTGTATTTTTTTTAGGAGAGGAATAAAAACGGATAGCGGGAGAGAATGGTGGGGTACCTGGCACCGAACTGTCCGAGTTGCTGGACGCATCGTCGTCAGTGAGGCCCGTCTTGTTGGCGCGCACACAGGAGCACACCCCGGCACATCCCGACGGCATCTACGCAGACAACGCCCAGACTGTAGTTCTGTAGTCCTATAACACTAGTTTTAGGATTGTAGTTTGCATACTGTTACAGAAGTATGTGGTTGGCGCGGAAAGTCGTATAGTTTTCCTCCAATGGAACTACGGTTTTCTGTACAAAAACTACAGTTTAACTGTAGTGTATTGGTGTAGTTTGTGTCGGTGGCCGTGGCGGTTAGTTAGTTATTGACGGGTGGGTTAATCAGCATACGAAGACACGCGCATACATACAAACACGCAGACATGACACGACGAAGACGAACCGCAAGCGCAGAGAGGAGCAAGGAACAACACACACACGCACACACACACGCACATACACAGAGTCACACAAACGAACACAAGAAAAACACCCGGCGACACGAAGCAATAACGCTTGCTGCTGCTGCTGCTGGCGGACCTTTGCTCCTGGCCCGCTGCTGTCGCTGCTGCCGCAGCCGGCGCCGCGCCCCCGGCGACACGGCTCTTCCGGGCATCGCCCCCGCCCACGCGCCGCCCACGCGCCGCCCACGCGCCGCCCTCACGCCGCCCTCACGCCGCCGCCGCCCCCCAGCCACACCTGTCACAGCAGCGACATTTCCATTTTTCAGACGCGGTGTGCGCGGGCCTTCTCTCCAACCAGCGTCTCAACTGCGAGATGTTTGAGGGACAACAGGTCTTTCAGATACGGCCGTCCCGGTCGTCCTGCCACAGTGAAACTACAGTTAAAACTACAGTGCCCAAAATGTAGTTCCGCACACGGTAGTTTTGATTGTAGTTGCACGACTGTAACTGAAGTGTAGTTATCGCGAAAAACGACAGTGGAACTGCAGTTTTCTGTAAACAAACTGCAGTTTGATTGTAGTTTTTGGTGTAAATCACACTGTAGGAGGCCCTTGGTCCCGAGGGGAGAGCGAGAGAGAGAGAGAGGGAGAGAGCGGGTCCTTGGAGCTGGAGAGAGATAGAGACAGCAGGAGCATCGAGTCACTGATATGCAGGGGGGACCTCCTACATTCCGCAGTCATGGCGACGCACTATTTTCCCTACGGAGGGGGGCCGCTGTGCCCCGCAGGCTCCTGTCCGGCGCGGTCGGCCGCAGCGCAGGGCAGGGGCTGAGGTAGACAGGGGAGGGGGGGGGAGGGGGGATGTAATTGGATTCCCTGACGGGCCCACACCAGACTGCGGCGCGACGCCATGTGGGGAGGAGACGAAGCCCCGGCAGTGTGTTACAAGGCCAAGGGTATGCCGGGGGCCGCATGGGGGGCGTGGGGGGCCACCGCCGGGCCGCCGGGCCGCCGCCGGGCCGCCGCCATGCCGTTGTCCGTGAGACTTAAACTTGTTGGTGTCCAAAGCGGAACGCGACGCGGACGGTTCTTCCCCACACGAAAAATAAAAATAAGTAAATAATCGGAATGAGAATTCTTTTTGCCGACCCGCAGATCGTGCTGTTGTCCCGCAGTGTTGAACAAGGCGGCCGGCTTTCAACCGCGAACATGTCGGTCGGGGTCGGCTGCCAGCGCTGCGTTGCGCTACCTGATGTGCGACGCGTTCTTGGCAAACCTGCTGCTGCCAGGCGAGTGCGAGAGAGACAGAGACAGAGAGAGAGAGAGGCAGAGGCAGCCGCTGAAACGTGCACCCCCGCACTGGAATGTAGCCCTCCCCTTCTCTCTCTCTCTCTCTCTCTCTCTCTCTCTCTCTCTCTCTGACGGACGCGTGCCGCAGCATGAAACTTTGCGCAGCTGAGACGCCACGCAGCGGCACCGCCAGGACCTGAGGCCGCGGCTCGGCTGCCACCGGTGGTGCCTGGTGCCTCTGGCCTGCGGTAGCCCGCGGCTTGTCGCATTCGTCTCTCTCTCTCTCTCTCTCTCTCTCTCTCTCTCTGTGTCTCTCTGCCTCTGTCTATCTTATCTTTCTTATCTGCCGCTTTCTCTCTCTCTCTCTCTCTCTCTCTGTCACACCGCAGGTGTTACTCCGCTGTAAACGGCGCTCCTCTCGTGACGCTCTCCTTACAACCGTCCCCCTTTTACAGCCGGAGACGTTACGGTTTCACCTCGCCTTTATTTTCTGCTTGCGCGTACACCTCCTCCTCTTTTTCCTCCCCGCGTCTCCTCGCTTTAAAGAGTATAAAATAAAGGGGCGCCGGGGGAACAGAACAGAGTGGCCACCTGCCTCCGCGCGCGGACTCGCTCCTCCAGGACGTATCGCGATATCCTACCGCCCCCACCCCTCCCGGTCTCATGGATATTTATTCCCAGTCAGGGGGCCGCGCAAGGTGTTCAACGTCACCGTTGGCCCTCGCCCCGCACACTTTATTTTTTTGTTCTACGAATTAATTAGTTCATTAATTAAATCTGAGCGCCTGCTTTACGGTAGTCCCTCGCTCGACCCCACGGCGGAGGCCCAGAGGCCACCTTTCACTTGGCGAGCGCAGCTTCTAACCTTTGAACTACCGTTCGACCAAGAGCGCGCTGCTAATACCATTTTTTTTTTTGGGGGGGGGGGGGGGTGGAGTGAGTTTTGATTTACAGGACAGAGAGAGAGAGAGAGAGAGAGAGAGAGAGAGAGAGAGAGGGGGGGGGGGGGGGGGGGGGGGGGGGGTCATTACAATTTTCGTCGACGCAGCGGAGAGAGGGATGGAAGGGGGAGTTCCAGCTGTGATCCAATCAACGGAGCCGGCCGCCTCAATTGATGAAGTGGTCGAGGGGTAATAAATCTTAAAGACACAACCTTTAAACAGCGAATCCTGAAGGGCCGGACAGGGCAGTCCGCACGGGCAACGCTCGCAGCTGGCACCCACCTCTCACTCTCTCTCTCTCTCTCTCTCTCTCTCTCTCTCTCTCTCTCTCTCTCTCGCTCCTCTCTCTTCTCGAACGTCTCATGCCACCTTTCTGTCGCTCGCGTATCGACCGAACTGCGTTACGGGGTGATAAAAAAGAACAAAAACCCTTACTGTTTCGTCTCGTGGCCCTCTTTGACCTAAATTTAAACCACACAATCTTTTTCACGAGATTCTCGTCCAATAATTCGTTTGCTTCCATAAGGGTATACAAGGCTTAACCTGATCTTGGGATTAAAACTCGTCTCTCTACAAAATAACAAAAATGACGGCCCCACCGTCTTTGCTCTTTACTGAAAGAACCTCCCCTCTCCACTCCTGTACCGGTGCACCGGCGTCAGAGAAAGGCGATAGCTCCTCGGGGACGCGGAAATTATCTCCGAAAATCTGGCAAACAAATCCCTTTTCGGACGGTTCTCCGATGAGTCGGTTCCGGCCGCGACGCGGACAAGCCGTCTGTAAGGAACCCAGGCCGTGTAATAGTCTGTTTATTTGTCGTGTTGGCGGAACGGATGCGCGCCGGCATTTGCACAGAGCCTTGTTTGAAGTGCGGAGAGACCGAGAGAGAGAGAGAGAGAGAGAGAGAGAGAGAGAGAGAGAGAGAGAGAGAGAGAGAGAGAGAGAGAGAGAGAGAGAGAGGGAGAGAGAGGAGGAGGAGGAGGCAGTGATAGAAAGGCGTATGATCCAAGTATCCGTCTGATGAATCGTCATTCCTTTGAAGCCTTATCCTTTCCTTGTCGTCGGCTCGGCCACTGTCGATCCTCGACGCTACCCCCTCCCCCCCCCTCTCTCTCTCTCTCTTCTCTCTCTGTCCCCCTCCCAATCCATCCCCTCCGTCACATTTACATTTCGCGTCATCGTATCGTAGTACACTAGAGTCCACGAGAAGAGATAAGAGAGAAACGGAGAGGGAGAGAGAGAGACAGAGACAGAGAGAGAGAGGAAGGGAGAGAGAGAGGGACGATTTTGCTTGCGAGGCACACTCTTTCTGCTAATTATTCAAAAAGCGGCGGCGAGTGGATGTAGCGACAACAACAGTCTTCGTTAGGGTCGGCGGAGGCGCTGTTCGTTATTCTATCAGAATAATGATTTTGCGAGCTGAGCCGGCCCGCTGCCGGCCCACCGGCCCCCGCCGTCCGCCGCCCCAGCCGCGCTCGGATCCCACTTTGCTTCCGCTTCCTCTTTCCCCCGTTTGCGTCTGATTTCGTTTTCTGGCGACGCGGTAAAAAGGGCGAAGTGGTGGTGGGTGACCGGAATACTTTCTCCGCCGCGGAGGGAAATGCTGAATAATTAGTTTGGCGACGGAATGATTTCGTCGTCGCCACGATTCTGCGGCTGCTAATTCTGGTTTTGTAATTGTTTATTTCCTTTTAAAAAATTAATAAAAAAAATCACCTTGTTTTATTTTGCTCTCGCAAAAACGTCCCAGCTTTTCTCGCGGACTGCAGGGGCGGTCTCCGGTACCTGCAACAGAACGAAGCACCGTGTTCGGTGAGTGTGTGAGGGGCGCTGCATAATGCTGCGGCATGACGGGGGGTGCGCGGGCAGAGTCGACACGGACACCCGAGGCGGAGGTCTGACAGATGGCGGAGGGGCCGGAGGGTCCGGAGGGGCTCCAGCAGCCTCCAGCCGGCTCCAGCAGCCTCCAGCGCAAGGCTCCAGAGGGGGCGGGACAGGTGGACAGGCACAAATAGGGCCAGCACGGGCCGCGAAGAGGGACTTCACCTCCCCACCAAAAAAAAAAGGAAGAAAAAAAAATCGGCTCACAGGAAAGAAATAACAATCAGAAAGCATCGTAAATCGCAAAACTATTTTTTTTTGTATTGGCAAAAAATACGCGAAACTGTTTTAAATAGAACAAAAAAAAAACACACACACACTTACAAAAACAAACCACTCCAGGAAGAACGTTTGCACTTGCTATTCAGTTCCGCCGGCAAAGTCAGCACGGTGGCGGAGGACCGCAGGAAGCTGGAAGGGGGTGAAAAAAAAATCGCAAGTCAGACACACAGGGACAGACAAATGGACGCACGGACGCGCAGACAGCAGCGCAGTGTGTGTGTGTGTGTGTGTGCGTGCGTGTGTGTGCACCGCCCTCTCTGTTTAACACCCGCATGAATAAGGTATGTTTGCCTGCGGAGCCGCAGAATAGTCCTGCCTCTCCCTCTGTTCCTGTGCGCCTTCCGCACGCGCGCCAAATACAGCTCTCGGTATGGCGTGCCGCGGGGGCGGCATGTGGGGGCGGCAGCGTGCCGCGGCAACAACTGGGCACAGCAGAAGGCGGGGGCCGTCGGCAAACTATGTGTGCCTGGCGCCGGGGGAACGTCCGTAAACTTGCCCAGCGCCATTAGAGGGGGTCAGCGCGCGAGCCGCGCGACTCGCTGCTGCTGTCATGGCCTCGTTTTGTATCCACAGGGTGCCGCAAACGCGACGCGGCGACGAGGATATGAGAAATAGCGAGTAGTTTGAGCAGCGCAGCGGGGCGGCCGGGGGCGGTGCTCCGGGGGGACATGCTAAAGCTCCCCGCGCCCCCTCCGGACATGACGTGAGGATCCCATGCGCCCCCCGCGCGGCCCGCATCATAACAGCCACCCCCTTGACGTGGGAGCCCCCGAGTGCCCCCAGGGCTTTGGGGGGCCCCGCCGCCCCGCTCCCCCCCGCGGCGTGACACGACGTGATCGCGCACACGCCCCTGAGCAGGGCGCTTGTCACCTCCGGACGCCAGGCCGAATACGCGCGCACCGAATCGCCAGGCCGGGGCGGGCGGCGGCGGGGGAGGGGACGGTGCCGGCCGCGGCGGCGGCGGCGGCGACCGTTGCCGTCGGCGTCAAGGCTCGACGACGACGGCGAAAGGTCTGAGCGGCCCTGCCAGCGTGGGGGACCTGCACGTGAGTGCGTGTGTGTGTGCGTGTGTGTGTGTGTGTCGCGGGGGGAGGAAGAGAAAGTGGGGAGGTTGGAGGGGGGGGGGGGGGAGAGTTGGCGTGTTGTTGCGGCCTTGTTGTGGTGTTGTAGGAGGAGGCGAGGGCGGCCACGCCGTGGCGTGCCGGTCGGCCCGCGGGGGTGGAGAGGGAGAGGGGGCGCCACTTCGGACGCCGTCCCCGCCGTCTACTTCCGGATCCGCACGGGATGCCTGCACACACACAGACACGCACACACACACACACACGCGCGCGCGCGCATCCTTGATTGAGCACCCCAGGATAGCGGATCAGGCACTGACGGATGCGCCCGTCCCGCCCAGGTGAAGGAGGACGGGGGGCGGCGGGGGACGCAGCAGACACACTGCATCAGGGGGGCCCAGGTGAGGGGGTGGGGGCTCCGAGGGTATAGGCGCCGGCGCCACCAGACAGTCCACCGCACACCACTGACCCCGCCGCTTCCCTGCTGCCTCTGCCTTCCGACGTGACAGTGAGTTGTACCTTGTGACAGTGTCAAACTTGAAAAATCATCCACTTTTTTAATTAATTTTTTAGATTTTGAAAATATTTTAATTTTGCAGAAATGTCAGATTTTGTAAAACATGGAAGATTTTGTAAAAATGTAATTTTTTTTAAAAATCGTACAGTGTCAGTATGTATACGATTTTGTCAGATGTCTGTGTTCGCTCAGGTTTCAGATTTCTGTTGTGCGCCGTGCGCCTCGCGGAACGCGGAATCGGCACGCGACGCACACCGCACCGCACGCGTAAGGTGGTTCGGTTTGGCTCGGGACACGCGGCGGCACTCCCCGACCTCCACCTCCACCTTCCGCGTGCTTCATTTCCCGTCCCCGAGAATAACAAACCGCAGCGACAGCGACGGAGCGCCCTGCCCTGTCAATCATGCCTCGCATGGAGCATTCGCCGCATGCGGCGCGCGTGCGTGTGTGTGTGTGCGTGCGTGTGTATCCAGGTTATTAAGATGCGGGAAGATTGCAAATTTGGCAGCGCGGGGTCGCGACCGCGACAGGTCTTTGTGTGGCGCCCTGCCAGCGAGATTGCACAAACTGAGACCCTCTGTCTCGCTCCCTCCCGCGAGAAGTTGAGCCTCTCGGTCCATTACGCGATACCCTTCTCTCTCTCTCCTTCTTCCTCTTTCCCGCCCCATGCCATTCTCTCTCTTTCGCTCTCCCTCTCCTTGCGGACGACTTCACTTTTGGTGCTCGGTGACGGCGCCTGCAGTCGGCAGGGTAGGCAACCAAACACTGGGCCGTGCTCAGCGGGAGAGTATTCGAGCACCGGCAGGGGCCCGGCGGGGCACGGCAGGGGCTGTGTGCCAACGTCGTCGTTTATTCGCTGCCATCGGCAGTTTGGACAAGGGTGCGAGAGAGGAAGAGAACGAGAGAGAGAGAGAGACAGAGGAAAGGGGGGGGGGAGAAGGAGAGGCAGAGAGAGAGAGAGAGAGAGAGAGAGAGAGAGAGAGAGAGAGAGAGAGAGAGAGAGAGAGAGAGAGAGAGGAAGGATTGGACGACCACAGGACTGCAGGCAGGTAGGCCGGCTTGCCCCTGCGCAGCTGGCCCGCAACTACGAGTACCGCACGGGGTTTACAGAGTGGGTGTGACGGAGATAGCGCGCGCGCGCGCAGCGCGGCCAGTTAGTGAGGTAAACAGAGATAGCGCGACAGGGGACAAAGTGATTGCCCCTCTAGGCTGATGGCGCCGCGCCGCCACGCCTGGCTTCGTCCCTGTAATCATGAGGCGCGTGGGGGTGATCGCACCGGGTGAGAGAGAGAGAGAGAGAGAGAGAGAGAGAGAGAGAGAGAGAGGAGAGGGAGTGGGGATGGGGAGGCGTAGCATTTAGCACGAAAGCCATCAGGCAGGCGGTTGATGAAGAGATGATTATGACGGAGACCAGCTAATTTCCCCATCCCGGCCGCGATATCTTATTGCGCCTCCCCTCCCTCCCCACATCCCTTACTCCTTCCCTCCCTCTTCCCCCGTCTCTCTCTCCATGTCTCTGTCCTCTCTCTGTTGCCTTTGCCATATTCCTTCGTGTGCTCCGTACCATCATATCTAGCCGCGACTGCACAGAGCGGCGCATATCGTGGTCCAGATCTCTAATCTCTCTCTATCCTTCTTCTTGAGTTCCGTGCGATGCAAGAGTCCCCCCCCCCCCTCTCTCTCTCTCTCTCTCCCTCGCACCCCTTACTCCTCCTCCTGCCTCTCCGTTGCAATAAAGGTGCATAGCAACGTCTCGAGCGGGATTTTTTCGAAATTGGCTCGCATTTTAAGACGCCCACGACGTCGGAGAGCGGAGAGAAATAATGAAAAACGTGTCTGACCACCGAGCGCTCCTCCGGGAGCTGCGCGGCGCGGCGCGCTGTTGTCTGCGCGCTGTCGCCACCGCGCTGCCGTCTGCGCCGCCGCCGCCGCCGCCGCCGCCGCCGCCGCCGCCGCCGCCGCCGCGCTCGGCCCGTGCGTCCGCCCATGAAAGTTTGATGTGCGTGAGTGAGACGTGGCCGCCACGAGACCGCCGACCCCCGCCAGGCCCCCGCCAGGCCCCCGCCAGGCCCCCGCCAGGCCCCCGCCAGGCCCCCGCCAGGCCCCCGCCAGGCCCCCGCCAGGCCCCCGCCAGGCCCCCGCCAGGCCTCCGCCAGGCCCCCGCCAGGTCATCGCGGGCCGGGGGCCGCCGCTGCTCAGCGCTCAACTCGGAAACAATGACAACTCTGGAAACAGCGGCCGAGCCGGGGATGTAAAAAGAGAAATCCGCGTGCGTTCGCTGTGAAAACATGACCCCGCGCTCCGCGGCAGCAGCAGCCCTGCCCCTCTCTCCCCTCTTCCGGAAACGGAAGCAGCTTCCGACGCAGCCACAAAATTTAAAAAAAAAATATTTTTAAATATTTTCTTTTTTTGGCGGAAATCGAAAAAATGTTACTTGGATTATCGTTTAAGCAGCTTGCTCAATGGCTTGTCTGACGCAATAACGTATACTTATGTAGGACTCGATTCCCTGTGGAGCGAGACTCCTGACTCTCCATTCACACGAGTGTGATAAGGTGCGAAGGTGTTGCCCACGTGAGCGATCTCTGTTTCATCTCTCTCTCTCTCTCTCTCTCTCTCTCTCTCTCTCTCTCTCTCTCTCTCTCTCTCGTGTGTGTGTGTGTGTGTGTAAGCCGCGCGGGGCACGCGACCGCACCGTGCTGCCCGGGGCAAGCCATGGGGCAGAATAAAGTAGAGAGAGACAGACAGACGCTCCTCGCGTCACAATCGCACCCGCACAACACACACACACACACACACACCTCTAAACAACAACTAACTTTATATACCTCTCCCACTTTCGCCGCCTGCTCAGAAGTGGGGGGGGGGGGGCACCCGCAATATAGTAATGCCGCATGGCCGTGCGCGTATTGCCTGTCTCTCTCGCACTCGTGCCGTCATAGCGGTAGTCGGCGCCAGTAGTGGCGCTCCAAGGGCCCCGCGCGCCGCTACAGGGCCGCTGTGTGCGCTCTCTGCACGTCGTTAGCGCCAACTGCACGAGCTTTTCTCGGTGTCACACGGGCGGTACGGGTAACCGAGTCCTCGGCGAGTCCTCGGCGAGTCCTCGGCAGGTCCTCGGCGAGGCCGGGCTAAGGGCGAGCGGGCTGTGTCGTTCGCGTGGAACTCTTTGCTCGGATGAAGATCCGAGTGCAGTGCCGTGAGGTGGTGCATTGTGTGTGTGTGAGAGAGAGAGAGAGAGGCGGTCGTCAAGGTGGATGTGTGTGAGCGAGAGAGATTATCTGCTTACTGTCGATGGGATACGGGCGAATGGGAGGGGTGGCGGACGCCCGTGTGTATGCGTTGTTGCTGGCCCTTGAGGGTTAGGTTGACGGTACGGTGTAAGCCGTCTCAGAGAGAGAGAGAGAGAGAGAGAGAGAGAGAGAGAGGGGGGGGGGGGGAGGGGGTCGGAGGACACGCTCGTATAATGCCTGTTAGGCTCGTAATTAATTCACTTTATTACATCACAGGGACGTTGTTAGCATGCAGTGTCGGGCGCGACGGAAGGGGTGGGGGGAGGGAGAGGGTTGGGGAGCTCGCGAGGAGCTTCGGGAGGTGCGACTGAGAGCGCAGATGGTTCCGCGGCAGGGCGAGAGAGAGAGAGAGAGAGAGAGAGAGAGAGTGAACAAACGGTGGTATTGAATAATGAAGGCGCACGCGGCGAGGGCCGTGCCGCGACGCTCTCACCTCCGGCTTGGATGCAGCACGCGTCTCACCCGAAAATTCGAAATTGGCGCCCTTGGCCGCGCCGCCGCCGTCCCGAGGGGCCAGGCGGCGCTGCACCGCCCCCCGGGTGGCGGCCGACACACAACACTCCCGCCCCCCTGGCCGCCGTCCGTCCCCGGGGGCCGACAGGAAGATGGATGCCGCAAGTTTGTAGACGCAGCTCACCTGCGAAATGCCTTGTGCGGTGCGGGCCGGCACGGAGCCGGCACGGAGCCGGCACAGGGCGGCCGCACGGCTGCGCTGCGTCTGTCCTGGTCCTGGTGTTGCCGCCGGTCCACATGCCCCGCCCAGCTCAGCCCCGCGGCCTCCGCACCCAAACAACCCCCGCGTCAATCTCGAGGCCCCCCCAAAGTTTGCAAGTAAAATCGCCGCGCGCGGCCGGCCGGTCGGCGTGCGCTGCGGGGGCGTTCCCTTTGGCGTTTATGAAAAGATGATGCAGGGACGGTGGAGAGGGGGAGGGAGGGGGCGGTGAAGGGGTTTGGCAAGTTATCGAAGCAGAGTGAAGATGAGGGAGGAAAGAGTGTTGGGAGGGGTGGGGTGGGGACGACGTCAAAGAGTCGGCACACTCCGACAAGAGAGGGGACAACAGAGCGGACGATGGCGGAAGGAGGGAGGAAGTGGGATGGAGGACGAGGAATAGGTCACGATCAAGAAGAGGGAGAGGGGGAGGAGGAGGAGGAGGAGGAGGAGAGAGAGAGAGAGAGGGGGGGGGGGGGGGAAGGGGAAAATTGAAAATGAGGTCGCACAGAAGTGTCTGGCTGCGGGGGCATGTCCAAGTTTATCTCTTTCCTCCCTTTATTCACCCTTTTTTCCGCACAGCCCTTCGGGTATCCGTCACCACAGTGGGGCGGGAGGCGGGGGCTGAGGGTCCCAGTGAAAGGCCCCCCCTCTGCAGGCGCTGCCGTCCAAGTGGTCCAGTCCCCGCCGGGGGTCCACGGCCGCGCCCACGGCAGCCACCCTTCCTGTCGGGGGTTCCGCCCCCCGCGGCTGCAGCTCGGCACCCGAGACGATGGGGCAGGGCGGAGCCACGGCCACGGCGCAGCCGGCAGCGCAACGCCACGGCCTCCGCGCAAAAGTTTAACTCCTCTCATCAAAAGTGTCGGCGGCGCGGCCCAACAAGATAATTGGATGGAGTCGAGTACAGCACGGCCCGGACTGCGGCCGCTTGCAGCCGGCCGGGGCGGTCAAGACGGTCATGGTGGTCGCCTATGGTGGTCGTCATGCTCATGATCATTCCCGACACCGCCATGGTCATCGCCGAGGTCATCGAAGAGGTCATCCAAATGATGCGGTCATCACCGATCGTCATCCATGATGGTCACCACGATGGGCATCCCCTTAATGCTCATACCCATGACGGTCGCCCTCATGATGGTCATTGTATTAATGGTCATCCCCATGGCATGGCGATCATCTCCATGGACATCCCCGTCATGACCATGGACCCTCCCCTCACCTGTTGCCGGCCCGCACCGCGTCCTGTCGACCGCCTTCCCCCCGCAGCGCCCCGCGCCGTGAGAAAAGCGCCAAGTGCCGCGGAAGGGTTCCGGTCCGGCGGGGCGACGTGATTACGCGGACAAAAGCCGCGGGGCCGCGGGGCCGCTGCAATAAATCTCGCGGGGCGGAGGCGGCGAAGAGGGAAAGATTTGTGGTGACAATTTGGGATTGGATCCGCGCACTCCTCCGCCACCTCTGGCCGCACCGGAGGCGTTGAGGTGCTCGAGGACGCACTACGCGGTGTGAATACCGGCACCGGTGCTTGCAGACAGCGCGGCGTCGACGGCGGCGGCGGCGGCGGGGCTCTGGACCCGCGCGGAGAGGCTGGACAAACAGCACGGCGCCGCGCACCTCCTACGTGCGCAGGTGTCCCGCGGAGGAAGCGGCGGAGAGAGACGCCAAACTTTTATGTCGCACCCCTCTCCCTCCCTCTCCCTGCCCGCCTCCCCGCGCACCACACTTTCCTTCTCTTTCTTTTCTGTTGCCGCGCTTATCCCGCGGCGGCGGGCGGGCGGCGGCGACGCGACATAAGCGCCGAGGCGGAATCGGACAGAGAAAATCGCCTCGAAAAGAGTCGTGTCGCTGTTTTGTAATGAGCGGCGGCAGCCGGCAGCCCAAGCGGCCGAAGCAAGCCAGCGGCGGCGGCGGCAGCGGCAGCCCCTCTGAAAGAATCATGGCGAGGATTGTGGTCTGAGCGGGCCGGGGGCGGGCCGGGGGGGGGTCGTGTTCTCTTTGCGGTCAGCCAGTATGTGTGTGTGTGTGTGTGTGTGTGTGTTTGTCTGGAAGTCTCCCCCGCTATCCGCCTCCCGCGGACCGGTGAGGATAAAACGGATCAGCCGCACAGCGCGGAGAGAAAAGAGATATAAAACCACGTACACACACAAACCGCACAGAAAAATAACAGAAAACGACCTGGACGCGGGTGGCTTGCGAGGGTATGTAAAGTTGCCCGGAGCATTATACCGAGACCAGGGTGAGAGAGAACGAGAGAGAGAGAGAGAGAGAGAGAGAGAGAGAGAGAGAGAGAGAGAGAGAGGAGAAAGCAGTTACCCAGTTTTGTTACGTTGTTCGCGTTTAACGGCTGTTCGGCGGGGGTGGAGAGGGAATGGGGGTTGTTACACCTTGTCAGGCGGCTCCCGCGGCCCCCCCGCGGCCCACTGACGCCCCCGCCGCCCCCGCCGCCCTGCACGGCCGGCGCCTGGAGCGGCGAGGGTCAGTCTGTGTATAAGCGGGGCTGTCTATAAATCTGACGCCGCCGGAATTTATCGCGGGCGCCGCGCCGGTGGTGGCGGTATGGGAACGATACGGTGAGCGATATCACCCTCGGGGGTGTGCAGGGGGAGGGGGGAGGGGGGGAGCCTCAGGGGAGGGGCCGGCGGGCGGCGGGGCCGCGGCCCACCGAGGCGGATGCTCCGGCATCACGGCCGTACCGACGACCGTCCGTACCCCTGTTTGATTAGAGAGCCGAGCCCCCGCATACCCCTCTGCCAGGGCGATCCCGAACCTTGTGAACTCAGACTCTCTCTCTCTCTCTCTCTCTCTCTCTCTCTCTCTCTCTCTCTCGCTCGATTCACCCCGCTAGTGCAACAGAGACGGTTGCGGAATGAGCCGGCGGCACGTTCGGGTCCGACGACTCCACCTCCGTATCGGCTTTGCCGCCGCCGCCGCCGCCGCCGCCGCCGCCGCCGCCGCCGCCGCCGACAACGACGACGACGGCGGCGTCCTCATCAGGTTATCGACGGGGACGTGCTGGTCCGGGCTCCCCGCCGAGCTCCGCGACTCCGCGCCCTCCTGACATCCGGAGACTGCGAGTTACACGGCGAGGAGCTGCGGTGCTCTGCGCACGCTGCGTGGCACGATCCGCTCCCCTCCTCTTTCCTCTCCTCTCCGCCCGCTCTCCCCACCCTCTCGTGATCTTCTCGCAGTCGACATTCTTTCCTCCCGCGCCCGCGCTGCTTCAGTGAGAGAGAGAAAGAGAGAGAGAGGAGAACGGGGGTTGTGGGGCCATCCTGGGCCATCCCCTGTCACGGCAGAGAAACAGATTGAGGCAGGACTCTCTGTCCCTGTCACACCCATCAACCGTCCCCATACCACTACCACCACCAGCCACCCTCTCTCTCTCTCTCTCGCTCTATCCGGAGAACAAACAACGGGGGTAGGGGAGGGGAGGGGGGGTAGGCTTTTTGCGCGGCGCTGGACTGGAGGTTTTACGACGCTCGCACGAGTGCAAGCGTGCCACTTACGCTGCGGCCCCTCCCCTCCCCTCCCCTCCCTCACCGAGGCCCTTGCTGAGGCCGCTGGGGCGCCGGACTTCCCCCTCCCCCTCCCCTCACAGTGCCCCCCTCCCCCATCCCCCTCCGCAGATGTCACGCATCATTTCCCGACCAGTTTGTTGCCCCCGAACAGACCCAGCAGACCCACAGACTGCACTACTCGCCGATGTGGACCGCGCGTGCCGTGCCAGGACTCGCTCCGCGGGGGGTCGTGGGGGGGCTTTTACAGCCCTCGCAGGCCGATGCCGCGGAGTGCGCCGCTATCACCACCACCACCACCGCCAAACGGCCCTGCACTTATAAACGCGACCAATCGCGCGACGAATGCCTCAAAATAAAGGAGATACGAGGAGGAAAATACTTATAAATACAAGCGTGCGGTAACGTTACGGTCCGGCCGTGTCCTGCCTGTCATGTCCTCCCCGGGCGCCGCCTACGGTCCGAGAAGGCTTTCGCCATCCTCCCCGCGAGCACGGCGGCTGCGGCCGTCCTTGAGGAGAGCGGGGTGGTGCAGCCGCGCCGTTGTTGCGGGGACGACATGTGGAGGTGGGCGGCGCGGAGGCGGGGGCGGGGGCGCCGCCGTACGGGAGTCTGCGCCCGCGCCGTCCGGAAAGTATCACTTTGTTGCCTATACTTACGGGGCGAGGTGAATTATTACCCTGCCCCCTGCAGAGCATGCCGGTGACGTCACCCTCATAGCGTATGCAGAGCACCGCAGCGTCCGCTGGGGGGGGGGGGGGGGGGCGGCTGGAAACGGTGAGGCATTCCGCGCGACGGACGGCCTTGCGAGCGGGAAACAAAAACAGGCGAACGTGTGCCCCCTGCAGCAGCGCGGCGCAGCAAGCAGGCGGGCAGGGAGGGGAGGCGGGCGGGCGGCACTCTGTATGCAGCCGATGCAGGGCGGCGCGTGGCGGCGCGTGGCGGCGCGTGGCGGCGCGTGGCAGAGCGCGTGGCGTGTCGCCCCACCGCCGTGCTGTACGCGCGACTCGGTCACGGCGATACTATAATTACACAAAACTGTCCGAAGTATTTTTAGAGGGCGGTGCTGCGGGGCGGCGGACCACCGCGGCGACCGGCCGATGAAGACCGCAGGGGCGGGACGGGGAGGGAGGAGCGGAGGGGGGGGGGGGGGGGGGGAGCTGTGCTGCGCGGACCGCTTTGCTGCCTCGCGGTCATCTGCAGCCCGCTCTTCTTTATTTTATTATTTTCATTTTGTTCAATTTTTGTGCACAAGTTGCGGGCCGCCGCGCCCGTCGGGTAGGCGACTTCGCGGCTCCGGCACGCACGGCTGCCGTGCGGGCTGCCTACCCATCCGCCGGCAGGCGCTGCCGTCACAGTTCTAAAGCCCGATTCAGAGCTGTAGCTCAGCGTCCGAGCCGCCTGCAGCGCATGTGTCATATTCCGCGAACTGAAAGACTGTGTATCGGGGAGCGGTGGCCGCGCTGCGGTGCCGCGGTGTGTGGCTTGTTTACGGGCCGCGAGAGGCCGGGCGGAGCTGGGAGGCCACTAGGGCTAGGAGGACCAGCCGGGCCGCGGCCATAACCGCCCCCCGACCCCGCCGGGGCCCCGGACACGGGGACCACGACGGGCCGGGGCACAAGGCGCCGGCGGGGCGGGACACTGAGCCCCCTCCCGGCGCCGCCCCCCTGGGGGATCCACTCCTGCGCCCTCGTCGTCTAGACCGTGCAATGTGTGTGTGTGTGTGTGTGTGTGTGTGAGAGAGAGAGAGAGAGAGAGAGCAAGCGCGTGTGTGTGAGCGCGCTTCTGTGACGGATTTTCGCGCGCAGTTCAACCCGCCTATGGCGCCCTAGGAGTAAACAAGCTTCCTTTTCTTTTCGAGGCGCTGAGCTCAGAGATTCTCTCTTTCCCTCTCTCTCTCTCTCTCCCTCTCTCTCTCTCTCTTTCTGAGCCGATGGCGGCCGCCTCTGTTTGGACAGACGAAAAGTTTCGCGTTGTCGGACTCGCAGCAGTGCCGTGCCGATGGCTCCGCGCGCTGCTGCGGGAGTATTTCACTGTGACGATGCGCTTCAACTGTTAAAAGAAACGAAAATAAACAAAACCGCAGCGGCCAGACATATGAAAAATTTAGACATGAACGTCAGGCGTTTAAAAACATGGAGCCGATTACTTGGCCGCTGCTATGAGTCGAATCTGTTTGTATTTTCTGGGAGTAAATACGCGAGGGGCTGATTTAGCGGGGGGGGGGGGGGAGTTATCGGACGGAGGGGTTGGGACGGGACCCGCAGCGAGCCCTTATTGGGCGGAATTGAGTTTGAGCCTTGTCGCGGGGAAAGTGGCGTTCCTCCGCGAGCAGCTCGAGGGGTGGGGGGGGGGGGGGGGGGGGAGGGCGGATGGGCCCCCAACCCCGCGGGGGGTCGTGTGGCGGGGCGCCAGGTGGGCGGGCGGCCACGGACAGCCAGCCACAGGCAGAGCTTTAGGCCTCACTCGCGCTTTCTCCCCGCTCCTGCTGTCACTCAAACGAATACTCACAAAACAAAAATTCGAATCAAAATAAACCGCAAGACGTACGGCATTAATTCTTTTTTTTGCCTTTTTTTTCCACCAACCCTCCTTTTGTTTTGTTTTTTTTTTACACTGGATGTGTATGATGTCTTTCCTGTTTCAGTTTCACGTCGTACCGCATCGCGTATATATACCGCCAGGAAAAGAAAATATCGAGCGCGTGAGTTTGGCCCCCGCGGCGGCAGCGGCAGCGGCGGCGAGGCCGCTCGGCCCGGCAGGATGTTTTTGCGATCTAGATGGACTCAGGTCACTCGTAGCACACACACGCACACACACACACACACACACACACACACACACACACACACACGGTATTTGTCGATCAGACTGACGGAATGGGCCGCGGCCAAGTGAGCGAGGGGGCGGCGGCGGCGGCAGCGGCGGCGGCGGCGGCGCGGCTCCCCACGGATGACCTGAGCTTCGGCCATCCGTGCGCCGCTCCCCTAGAGAGATAAAGTAGAGGGGAAAAAAATAACAGCCCATCCGAAGCGGCCGGCCATCAAGCCCGCCCGTGTATTTGCTAGCCATCGCACTGCTGCTGAGGCATGAAAAAAAAAATTAAAAAATCCAGAGCATGTAGGCGGCGGTGCGCCAAAACAGAGCAGCCAAGTTGGCGACAACCGCGTCTTCCCAATCAATACCTAGGGAGGGACCGTTCCTAAATTTCCGTTCCGGCTGAATGATACCGAGAATAAAAGAGCGATGAGGACACACCGTGTGGAACTGACGGCACACGAGGCACCTTATCGCAGTAGGTGGAAGCAAAAAAAAAAATGGAAAAAAATTATTAAGCGATGGGACCAACACTATTCAGCGACAGCGAAAGTGCGGGCCTGTTTTTTATTACAAGGTTGTCGGACGCGGTCTGCCATCCATTCCCCCGGCGACTTCAGGGGGGCGACGCCAGTAGCGAAAGGTCCCCGTGCCGTCGTCTCGCATAAATGGGATTGGCTGGCTGGCCGGTCTTGTCGATCCAGGAGGCCCCGGCGCGGCAGCGGCGTGGCGAGTGTCTCTCATGCCGGCCCATCACTCAAATGAGAAAAAAAAAATGATTACCATGCTGCACTTATGTCCCAATTCCCCCCCCCCCCCCCCCCCGCATCTTGTGTCTCCTCTCTCCTCGCGCGTATTCCCGCGAGGAGTGGTGGTATTCAACCTTTCGCCTCCGCCGCTGTTCGCGCGGACATTAATGCCGCCGACCTTTCGCCGACAAGGCGAAGGAAAAGAAAAAAAGGACGAAGGAAAAAGTATGCAGCGCAGAAGACATTAATTAGCGCCGTGCCGTTCGCCCGTGCCTTATATATTGCAGTTTTGCGCCGGATCCGCGCAGCGAGTAGCCACGCCCTTACTTCTCTCTCTCTCTCTCTCTCCCTCTCCCTCACCCACTCAGTGTCCCTCCTCTTTTATTTATCGGCCCGCCCGCGCATTTTGTACATAATTACCCCCCCCCCCCCCCCCCCCGACGAGAGCGAAGCGCCATACACCATACCGCACCATAAAACATCCCAGCAAAACAAAAAAGTTCTTATAAAAATAATTAATGCTCTCTTTTTTTCACACGTTTATTAACATTACACATATGCATTATCTTCAGACCGCTTATATTGCGACGCGGTGGTGCCGGCCCCCCTCTCGCTACCTGTGGCTTCCCCTCCGCTATGGAGAGACATGCCGTGACTGCCCGGCATCTCCCTCTCTCTCTCCCTCTCCCTCTCTCTCCCTCTCTCTCTCTCTCTCTCTCCTCGTTCTCTCTCTGTCTCCATCTCTCTCTCTCTCCCTCTCTCTCTCTCTCTCTCTCTCTCTCTCTCTCTCTCTCTCTCACTTACTCCTTTCGCTACGCTGCTTCATTCAGCAATAATTTGCAAATTAATAGCGCGTCGCAAACCTATTGCGGATCTCCTCCCCCCCCCCTTCCCCCCTCTTCTTCTTATTCGTTTTTGATTGCGCCCCCCCCCCAAAAAAAAAAAACAATAGCGGAACGTGCAGAAGGGTGGAAAAAGAGAGACACATAGACAGAGAGGGGTGGAATTGACTGTGTGACAGTGAAGGGAAAACACGACGACCCCTTCTCACCCTTTCCCATTTCAACACAGACACACACACACACACACACACACACAGCTTCGTTGCCCTGTGCCCAGCCTCGTGAACTGAGCCGCAAGAATGTCCACTAATCGCAGTCCTTGTCAACACACACACACACACAGATCGGTCCGTCTCTCTCTCTCTCTCTCTTACACACACGCTCACATCTTCCTGTCTAGCGCTGCTGCCACCCCCCCCCCCCTTCTTCCTCTCCCCTTCCAATCCCTCTCCAGGCATTTCCTTGCGGCCCTTCCTCCCCTGTCGTAAAGCAGGCGTTTGTCGACCGTTTAGCGACGCATGGAGTGACGGCACGTCCCTTCTCCCTTCTCCCTCTCTCTCTCCTCTCTCTCTCTCTCTCTCTCTCTCTCTCTCTCTCTCTCTCTCTTCCCTCCCACTTCCCCATCTTCCTTTCTCTCTCTCTCTCCCTCTCAAGTGCTTTTGTGGTGTCAGCCACGAGCAGAAAGGCTGGCTGCTGCGTCCTCCGCGGAAGCGTCAGCACCACGTGCCGCTTATAGAGAGCAAGAGAGAGATAGATAGAGAGATAGGGAGAGAGACAGAGAGAGAGAAAGAGAGAGGGGGGCAGGAGAGCAGGTGTGTGGCAGACAATGCACCTGAGATTGATGATGGAGAGAGGAAGGGGGGAGGCGGTGAGGGAGGGAGGGAGGGAGGGAGGGAGGGGGGAGGGGGAGGGGGAGGGGGGTGCTGCAGGAGGAATCCCATTTGGTTTCCGTTCTGTTTATTCCCATTATCTCCCTCCATCCGGCCTGACCTTTTCGGTAATGATACGAGTATTCGCGCGCAGGGAGAGATGCCGCAGGAACTCCGCCCCCTTACCCCCCACCCCCCTTCCCTCTCCTTCCCCCCCCCCTCTCTCTCTCTCCTTCCCCCACCCCTCTCTCTCTCTCTCTCCTTCCCCCACCCCCTCTCTATCTCGCTCTCTCGTCTCGGTGCGCGGCGCCTGAGGTGTGCCTCCTGCCCCGATAAACAAGGACGCAGGGCCGATAGCAAGGGCTCCTCCGATAAGGGCGAAAGGGCAGAAGGCGCTGGGCACACCGTGCCAAACATTACCCCGAAAGATGTCAAAGAGGCTCGCTAAATAATCACAGAATTATTATAGATTTGTGAAATCTATTTTTAACAGCGTAATTATGCCCTCTCGTAAAAAATAGTGAGATGATAATAATCAGAATAAGTTCACCGCAGAATAAAAATCTCGCAGCATTATGGACTTGGCCCCGCCAATCGCCGGCGCCGCGGCAGCCTGATAGGGAAACTCCACAAAAAACTTTTGCGATGGACTTTATTTTTTTTCCCCGACAGCACCGACAGTGCGGTCATCTCGTGGGAGCGGGCAATAGGAAGACGAGGGGGGGCCGTTGGTGCGATAGAGAAAGGAAATTAGGAGGGGCGGGCGGAGGGAGGGAGACAGATAGAGCGGAGTGACGGACTGGCCGGATTAGGGGGGAGGGGGACAGAGAGGGGGGAAGGGAGGGTCTGCAGGTGGGAGGGAGAGGGGGTGATAATAATGCTGTAGAGAATTAAAAGAGCGCCCTCTGCCGCCCCCTCCACGAAGCCGCCGGCTGCTGCCGCTATAAATGCAAAATCCAGGTCGTCGCCGTCGTGTTGGCCCCTCATCCTTCACCCAGGCCGACGGGACGGGCCGGACTCACGGGATGCACGGAGGGAGGGGGAGGAGGGAGGGAGGGGCAAGAGGGAGGGAGGGAGGGGCAAGAGGGAGGGAGGGAGGGGCAAGAGGGAGGGAGGGAGGGGCAAGAGGGAGGGAGGGGATGGCGATATTGCGTGCGTGAAAGGTCAGCGATTAGTAGGCCCTCCCCCACCCACCTGATTTTTCTTCCACCACTTTCCCTTCGAAAACCTTTCCCCCTCTCTCTCTATGTCTGTCTGTCTGTCTGTCTCTCTCTCTCTCTCTCTCTCTCTCTCTCTCTCTCTCTCTCTCGCAGGCAGTTAATTAAACGGACGTTATAGAATGCTGATTCCGTGGCTCCCATTGCTACCCCCTGCGGGACCCCCCGCAGGGCCGCGGTGCGGCGCTCAGCCCTCCCGTGTGTTCCCCGTGCGGCCACGTTAGCGCCGGCGCCTCGCGTTCTCCGCTGGCGTTTCGGTCCGAGTTTGAAAGGCTGCCTAACGAAGACCCCCGCGGGCCGGCTGGGGGGCCGGCTGGGGGCCCCGGCGGGGGCCGCGGACAGGTGAGGCGCCGCTTGAGCCGGGCTGAGCGGTGCGGCTCCGTGGGGGGTCCGGGGGCCCCCGCGCACAATAACGAGCTCGGAAGCGTTAGAATCGGTTGCCGCGCGCGTTCCCCTCACCGAGAAATGAACGGCGGGTCTCTATCAAAAGTCCTCACCTGAGCCCAATTTTCTTTCTGAGTTCGCGTTATTCCCAAGCCGGCTTATTGCCCCCAAAATTGGTCGATGACTGTGACTCCCTCATTCTCAGTCGTTCCTTCTACACGGACGGCACACTGCGCGGCAGTGCATGAAGAGATCACAGAGCGCGGCCCGGCGCGCCGGCCGGTCAATGTCGATCCAATTTGGATTCGGAGCCGAGCGGTCGCCACACGGCAAATGGCGTTAGATAGCGCGGGGGGGCTACACGGCCCGCGGCCAACCCCCTGGCCGATGTTGGTGGCGGTGTGGCCCCGGGCGGCCGGTGTCGGAGGCCGCGGGGCTGCGGCCGTGACCACCTGACTGGCACCCGGGCAGCCTTGCAGACCTCACACAATCGCCTACAGAAAATCAGTACAGTACACTTACGTCGCAGGCCGTTTCGCTCCGGTTCGGGAATTCCTCGTTGTCACGCGCCTGTTTTTCGTGTGCAAGGACCTGCGGTTTCATTTTTTTTGTATGTTTGATAAGTAAAATTAATTTTTTATGTCCGGTTCCAAAAAAAAAAACTTAAAATCTTTTTTCTGTGTTCGTTTTTTAGGAGTGACTGTGGGGTTCTGACAGAAGGTCCTCACGCGGCCCCTCCGCGCATGCGAGGCCGCGGTCTCCCCAGCGGCTTGGACTGCTCTGCTCCCGCTGCACATTTCTCTGCCGTGTAAATCACGAAGCCTTGTCGCGATAAGCGTCGCCGCGCGCGGGTTCGAGTCCCGGCAGGGGCTGCCCCCTTTTTTCCCCCCTGCTATTTTTCTGTTTTTTTTTTGTTACCCGCTTTCTTGTATTCCCGGCGGCCCCCTCTTCGAGATCGCGCCGCTGCTGTTTTAATAAAGCGCCCTCTAGCCGCTGCACAGAACAAGCCCGGGCTGCAATGGCATGGGCGGTATGGGGAGCGCAGCGGCGGCGGCGCAGCGGCTTGCAAAAGAGCAAGCGCGGCGCGAGGAGCGGGGGAGGAGAAAAAGAGCAGAATGCAACGCGCGCCAAGTTTTCTCTCAATAAAAATAGAGGGGAAAAGCAGGGGAATTTGGCTGGAGAAGGCAGTCACAGTGGCAAGACGGCGTGCTCCCGGCCGGCTCGTACAGTCGTGAAGCCCACGCAGCTCCCACACTGCTACGGCGGCCCCGGGTCCCATCCCCGGGCCCCCCCTAGAGCCCCCTCCGGGGTCCGCCCCTCCCCCCGGGGGGCCTCCCCCAGCCCCCGCCACCGCGCGGGCCTCGCGGTCAGCCGTGTGGTTTCGGAGAGCGCGTTCCCGCTGCTGAGAACCGTTTCACCCTCATCTACGTCCGGGCCGAAGGTGTCTTAAATACGAAATGCCCGAAAGTATTTATTTCTTATAGTGTATTTCAAGAGACTTTTTTTTTCGTACGGGGACGACAGGGCCACTCAACAGTAGCGGCTGCGGGGCGGACCGCCGCCAAGTGCGCAAGATTGCAGTCGTCTCGGGTTCGAGCCCGGACCATCTGCGGGGGCGTTTTTGCGCCCGCACCGCCGCCGCCGCCGCGACCCGAACCGTCCCCAACTGACCCTTCCGTGGTCGCCGCCGGGAGCTGCGAGGGCGCAGCCGCGGCCTCTGAGTTTGAGCGCCCCGCCGCCGAAACTGCTCCCTGGCCTTATTCCAAGAGAGCGAACGACCCCGCCGCCGGGCCCGCCGCCCCACTCTCACCCCCTCCCCTCCCTTCCTCCACTCCCCTCCCCTCCCCTGTCCGCCCCCGCACGCCACCCACGGCCGGCTCTCCCGTCCTTCGCACCCTGCATGCCCTGCGCAGGCCCTTCAGCTCGCGCGGTGCCGTGATCAGATCAGCAGGGGATTGTGCGGAGGGCTTGCGAGGGCGTGGGAGGGCTGCGGGTGACGGAGAGGGGGGGGGGGGGGGGGGCTGTCCGCGTGCAGCACGCCGCCGGGGGAGGGGGGAGGAGGGGGGGGGGGAGCCGCCGTGGTCAGTCGGTCAGTCGTATGAGCCGCGTCTCCGCCTCCGAGTCCCCTCACACAAATAACGCAACGTGTCGCACCGAAGACATTGCCGAGCGAGGCGGCGGGGACGGGTACGGTGCCGCATGGAGCACGGGGTCCACTGTCACGTGTCGGTAGCCGACGGTGCAGAGGGCCCACCGGGCGACCGGGAGGTGCAAGGTTCGGTTCCCGTCGGGGTCCCTCTCTCCTTTTCTTCTGGATTAATTTTTCAACCACCATCAAGGAGGGGTCGCACTGCTGTCTTGACTTTTTAAACACGGCTGGGAAGACGCTGATTGTACCTCTTGTTTTCACTTTTGATATCGGCGGCCTGAGCCCCCTCTGATCCCGGCCGCACCGCGGGGCTGCGGGGCTGCGGGGGCGTTAACGGGTGCCTCCGGGATTACCTTGAGGCGCGCACGGCAGGCAGGCAGGCAGGCAGGCAGGCAGGCGGCGTGGGCAGCGGGCTGCTTGACCGTTTCGATCCAAGGACCGCGCGCCGCCTCCGCTGCCGCCGCCGCCGCCGCCGCCGCCGCCGCCGCCGCTGCCGCCGCCGCCGAGCCGGATCCGGCCGGACCCCGTCCGCTCTCACGCGAGCCCGCAGGCCGCACCGCCTAGGCCTGCTTATTCCATCCGAACGCCGTTTCCTTTCGCCTTTTCCGCTCCGGAAGCGCAATCTCGACCCGATTAACTCAGAAAGTGTCGCGGGGACCGGTTCGTTTGAGACGACGAGACCCTACTCTCGTCTCTCTTTCTCTCTGTCTCTCACACTCTCTCACAACCTCTGTTTCTCTCCATCTCTCTCTGACTCGTGCGGCACCGCTGCCGAAAATGGAATCAGAGCGCCGCCGCACCAACACTTAAGCGAGATTGCGAATGTAACGATGTTATAACCTCTTTTTGGTAAAAGTCGATTAAGTGCTGGCGGCATCGCTGTCATTTCACATTTGCGGGCCCCGTTAACAGAAAAAAATTTAACAAAAAAATTGAAACAGGAAAGAAAGTCAGCGCCACAGCGCGGCAACGCGTCTGATTCGATTTTCCCGCGCGGAATGAAAACGGTGGTGGTGACGAACGATGAATTACATGGACAGTTTCCCCGAGCTGACTGCAGCATAGTGACCGCATAAAAATGTGTGACACGCGGTAAACCCCTCCGGCTCTGCGGTGTGGCCGCTGCCCCGCCCCCCCCCCCCCCTGTCGTGGATTAACCCTCGTCTCCCTGCTTCAAAACGTCAGGCGCCACTTGAGGATTACGCCCACACCGGGGGCCCCCCGCGGCAAGTTTCATACCGAGCGGAGGGCCTATGCTGCTTTGTCACCGGCCCCTATTCATCACATTTCCCATCACATTTTTTTTTATTTCCCGTTATTCGTCTTATATCACCGGGCGGTAGCTCGCTTCACGCACCGGCCCGGACTCCACACTTCCCTGTATTCGCAGGTGAGCCGCTGTGGCGGGTGACGTCATCGCGCGCGCGTGCGCGTGGCGTGCTGCTCGCGGCGCGTGCAACTGACGCATTTCGCGCGTACGCTGACGCGACGTGCGTGCGCACACATCCGCAACGATTTATTGCATAGACCGGTGCCATCCCTCACTCTTCCTCCCCCCTCTCTCTCTCTCTCTCTCTCTCTCTCTCTCTCTCTCTCTCTCTCAACTTCCGCCCCTCTCTCTCACTCTCCGCGTCCTTGTCGGCCCTCCAGCCACGCGGCCTGTCGCACCTGCGCCCCGGTGTCCACGCTTCTCACGGCCCGCCCTCTCTCCCCTCCCCCTCCTCCTCACCCCTTCCTTCCCAAACACTTATTGGCACTCAGCTGCGCCCTGCCAATAACGCCACACGTTTCTTCGCAGCGCGAATACTCTAATCGGGTTGTGTCGGGACGCGCGCGCGGGGAGCCTCGCCTGAATAACTTTCCCCGGTATTTTTCCATCCCTCTCTTTCTTCACCTCGTTGGGGGAGAGAGCGAGAACAAGAGAGTGAGTGAGAGAGAGAGAGAGAGAGAGAGAGAGGGGGGGGAGAGAGAGAGAGGGGGGGGGTATAAAAGCGTTTCCGGCGCTTCTGTCCTCGCAGGCGGTTTTCCAGCGGTGAGAAATACAAAAACTGCTCGATAATTTATCACTGTCCTCCGCTGATAACGTAGAATACCACGTGATTATATTACCGTGACAGCCTGAGCGTGGCCACGCGCCCGCCACGCGCCCGCCACGCGCGCACCTGCGGGGAACAAAGCAGGCGGCACACAGGCGCGGCGGGGCGTCATATTATTTAGGGTGTTTGGGCCGAGCCCCGCGCGTTTGCCCTGGATCCCGGCTGGAGATCCGGTTGTGTGTGTGTTAGTGTGTGTGTGTGTGTGTGCGTGTGTGTGCGTGTGTGTGCGTGTGTGTGCGCGCACTGCGGCCACGGCCATAGCCACCACACAACCATCTGTCATTGCCGCTGACAATGCGCGTTGCGGAGTTTGCGGGTCTGGCTGGGCTTCTCTAGGCCGCCGCCCTGTGTGTGTGTGCGTGTGCGTGTGTGTGTCCGGCCGTCCAGCCTGACAGGTAGGCAGCCCGCCGGCGGGACTGTATTCGGGTTGCCTACCCTCCGTGCTGCAGGGGCCCCGTCCGGCGAAAGGAGCTAACCTGCTACCCACACCGAACACTGTTCCCGTGGAGTTACGCGCGCGCCCCTCTGACGTGAGTGCGCTTCTAGTCCCCTGCGGAGAGAGCATCCCCCTTCTGCAGGGCTCTCTGTCTCCCTCTCTGCTCTCTCTCTATCTCTCTCTCTCTCCCTCACACACACTCGCCCGCTATGTCCCCTCCTCCCTCCTCTCCCGCCCCACTGCGCCATAGCCGGCACTATTAGGCGCCAAAAGCTGCGGCGCGCGCCCGCTCCAGTCGGGCACTGCGGCTCTGGGAATGTGCACCGGCCATGGCAGTGCTTCTGCCACTGTGTCCCCCAGATCTGGCCGGGCCCCGGGCCCCAGATCTGGGCCCCGCAGCAGGGACCCAGCCGAGCCCCGGGCTTTGGCTCCGCGGCGGAGTCCATTAAAGTTTTGCCTCCCACACGGCGACGGCGGTGCGAACCGAGACTCACTCTTTGGAGGAGCCCACGCCCTCGTCCCATTTGTAGTTCATTTTTGTCACGTTTACATAAGAAAAGAATTAAAGATGAAAAGTTAATTACATTTTTTGAAACAAAAAAACTAAGAATGTTCCGTTTTTTTTTACAGATTTGGCGTTTGACAAAAAAAAATACACAGCGCTAGTTCTGTGCCGAACCAACTCTTATCAGTAACTTGATCTGATAAAAAAATAAAGTCAAGGATAAAGCATGTTTGAAAAGTTTTGCGTCACGTGGTACGGCGGCCTCTCTGCAGGCGAAATCAGCTGGCCCGGGGGCCGCAAAAGTTGACACAAGGAGATGGATGACTCGCCACGATTCCTCCAGATGTCAGAATGTGCGTGTGTGTGTGTGTGTGTGTGTGTGTGTGTGTGTGTGTGTTATATGTGCCTTAAGTTTTCGTCCAGAGAGCAGGGAGGGCTGCTCGGGGGCGGCGACGCAGCGGGGTAACCCGACCGTAATCAGATCCGCCATAACTTTCTCGCGACTGATCACAAAGCACACACACACACATACACACACTTTTTCGCCACTGACCTTTTGTGTGTTGTTTTGCAAGCCCGTTTATTTTCGCAGGCAGCACTGTCACGCGCATAGAGAGTAAGAGAGAGAGAGAGCACCTCCCCCCCCTCTCTCTCTCTCTCTCTCTCTCTCTCTCTCTCTCTCTCTCTCTGTCAGGCCTGATCTGCCTCCTTACAGAGCGCCACTACTCCTCCTCAAGGTCCTGCCCCGCCAGTGCTACAAGTCAGCAAGTCAAGTAAAAGTCCCCCCCCCCCCCCCCCCCCCCCCCCCCCCCCCCCCCCGACTCCATCTATTCGTGACACTTGCCACGCACCCACCTTTCCGAGCCTCGGACGCGACGGGCCCGCTTCCGTGTCGCTATTCTCCCGGGGGATCACTTATTCATTGGACCTGGCAACTTTGCGATCGGAGAAGAGAGAGAGAGAGAGAGAGAGAGAGAGAGAGAGAGAGAGAGAGAGAAGGGAGGGGAGAGGGTCCTCATCGCTGCCTCAGGAGACCCCCCCCCCCCCCCCCCCCCGCTGTATGTAAGCCTCTGCTTTCTAGGCGGGCAAAACCTGCAGTCGAGCCCTCGTCGTCAGCGCCTTACAGTCACCGGGTAGGCAACACCGCGACGCACTCACGCGGCAGGGTTGCCTATCCGGCACGGGGATCGCCGCCGCCCAGCAGCAGCAGCGGTGCCTGCTGCGCTGCGGTGCCTCAGCCACCGACACTGCCTGCGCAGAGGCGGCCGGCGAGAGAAACAAACAGGTTGATTGCGACAACGACGCCCACGGGGTGCGGTGCAGGAGAGACGGAGAGAGAGAGAGAGAGAGAAAGAGACACAGAGACGGCGAGAGAGAGAGAGATAGGGGAGGAGGAGGTGGTGGAGGCGTGGAGTGATACGGACGGAAAAGAAGGGAAGGAGTGCGACAAAGAGGGAGGTGTCCGCGCGGGAGAGCGAGAAGGACAGCAGCAAGTATGGGGGCGCGCGGGACGTCGGGGACGCTGGAGACGGAGGTCATGGGCAGCCAGCGGCGCTGCTGTTTTTCTGCCCCTCTACGCTTTGGTATCGGCACGCAGGACGTGGTTGCAAAAGAAAATTGTCTAATAAAAAAAAACATTAATACGAATATTATTTATTTTTGAAACGACTGGACATTTTTAATTTTTTTTATGACCGCTGATTAGTGAAGGCGCATCGCGATGCTGCAGGGCCCTGCAGGCCTGCAGGGCCGTGATGAACAAGGGGACAAAAGCCCGGCCGGCGGAGGGGGCGCGGTCCGCTGCCCACAGAAAAATGTTGCTGGCATTTCGTTTTATATACATCCCAATCGAGTCTATTGTAGAGTCCCAAATAGATTGTTTTTTCGTCGATGATACCAGAATGGTTTATACCTCTTCCTGGCCGCGGGGGGAGAGGGGGAGGGGGGCGGGAGGTGTCAGGGAAATGGGATGACACAAATCGACTTACCGACGTGGCTGTACACCATGCAAAATTTTCGCTCAAACAGCAGAAGAAAAATGAAGGAGAGTGAAAAAAGAAAATAACGAAAACAAGCAAAAGGGGGAACCAATGCAAAATCTCGGGAGAACGGCAAAAAAAATATAATAACGCTTTCGCTGGGCGAGACGCGACGTCGCCGCGACCGGCTGCGGTCTAGTAGCCGCTGCTGTATTGCTTCAATATAATCGCCCCGTCTCGCTCGCGTCCGCTCCGCCGTGCCCCGCCGGGCCGCAGATGGTCCCTCGCCATCCTTGTCCCCCGGCCGGCGGCCGCGGCTCTCCCGTCGCCCCGTCCCTCCCTCCCTCCCTCCCTCCCTCCCTCCCGCGAGACTAGCCCTTTACCAGAGAGGACGACATCCATCAGGGCTTCGGCCTGTGGGGGCCGGCGCGGCGGCGGCTGCCGCGGTGCAAGTGTGGCCGTAATGACGGAAAGAGGGCCTTGTCGTGGTGGGCGGGCGGCCGGGCCGCCGCTACAGCCAGCGCTGATCGACGCCAACCTCGGCTTTTTCTACGAGGCCGGCGGCGGCGCTGCGGCTCCCGGCGACGCCAATTCCCTCGAGCGCGAAGGGAACCGACTCGCCATAATAAATAAACGTCCGTACACGCCTCTGACAATTTCCATGCGGTGGGCGTGTCCGAGGCCGCCCCCGGCGCGGCTCACCTTTCGCGATGTGGACGACAAAGCAGGCCTACTCCAGGGGTCCGCCGCTGTCGGTGGAGGCCGTGGTGGAGGCCGCGCGGGCCGTGGGGGCCGACGGGGAGGTGCCGGGCATGCCGGGCAGCCGCCGCTCACGAGGGTGTCGTCGGCGCGGGGGGCGCTCGCGGAGCCCCGAGCCCCGCGGGTCGAGCTTCGGTACGCGGGCGAGCCGGCGGGCGCAGCAGCGGCCGGTCCTGGCGGGGAGCCAGAGTGGGTGGGTGGGTGGGTGGTCCTCGCGGCTCGGCGTCCCGACCGCGACTGGCGGACGGGGGCCCGGCCTGCTGGGCCGGCCTCAGCCCCGCGAGGCACACACTGCGAGCCCGCCTTAGCCCCCTTACCCTCCCCTACCCTCTCTCTCTCTCTCTCTCTCTCTCTCTCTCTCTCTCTCTCTCTCTCTCTCTCTCTCTCTCTCTCTCTCTCTCTCTCGCACTCTCACGCCTCTCCTTTGAACACACCCCATCTCCATCTTCGTTTCTCAAGCAAAGGCCCCCCCCATTTTTTATTAATTTACCTCGGGCCATACCGTTTCCCCGGCCGGTTTCCGGCCCCTATCTCGGCCTCCAACGGACATGATCGTTTTAACAAGCTCCGGCGTGAACACGCGGCCGGCCGGCCCCGCGGCCACCGCGCCCTGTGCTCCGTATTACTTCCGTACAGTACAAATACGCTGCGGGATCAATTTTATTTTGATCCCGCGGGGGCCGTGTTGCAGTACAGTGCGTCCGCCGGGCAGGCGGCCCCTCCGCCCCGCAGTGGTGCGAGGTCAGTGCGGCGCGTAGCGCTGCGTCGGCTGCCTCTGCGGCCCGCTGCGTGCGCCGCCATGTTTCTCATCCCGCACGCAGCGCACGGCCCGGCACGGCTGCCGCCACCCCGCCACCCCGTTATCTCGATTGTGACAACCATTAATTCGCGCGCACGACGACGACGTGGCGCTCTGCCGTGGCGTGATCGTCGTGCACGTGCGTGCGTGCGTGCGGGTGGGCGTGCGGGCGTGCAGGCGGGCGCGGCCGCGTAGTGGCTGTGATGTTAATTGCTGTGCTGGGTAGGCCGGCACCACGGACGTCCAGTGGCCCTGCCCTCTCCACGCGAGCCTCTCTCTACGCAATAAGCCTCTCTCTCTCTCTCCTCTCTCTCTCTCTCTCTCTCTCTCTCTCTCTCTCTCTCTCTCCCTACCCGAGCCCCTCTCTACGCGGCCGCAGATAGGCCGTAGTGCTCTCAAAACTCACTCCACCGCTGCTGCCGTGGCCGGGTCTGCTGTACACACCCCCAGCAGGGCGCTGCAACTACCGCCACTGTTTCGTGAGTGGTGGCACGGCTCGCGCCGCGGTGTGGCACGAGACGTATATATATATATATATATATATATATATATATATATATATATATATATATATATATATACGTCCGTCACTCCGCGGGGCTCCACAATCGACTCGCCGCGCGCGGGTACTTAGTGGCCATTCACGTAGACCACGTGGCCGAATCGGGCCATATTGCAAGGTCACGCCCCTTTATTAAGTACACGGGCAGGTTAGGTTAGCCGTGTCACGCGGGGGAAAGGGGGTGGTGGTCAAAAAGCAGGCGAATATTATGGTGACGTGGGGTATGTGAACGACCGCTCACCGCGCACGGCCCCTGCCGGCCTGCCAGAGCCGCATGGCGGTCGGCAGCGACGCGGCCCGGCTGGCCGGCCTGCGGGCTCGCGGACGTCACCACGACATACACCGTACACATACACGCTTTGATGCGGCCGCGTTGATTCAAAATTCAGGAAGCGCTAAGTGGCTCTCTCTGTCTCCCTCCTCCCCCCTCCCCTCTCTCCCACCCTCTCTCCATCTCTCTCGGCCAGTGTGGTTTCTGCAAAAGTATGTCGCCGAGCGTTTATGAAAGCCTTGCGTAGTACAGAGTCGTGTGTGTGTATGTGTGTGTATGTGTGCGAGAGCGCGCCGCCCACCGCGACCAGACCGTGGAACGTATGACAGAGAGGGCGGTGGCGGCAGCGGGGGCGGCAGCAGCAGCGGCAGCAGCAGCTCCGGCGGATAAACCCGCCGCTGAGTAAGGATTTAGCTAATAAGATTAGCGCCGAGCGCGCGCGCGCCGCGCCCGCCTCGCAGTGGGGGTGTGCCGGTGTTTGCCTTTGTCGTCGCCGGGCGGGGAGGGGCCAGGAGGGGCTGGCAGGGGCTGGCAGGGGCTGGCAGGGGCTGGCAGGGGCTGGCAGGGGCTGGCAGGGGCTGGCAGGGGCTGGCAGGGGCGAGCGGCGCGGGGGCGCCGCCAGGGACAATGGACACACGGCCACAAACTTTTTTTCAGTTTGTTTTTTCACTGTATCTGTTGGCCAACAGCAGCGTACCTTGACCTGTATTGTTCTTGTTGTCTACGGACAGGTCGCGCCAACGCTTCTCATACACGTTCACGTAGAGTCACCCCATCGCGCCCTCCATTTTCTCTCGTTCCCGTACCGCCACCTTCGCCTCCCGCGGTCATCTCTTTCTCTCTCTCTCTCTCCTCCCCTCTGTCCCTCCCCCTCTTTCCGTCTCTCTCCCTCTCCCTTTTGTGTCTGAGGTGCTCTCCGGGAGCCGAGCCGGAGGCACGCACAGCCCCAAGGGCGTTGGGTTCATTGAGACAGGCCAGACAGGGCCTCTCATTGAGGTGTCCCAAGCGGCACCCACCCCCCGCTGCCGCCGCCACCCCCGCCACCCCCGCCGGCGCGGCCCCCTCGCCGCTCGAGTGGCGTGGGCCGTGACCTCCTTACCTTCTCTTTGCTTTGGCCACGACCTCGCGCCCTCACACTGACCACGGTCCGGTTCGGCCCGGTTCGCGTCGAAGCCCGTTATCAAGCGTGCCTCCGGTCCGGACGTCGCCATTTTCTCCGGGGATCCGGCCTCGGACGAAATCGTGAGCGCGTGCATGTCCTCGGCCTGGCCGCGTCCGCCGCCGCCCCACGCTGCCTCCTCCTCCTTCTCCCTCTCTTCCCATCTCCCGTCTCGCTCCCCCCAAATTGATTCGCTGTCTCGCCCCTCGCCGGGCTTTGCACCCCTTTGGCGGGGGGTAGCGCGGCGGCTGAGGGGTAGCGACGCGGCGCAGCCGGCGTGCTCTGCGAGGCGCCGCGCGCAGGGGGAGGTGGCGCCCTCCCGCGGCCGCCGCCGCAACCAGCGCCGCGGAGAGGAGCGCGGCTGCTTCCCCGCTCCCGCCGCCAGAGGCCGCCACGCGGCCGCGCCTCGCTCGAAGAACACGAAGAGAGGGACAGAGCGAGACAGCGAGACCCGGGGAAAAGGGGGGAGGAGGGAGAGGGGGGGATAGAGAAGGCGAAGACGAAACCGTGCGCAAGAAGGGAGGAAGGGAAAGAGAAATCGTGGCGGAGTGTGCGCGCGGTACGCGGTTACGCCGCGCTATACGCCGTTGCCCGCGCCACAGCACGCCGCCGACCCGTTTTCCGGGCGGCGCACGCGGAGGCGGCGGTGGTATTCGAACCCGCGGCGCACGCCTGCCAACGCTGGCTGCCCCGGCAGGGCCGCGAGGCGGCGGCGGAGCCGCGGCGGCGGCAGCGGTGCCCGGGGCCTCGCGGGGGCATGCCGCGGGCGACGCGCTGTACTCCGCGGTACGGGCCGCGGGGGGCCGCGGGGCGCCGCGGGGTGGGGCGGCGGGGCGCGGCGGGACTGCACGACACCAGCCTTGATGCGCAGTGAGCTATGTCTGTAACTCTAGCTCTGCCAGCGCCTGCCGCTGCTGCTGCCCCTGCCGCCACACCTGAGCCCGCCCAGACAGTGTACCTTCATTGTGGCGCGCACGCGAAAAATTAAAATAAAATTTACTTGTCGGCAAAACTGTGAGATTCTCCAGAGTTCACTTGCAAATGCACCACGGTTTCGTCGGGGCAACGCTGCTGATTGGTGTCGAAAAGCCCCTTTTCGCCGCTACTTTTCGCCGACGCTTCGTCACCACAAAAACGGAGTAAACGTGGCGGTCGAGCACTGCGACAGACGATCCCCTCAAAATTATCGAAACTTACTCGTTGCGTGCCACAGGTAAAAAACGTATTTTTTGGTGAGCCATCTGCGCTGCTGTCTGAGTTCCCGACAAAATAAAGTTCCCTGGCGGCCCTCGCGCGCGCTATAAAGTAGCAGCCGTCCCGACTGCACGTCGGCGACAACGGCCGTCGTGGAATGTCCCCGTGGCGACGCCCGAGGTGTCGGTGCTGCACAGCACTGCACCGCACGCGGCGGGCTGCGGCGGGCAGCGTTAGCCAGTTCGCGGCTTCCATGTTAGTTTAGTCACCCCGCCGTGCATCTAACCGTCTAACCGGCTCCACGGCCTTTTTGTGGCCTTCGCATCACGACGAAACCCGTGCGTGGCTCTATTCGGTACGACGGATTTCCGTCCAATATGGAGGCTTTCGGGGCCGCGCAGTTCGAATAATATCGTCGTCACTTGAAAAACAAAACAAAAAATTGATGACAAAATATTTGTCACTTTTTCGGGCAGAACGCTCCGTGCGATTTTCCATATCCTGCATTACTTTCCGGGTCATTATTTTTTGGTCGACAGCGAGTATAAAAAAGTCATGAACAAAACTGATAGCGCCATTTTTATATTTTTATTTACAGTGGAATCCAATCCTTTCTTTTCATACATCGACATTGCTTCGGGGGGTGATACTTGAGAGCACCGTTTGAAATTTTGAAGAAATGCTAAGCATTCAGGACGATTCAGAGAGGGCATTTGTGCCTGGATGGCGGGACTGTTCCTACGTGGTGCTGCCAGAGGCCACACCCATAGGGCCATGAGCCGGGCTTCCGGGACCGACCGCCGCCGCCGTGGTCAGCAGGACGCCGTCAGCTGCACCTCAGCGTACATGACGGCACGTAGCACGTCGCCGTTCTGTGCTGCCACTACACCCGGCAGTCTTGATTGTAACCATCTCTGAAATGCTCTTCAGGATGCGGCAACTCCCTCCCCTCCCCAGCAGGGCGCGAACATAAGACACCGCCGCCGCGTTGAGTCGCACCTCGTCGGACTCGGCACAACTTCGCCGTCTCGGATCACCCGGCCTCGCGGCCCGCGGCCAAGCGCTTTCGGCGCAAAACGCGTCCGAAGGTCAGGCCGCCCCCCGCGCGCCCCGTCCCCGTGCGGTGAGCCTGGCTGCGGCTGGGCGGGGCGGGGGAGGGGCGCGGGGGCGGGTGCAGCAGGGCCCGCGGGCGGGGTCCGCGGGGGGGAGTGCGGGACCGGCCACCAATGGCACGCGCCGCCGACCAGCCGCCGCGCGATTGTGCCGCCCCCAAGCGGCGCTCCCGGGAACCAGCGGCCTGACGTCGATACGAGCGCACCGCCGTCGCCTGCCTGCCGCCCGGCCTCGCGCCCCGCCAGTAAATCCGCCCGGGAAAATGGACCGATTCTCGCGTCCTCGTCCGCCTCCGGGCGGCGACCCCCACAGATTTCTGACGGCGACGCCGCCCCGGTCATTCTGACACCAAACTCTACTCGCTCGGGGAGGTCCCGGCCGGCGGCCCCCCGACGCGCAGAACCACGTAACTCGCTGACCCGGGGGTCCGCAGGCCCGCGGGGTCCGGCTCGTGGCACGGCCGTCCCCGTCGGCAGCTGTGCAGGCTGGTGACGAGCACGGTGCGGGGCAGGTGTGCCGGGGCGGGCGGCAGCAGCGGGCGGGCAGCGCGGGGAGGCGCGCGGCCTGCCGGAGCGGCGGGCACCAGCGCCATGTTGGTTGTCGCTGGCGACAGGTGGGGCCCGGCTAATGGTGGTGCAGGACACTGGGCCGCGTCCTGCGGGTGTCCTGCGGGTCCTGCGGGTCCTGCGGGGCTGCCGACGCGGCCGGGGCGGCAGCGGCCCAGTCCCGTGTCGGAACATGGCCGACATGATGCGCAGCGGCGCGCGCCTCGCTCTCGCAGTTAGCGATCTAAAGACGACGCGCGCGCCCTCTGGTGACCGAGCGGGCAGCTGCTCAAGTGAGGCCACCACCTCCGGTCGGTATTCAGCAAAACATCACCTCCCACCCACCTAAAGCACCATTCACCATGGCGTTGTTAAGCCACGCCGACCGCATTAGTCATACATGGGATATTTGGACCACCACAGACGCTTGCTGGATATGATACTGAGGGTCGTCCGAAGGGATGACCGTGGCGCGTTTGGGGCGTCGTCCGTCGGACGTGGAGTCTGTCGTTCTGCCCGAGCCGTGTCCCTGCGGAGAAAAGACTACATATCGAAAGGCGAGCGCGCCACTGCGATTGGATGACATACGTGCGGGATTCCGGACGGCAGCAATGGTTACGCAGCACACACTGCATTTCTGCGTCGACTATATTTAAAGGATGTTGTTACGCGGCGCCGACCGTGGCGAAGTGTCCTGCTGAGGCCGTTTCGTATGGAAGGCGCTGCGCGCGCACAATCATACGATTGGCTGACGTGCCCACACGCGCGCCCTCGCTTGATTCCGTCCGGCCCACGCCTTGGTCCACGCAACATCACCTGGCCTCTCTACAACGACTTTACGACGGATTGCAAAGTGTCCTGCTCATGCTTGATTCTTCGGGAGCGCTGCGCGCGCGGCAGCGGGGCAACGCCATATTAGCGGATCCGAAGGAGGCTGCTCAGAGGCGCGGCACCGCACGTTTTGGTTTGCCAGAGGCCCTCGCGGAGGGGATGCCAATCAACATGCAGTGGATTCACGTCCCGCCGTACCCTCTTATGTTTATACGGGACCTTATTTCCGACCCTCACATACGATAGGTCAAACCGTTCCCCGCCAAGTCCACGATGCTTCCTGGGGAAGCGAACGTTGGTGACTGTAGGGCCAAATTCCCTGGCCGGCGTACATAAGATGTACGTGTAGATGGGGAATGCTCTTTTTTCAATCCACAGAAGTGGATCCACGTCCCCGTGCTAGCCGCCCAATCTTCCTCGCCGTAAACAGCCGTCCTTGATGAAGACTCCGCCCACACGCTAGATGCCAGCCATGTGTACCCACCATAAACCTCTTGTCTGACAATCAAGTAATTACGGTTTCACTGCCCGCTCCTCGTGCTATCGCATCAAAGTCCGTTTTCGTTTAGGAAAACGAAATAACTTGTCGCTGTCCTGAAATGGAAGCTGTGCAACTTCAGGAACTAATCATTATTTTCCCGCGTTCTTCTGCCGCACCTTTATATATCCACGCGAGCCCCACAGTCTTGGTTTTCAAGAGCGGCGTCATCCTATGCTACGTTTCGGCGAGTGGTTTAAACCTTCCTCGCCGAAGCTTAGGGCGCGAGTAGCAGTTTTATTTCTCGCTCTGTTCGCTGCGAAATCCTCGCTCTTTCTTTCTCAGTGCACAAAGAAACCTTGGAAGGGAATTTCGCCGTCGTCCTCATGTTGGCCCTGATTAAGCAGCCTGCCCGTGCCGCCGTCCAGCCGAAGGTCAAACGCAAACGGCCTCGGCCAGTTCCGCTGGCCAGCCGCCATCACGCTTTCTTTCTCTCTCGTGTCTGCGTCGACTGCGCCGACTGCGCCCACCCAGGCAGACGGGGAACCGAGCGAGCACACATGGCCATGTCTGGCACGAGCACATGCTCGAGGTGTATACGTAGATGGCTGCCTGGCAGAGCCGGCAGGGGCAGGCCAACACGGACCCCCGGGAAATAAATTTACGTCCGGGACCCATATTAAACAGCGAAAAGGGAGACACGTTGCATGACGTTGTATGGGAAGTTATGGCTGTGCTCGTGAATTCCAGTCGTTCTGATGACCAGATCGCAGAAAAGAAGGCGAATAGTTTTGCCTTGCGTTCTGAATACAGTCGAGATAGGGACGGTCCGAATTTCTGCACAGTCTAGTCTGTCCAAAGTGTGGCCGCAGATTGTATACGCGAAACCCTAGTCTGTCCGAAGTTTATTCTCAGTCTTGAATAACAGTTTTGATGCTGAGACGGACAAGCATAACATTCTTCATATGGTAAACTGTCCAGTTGGAAATATACTTACCGTCAATCTGTATTGTTTCGAGGTGATTATCCACCTCCCACAGAACCACTTTCCACAATCCCTGTCGTTTTGAAACATCCTATGTCCCGATTTGTTAAAATTCAGAGCTTTTCAGGCCCTTTTCAGCCTGATGGCAAATTCTTTATCTGACGCTACGTTCCGTCAGAACGTGGAATCAGGTATTCATTTCTGTGACTTTTCGCGAAATTTTTAGACGGTTTTTAAAGAGCTACCCCGACTTTTACAGAGTCCCCCTTTTATTATTATTTTGCTCAACTTATTTTTCGCACAGAGTCATTCAAATATATGCTTACGCGCGCGTCGTCGTCTGCGGTCGGGCGAGTGCTTGCGAAAGGTCTGTACAACCCGATGAGGTGCGCGTCGGTCTGCGCGCGGTGTTTGCAGAGCAGCCGAGCTTACATGACGACACATTTCGTCTCCAACCCACGGCCATTGGCCGCCACTGAATTGCGCAGTTATGCAGATTGACGGCTTATTTATTTTTTCACAGTTCAGTTTATCTCCGTGCGAGCCGCGTGCATGCGGACGGAGCCTCCAACACGACCGCGGCCGCCATCGCGCGACCCGTTGTTTTTCTTCGCCCAAACAAAAACACGGCTCGGCGTGGCTCGAAGGTCTGGCCGATAACGCCGCCAGCCTTGTTTGTGCTTTGCAGTGTACGACTTCACGCCGGGCTGCGCAGCGCTGCCCGTGCCGCGGGGTGAGCGGAGCCGGCGGAGCCAAGCGAGGGAGGAATTTCAAATGATAACGCCGGGAAGACTTCTCTCTCTCTCTCTCCCTCACACACACACACACACTCCCGCTTCCCTCCTCTCTCCCTCTTTTTCTCGCCCACTGTGTCTGTTTCTTTCGTTCGCAGCCGACTCGGACCTGGTTCTTTCACTTCCTTTTATTACAGTTTCTTTTGTCGCTTCTCTCCGTGTTGTCTCCCCCGGTGGTCCGACCATCCTTTCTTTTCAGAATTTTCACCCTCCCTCGCACTTCGCTCTCCTCTCTTTGTCGCCCCAACTCTTGCCCTCCCTCTTTCTCTCTCGTTCTCCTATCGCGCTCCCTCTTCCCTCTCGCATCCTCGCTCTTTCACAATTGCCATGCCCCTCTCTCTCTCCCTCTCTCGCTTCGCTGATTGCATTTCTCTCTCGTCGCTGTGAGAGGGGTGGTGGTAATAAAGCACCACCCCAACACTTTCATTACATTTCGGCAACTCAGATGGGAGAAGGGTGGACGGGAGAGAGATGCGCAGAGGGTGACTCGCCCCCTCCCTTTGTTTTTTCTCGTCCCCCGCCTCCCCTCCCCCTCTCTCACTCTACCTCTCCGCCTCCTTCTTTTCCTCTTTTATATTCTTACCCTCCCGGGCCACTCTCGGCATGTAGATGAAGGGCTCAAATGTGGAATGGGCTGAGGCGGGCGACCGGACGCAGGTGGTGATCACAGCTTACCTGTTTAGCCGACTCTACCCTCTGATAAGCGCGGATATAAATTTTTTGTCACTTAGAACGAACAAATAAATCGAAAAAATTCGCTGGGAAAATAAGAAACGCATGGTTTGGGAATTCTTTTTGAGGTACGCAACGTACATAATTTTATTATTTCAGTCCTTGCTTTAAATTTTTGGGGACATGCACCTGTCCTGAGCTCCGCGACAGAGAGAAGACCAGTCCAGGCAAAAAAGGGGCAAACTTTTCCACCGTTCCCTGCGGTGTAAAAGTGCTGCTCCCTCGCTCTTGGCTGTGTACCCTGGCGGCCCACGCCGTGCCGCGCTATCGGGAGCAAATATCGCCACACTCGTCTGGGCGCGCTGCGCTGCGGCACGCAACGCAACCACAGCCCGGCGCGGCGCGGTGCGGCGCGGCGAGGCGCGGTGCGGCACTTCACAGCGCGGCGCGGCGGGACGCGGCGCAGCGCGGCAGCCACATCGGGAAGGCATTAGCAGCGGCAAACCCATCTCGGCTCGGGCCGCCGCCGCTGCGGCGGCGGCGGCAGGCCGACCGCTCCCCGTTGAGCCGCAAGGCTACTGCCGCCACCGCCGCCGCGCCACAGCGCTGCGCGGCGCGGCCAGCGTTGCCACGTCGCCCCCTCGTAGTGCCGGCCCGGCCTGGAGTACGGAGCGTCACGCTGTGCTGTGTGGCTGCGCTGTTGCCGGACTTGGCTTCGTTCAGAGTTTGTGACTGCGACGCCCCTTCGGGCCTGTCCCTCTCTCTCGCTCCTCGGCGTGCGGTCGGGTCGCCGGGCGTCTCGCTCCCTCCTCCTGGCCGCTCCGCACCGCTCCGCGCCGGCCCACGCTACGCCCCGCTGACTTCTACAACAACTCACAGAGCGCACCGACCCGGTCCTGTGACCCGCGCCCGATCCTGAGGCCGGGCCGAGGGGGCCGGCTAGAGAAATATTTCGGAGGCGCAACGCAAATTGTGGGGGGCGGGTGGTCAGAAAAAAAATGCTGTTAGTGAAGGGGGACGCATGCAAAGTCAATATTATTTTTAAAAATATCGTCTAGTTTTCCTCCCTTTTTTGACTTCTGAAAGGGTTTCAGTGAAGGGTTTATTCCTCCCTCGAGCCAATTCCGAGACCGGGCCCCTCACCCATTTCACCCTTTAATATATTTCGCGCCCGCCGTAAAATCCCTTCTCCCGCCGGCAAAACCTGCTCTGCCCGTCTGCCTATTCCCTCGGGTGAGGCCGGCGCGGCCGGCGCGGCCCCCACCCACCCCATCCGCCCGCCGTCCCACCCCTCCGGGCATTGGGTCGATCCACCCTCCTCCCACCCCTCCGCCACCTCCATGTCAATAATTCATTCATCCCGCTAATGCAGGGCGTAATAACGTAGCGGCGGCATGGGGGCGCCCCCATCAGCGTCGGCGGGCCGCGTCAAAACTTTTGATTCATTTTGAGAGCCGCGGGCGAGAGAAGCCCCCGCGGCGACACGAGTGTGCCCGCGCGCCGAGTTTGGCACGGCTTTGAAACTACCCCCCGAAACTTTGCGAACGGCTCCGTTGCGGAACTCCAGACTTCCGTCCATCATTCACGTATATATTCGCCAAAGAGTTGGCAGAGCACGTGACCTGGAAACGTCGGGTGGTTGCGGTTCTTCTTGGCTCTAGTTACAGCTGCGTGTACCGGCGGGGGAGAGGCTCGCAGAACGCACACTGATTCGCGAGCGCACATACAAACCTCGGCCCGGTGTGCCGTGGCACGCAGCGACGGGCGGCGCGGAGGCCACCGCCACAATGGGGGTCGTCTTCGTGATTTACGATGGACCAGTTGAGCCCCATTGAGTACGTCGGGCCGGAGGCGTACGAGAGCACAAACAGCAAATCACTCCCGCCAGCATGTGGCCTTCTCGCAGGCGACGCCGAAGTGGCCGAAGACTCGGTCCTACGCGGCCGGACTCTTCGCGAAACCGGGCCGGACACAGCGCGTTTCTGCGGTGCCGCATGTCTGACCAGCAGCTAGAAAACGACGGTAAATGCTGCCGGACCTTCTAAGGTCAGAAGTGTAGAGACCTCAGAACTATCGGCCTTATTTCGCTCGCATTCGCTAAGTTCAAAGTCCTCCACAGATTGTGTGCTATTCAGGAAACACAAAATAGCAGATCCAGTTTGGGGGGAACCGCAGCAGAGAGTATCTCCGCCGCGGGCGCCGGCCACGAACCGACTGAAAATTTTGCGGGCCTTAGCTCTCGCTGATGATGTGTCGCGACCATTTGGTAGGGTCAGGTCACCGCGAAGCTTCCCCGCGCGGCCCGTAGAGACACCTCATCACGCCGCACGGTGACGACTTGCACCGTGTGACCCTACCAAATGGTCGTGACACATCGTCCGCGAGAGCTAAGACCCGCAAATTTTTCAGTCGGCTCGTGGGCCGATGCCCGCGGCGGAGATACTCTCTGCTGCGGTTCCACCCATACTGGACCCGCTTTTGTGATTGTTCTCGACATCCCATCTGATTTTGAGCGGGATACCCAATTCAGTTCTCTGGCACGTGCATTCGGACCCCTCGATGCAAATGGTCTCGAAACTGTTCGCAGAGCAGCTTCACAGAGTACCACAGGGCACATTGTACATGTGTAGCGGCCTCGCGTGAGGCTCCTGAGTTGTACGAGGGGCCGCGGGGCCCGCGAGAGCTGCGGCAGCCGGCGGGGCCGTGGGAATGGCCGACCGCAGATATGCCCTCGCTCCCACGGAAGCTGCATGCCGTGCCGCGCTCCGGGCCGGGCTGCCTGCTGGTCGCATAGATCTGCGGCGGGTACCCGAGCACCCGAGCACCCGTTCCCCGGTACGTCACCAGCGCTATTGCCACTGCCCGTCATTGCGGTCCCGTCTGAACGGCCTGCGCATTCATGGTCACCAAGTATGGCGGTCATTCTATATGCGCGTTCCACAACTCAAAACAGGGAAATTGGACTGTAGCCAAAATTTGGGCTATAAAGATCACATTTTAGCTGTCTAGCTGTGCTGCAGCTACGACTTTTAAGCACACAGAAGCTGCTTATGTCTTTAGCCAAGTCGGACACCAGATATCTGGCGAGGTAGATTTTTAGCACCACCGCCAAAAACGTGGCTTCCTCGCTGATCAGATCAGTTGGCTGCGCTCATTGTGAAAATTTATCACGGGGTGTAGATGCTAGTAATTGTTTGGCGAGCACGCAATGAGCACAAAACTCGAAAACGTCTCCCAAAACTGTGTCACGAAATATCCTTTTGGAGATCGGAGATGAAGGCCGTAGATGAACGCCGCGTGTCGGCTACGCTGCGCGGGCTGCGCCAACACAGGATGCTGCAATCATATCGCCCTTCCGCCCTCCGAGAGCTCCCCTGCAGCTGCGCCGCTCCCGTCACGGCGGCGGCAGCAGCGGCAGCGGCGGGGCCGTCTGGGTGGCACTCGTCCCGCCGGATTAGTGATGGCAGCGGATGTATTGGGGGAAGGGGGTTCGGGAGGGAGGAGCTGCGTGGCGGCGTGGAGGGGGTGCGGGCGGTGTGGGTGCGGCCCGGCCGGCGGCGAGGCGGCAGCGACGCCGCAGCGCCTTCCACGCTCTCGATAATCATTGGAAAGGCGGCCGTGATGGGCGGACGGTGCTGTCCGCACCTCGTCACAACGCTATCTGCAGCCCGAGACTCGAACGAACACCACACGAGCCATCGTTTTGGGCTAATTTAGTCCCTTACCAGGAAATTTTCCGAACGTTTCTAAACCTACATTCAGCTAACCAAAATTTTCATTTCGTAGTTCTGTCCGACTGGACGTCACGGTGACCGTTGATTATTTTTTTTCTAGAAATTTTCCACACTCTAGCTCGTATTTTTCAAAATTTCCTTATTGAAGAAAATGTCTAAAGTGACTCCTCGGATTAAATGCGCTTCTAGTCCCAAAATGTTTCTTATCCCAAAAATAGGAATTTTTTGAAAAAATACGTATTTAATTTTTTTGAAAAATTTCTGGATTTTTCCCGAAAATTTCTTTTTAAAATTTCGGGACTAGAAACCCCAAACACCACCCAAAAAATCAGGTTCTGAAGGGACTGTGTGAGAGGCAGAACATGCGCGATCCCTGCTGCAAAGAGCCGCAGCAGACGCCTTCTCCAATACTTCAAAACGTCACACGCGACGCGTACAAAATAGGGGTGATGTTAGAGAAGTCTCCGGTCACGTATGCGCTGCGGACCGGATAGAGTCCCTGCGTCGCCGCCTCGTCGGGCCGCCTCTCGCCGTGTACCCGGGCGGAAGCCATCAAGAAGCAGATGTTGTGCTCCGGCTGGATTTACAGAGAGCGCACGGGCGACTTGAGCCACGCCCTGGCGGCCCCGCCCCGCCCCGGCCCGGCCTGCCCCGCCCAAACCGACGCTGGCTGCCTGCCGCCGCCCCCTCCGCTCCGCTCCACCCCACGCCACGCCCCGGGCGCGTGAGGCCTGCATGTAAGCGAGGTCACAGCGGAGACGGCCTGGCCGGGCTGACTCATTCCGCGGGGCCCTGATTGGTCGGCGAGCCGCACGGCGTGTCCGGCGGGCCGGTGGCGCTGTCGGAGCGAGATGGACATGCGCTCAAGGGAGACGAGAGCAGTGGTCTCTATTTGAGGCCGGACACACGAAAACTGGCACCCGAAATATCGCCTTTGTCACCGACAGGGCAGTCAAAGGTGCTGAAAAATTTACGCCGAACGCAGCGACGGTTCCGCCTTCTCTGGCATCAAGCCGTTATCGCAGACTAGATCCCACCGGGTGCCTTCGTCGAGTGCAAAATACCCCCGGCCCGATCCGGATTCGAACCATTGACCTGTGGGCCGGAAGCATCGCACCGTGACCGCTGCGCTACACCTCTTTGGTACCGAGCCGCAGGCCACGACAGGGGCCCGCATGATAGGCTTTGCGATTCGACCACGAACAAAAGCTGGGAACTGGCTTTTCTGAGTTCAGCTCCAGCCGCGGGCGCCCGTAGTTTTCGTGAAACCACAATCTCCATTCACCCAAGGGCTACTATTTTGCCGTGCATTTTTTTCTGGGAACGCTGGACTACGCGGCCTCGAGCAGCGGGTGAGGTTATACACAGCAGTCAGAGGCGCGTAGCAGGCGGCTGTCAAAGATGGAGGATACCCTGCCATAAACATGCCGCTGGCCGAGCCGCCACCCCCCGCCACGCCGCGGCAGCCGGCACCCCCCCCCCCCCCCCCCCCCCCCACCACCTGCCCTCCGGGAGCTGAGGTACCCCGCGTGCCCTCGGCGCGGTAAACTGCCGCGCGCGCGCGCACACACGCTGTAAATAACGCACCGCGCATTTTCGATGGAGCCGCACTGAGCTTCAAGTTTTCCATTCTGTTCATCGCTAGGTTTCGATAGAAACATAATGGCAGTTTTAGCCCACCGTGAGTTTGAAATGCGTAACATACGCTTCTGAAATTGAATTTTACGTGCTGGGTTGCCGGGAGTCCGAACACCACAGTCGCACCTCACTCTGGATTATTTTACAGCACAACGGCGCTCGAGCCTCAGCCGGACATCAAACGGGCCTTGAGGGCCTTGGACCGCACGGCATTTCAGTGGCATTCGAAGGCTCGGAAACGCATGCCACTCGTGGAACACGTCTGCCGAACGAATGCCTGCAGACACGGGACCCGGGATCCTTTGGAGTCTGGCCGTCTCGGAACCACGTTTATTTGTCCTCGCACGGGAGCGTACCGCGGACGTGGACACGGTGAGGTCGTGCGGGAAGTTCGAGGACCGGAACTTTTGGGAAGAGAAAACGAGTTCCAACTGTGCGCCCGATGTGATCTGCGGCCGTCGCCGCGTCTCCCGCCGTCTCCGAGGGACCTCGGGTCGGATCGCTTTCCTCATCCGCTCCTAATCCCGCTTCTGTTTGCCATGTACCGGCGGCCAAAATGGCTGTCTTTATAGTGTGAATAATGAAAGAGGGGGAGGAGTTGAATGACAGGGGAAGGAACGGTGAGGGCAGGCAGACTGCTGACGCAACACGAACCACATGTGCCTGCGAGGGAATGAGAGAGAGAGAGAGACAGAGACAGAGAGAGAGAGAGAAGAGAGAGCAGGGGCCGGGGCAAAGGCGGGGAGGGGAACGAAGTAGAGGCGGAACAGAGGAAAAGGCAAGGGGGAGAGAAGGAGAGGGACGCGAGCGGCTTTGTGCGAGTTGGAAAAAGAGAGAGAGAGAGAGAGAGAGAGAGAGAGAGAGAGAGCGTGAGGAGGGGAGGGGCACCACGAGGAGGGAGGGGCGGCGTGCGTGCGGGGAATTAGACAACCGCCCATACATAATGTATTCCGCGTCGGCTAGGGTGGCCACATTCCTGCCGGGATTGCGAGGTCAGGCGAGTCCTCGCGGAAAGCTTCGAAACTGAAGCCAGGTGAGAGCGACGCTACCGGACGGAGTACGCGGGGGTTGGACCGGTACTACTCTCTCCGTGGCGTCTCTTTTTTCCCCGCAGAGAGGCGATAGGGCACCTGGCTGGGGTACCCTACGCGTCGTGTTCTCGGAGTGAGCAGTCCGGTAGCGGGGCCGTGCGAGGACGGGGCGGCCACCGTAGCGACGGCGCGGCGCGGCCCGCGCAGCAGCGACGGCCTACATTTTCACGAGAGCGGCCCGACGAGCGGCCACCCTAGCGGGCCAGGCCCGAGGCGCCGGCAGCGCCAGCGGGGCCTCTAGCGCCGCCGCTGCCGCTGCCGCCGCCGCCGCCGCGGCTCCTCCGCGCCCCGCCGCCCCGCGCGCCCCCCCGCACGGCCCGGCCGCCCTCGCGATCAATACTCGCCCAACGGGCCAGAGCTGCGTTTCAGAGCGGAGCGGCGCCACGCCACGCGAGACTTGCAGCGTCACCGCGTGGCGTGGCGTGCCGTGTCGTGTCGTGGCGTGCCGTGCCGTGCCGTACTGTGTCGTGCGGCACACCGGCGCGGCCCGGCGGCGCACGACGAACGGGTACTGCCAAGTCAGCACAGCTTGTCGTACTGCTCGTTCAGCAAATAGTATGCGCGCCAGTGCCGACGCCCGTGCGAGAGAGAGAGAGACAGACAGAGGCGGACAGAGATTGATAGACAGAGAGGCAAGGAGCGCGGGAACAATGGCCGTGGGAGAAAGCGAGCAGGTGAATAGCGGCATGTAACGAGCAGAGAATGGAGCGGGCGAGGCGAGGCGCGAGTGAAAGAAGCGGCGCGTCCTGACGTCGGGCCGAGAACGGGGCGCGGGGAGAAAGCGGGGGAGGGGAGGGGGCGGCGGCCGCGATGGCGGTGGGGGGCGGGGAGGGCGGCGAGAGGGAGAGGGAAGAGAGGAGGAGAGAAGGGAGAGGAGAGAACCGAGAGGCTGAAACCTATGCGGCCGCGCGCCTCTCAAGGACCGCCATTTTTGGTCAATTTTTAGGGAAATTCCATCGTAGAAGTCAGAAAAAGGCACCCAATGCTACATTCTGATCCGCCATATAAGTTGCCGCCGATTCGGGAACGTCGGTCTAGCCGCGCGGTCTGAGATGCCGAGCCGGCGTGCCACGGGTCCCTGGTTCTAACCCCGAATATTTTTATGCTTATAGAGTACTTGAAAACTGACTTTTAGGTCAACGATGGCGACTCAGTGCTGTAAGGCGCTGGAGTTTTTTTACAAAGACATCCAAAGGAGCGCACTTGAAGAAAACACAACAAGTTACACTTGCTCGCTTGAACCGGCGATATACTTACGTTAGCGACCGCCGAAAGTACGAATCTCACCCGGAACACGTCCGACGCCGTTTCACTTTGTCGCGAAAAGTTTGGTGTGAAATGGCCCGTCACTAATATGACGGTGAAATGTGCCTGTCGGGGCCCTCTTCCAATTTAATTACATGGTGGCGCCGGCGGCGGGCCCCGCAGCCCCGCAGGCCCCGCTAGGCGCGGCCGGCCCGGCCCTCGGGCTGCTCTGGCCCTCCTCCCCCAGCACCATCACTCTTCTTTCCGTCACACCCAACCGCATTCGCCCCTCCCCTCCCCTTCCATGCTCTTTTCCTTTTATTGCGTTCCGCTCGTCACGGGGCGTTTTTTTTTCGACGCGCGGCCCATCGCTGTATTAGATTTTCACCCCCAACTGTCCGACGGAGATGACACGACGTGTACATATTAGGGCGCATTGCGCGGGGCGTGGAGCCCGGCGGGTGAAGCCGTGGAGCGGCGGATTTCGCGTGCCGCTCGAGGCCGCTAAACGCAGAACTGCCGCCGCCGCCGCCGGAGTGGGAAGAAGCACAACGGGTCACATCTTAGGGGCACATCTTACGCTTCACTCTGAGGCAAAATGGACCCTGAGGGCGCCCCCCCCCCCCCCCCCACGACGCGAGCTGCTTGCACTGCTGGTCCGCTTGCTGGTCCGCTCGCTGGCCGATACCGACTGACAAGTTACAGCTCCTGTGCTCACGTGCACAAAGCCGCCAAACTCTCCGGCATTACTTTTTGGACTCGTATCCCGCGCTTGTGCTTCGCTCCCGGGGCTTACTGCGGGGTGCACCGGACAGGAAGCGCTGTGCATGCAAACTAAACTGGATAGGTTTGCCATGGCGTCCGTACAGAGTGCACAGTTTAAAATATACGTGGTTGCACTAGTCGTTTTGAAGCGTGTCTTCTGTAAAAAATTATCTCTTAGCCCTTTAGTGATATTGATCTGAAATGCTGCAAGTCGTGCAGAGCTCTGTCAACCTTTCGAAAAATGTTCGTCGTGCACTATTTTTTTTTAGCGTGAGCGAGGGATAAAAAGGACCTCTCGCTGGTGTAACCGAAAATCCGGAATCTTAGTACTGCAAACAACTCTCCGGGCATCTCCCAACACCACGAAGCTAATGCTTTCCGACACACCAAATAACCTTCTTTATGTGTCCGTTCACTGCTCGTATTTTAAGAAAAACAATACAAATTGCCCCTTTGTTCTACATGGAAAATACCTCGTCCGTCATTCGGCGTTTTCGGGCCGCGGCGGCGATGGGCGCCCGGCAACAACAAGGCCTGCGACGGCGACTCGGCGCGACGAAGCGCCCCGCTTTGCATTGCAAATGACGGACGGCGGGCAGCAGGGCGCACCGAACAAACGTCCCCAGTACGTCCCACGTACACGCGCTGCAGTGCCCGGCGTTACCGGGAATATCTTACGCCTAACACCCGCCCATTGACTTGGAGATGCCGGCGGCGGCGGCGGGCGGGCGGGCGGGGACGCGAGGCGTGTGGTGGGGCGGGGCGTCGCCACCACCGCAGGGCAACCACTCAGGCGGGCCGGGGCCGGCCGGGGCCCCGCACGTCATGTCTGACCCCGGAGTCATTCGCCTCGATATCATTGAGGTCGTCGCTCACTGAGCAGTAAGTACACAGCTCACCGCAGCACACGCCGTGCGCATTCTTTCATAGCGGACGAGTGTACGCGGTAAAATTATTTCGTCACGTGACAATGAATATGGATGACGTGTATTTCCTCACCTAAATATTTCGGACCTTTATGATTTTCTCGTCACTTGATGAAATATCTTGGTGTCGACATTTTGGTTACGTCTATGCAGAACGCTGTACGAAAATGATTTTCTATCTTCTAAGGTACAATTGTGTTTTGTGACGATTCTTTTATCACGCCATGTATAACAAAAGAAATTGAGCAAATTTTAAAAGTAAATTTTTCTTAAAGTGACGATTTTTTTTCCTCACTGTCAAAAAATGTCATGCTATTTTTAGCGTCACTTTCAGACTTACAATAAACATTGTAAAGATAACTTCATCTCAACGTTTTCGTGCGCTATAAAATAAGTGCACACGGGTGGGTTCCACACGCACTTGATCGCTGCCTCTGCGCCGATTCCTGTCTCTTACCTCCTTGTCTTTCCCCGGCTGCGATGGCCCGCGACGCGGCCATACAAAGGCAAATTTAAAGATTACTACTAAAATTGCTGGTAAAACCCAATGTAATAGCCTTGACTGAACTCTTCATTTTCCCTCGGCAAGGGAAAACCCTCCTCACCGCGCTTCAAAAACAGCAGGACCCCGAATCGCGCGACGGCTTTGAATTCTCAAGGAACTCCGGCTGGCGGGTCCTTGAACGTCCTGGTTCGTATAAGCGCGCTTCCGCCTCTTCGGCCTGGCACGCTCGCCGCTGGTGTTGGCACCCTGCCACCCCCTCCCCGCCCCGCCCCGCCCCGCGTCACTCATCAGCCGCGTCGCCATCATCACCATAATGGCCGCCCTGCCCCGGCCGACCCGGCCGAGCCGAGCCGAGGCAGCGGGCGGCGCGCTCAGCGGGGCCAGATGTGTGCGCGCCGAGCCGAGCCGAGCCGATGCCTGCCTGCCTGCCTTGATGCTCAGCCCGCTCGCTCGCCTGGCGTCGCTGCTGGCCCAGGCCGGACCGGGCGAGGCGCGCGCCGCGGCCGCCTCCGCCATCTTGAAAGAAACCCCACTCATCGGTAGTCACAAGGGTCCGGCCGGCGTGGGGGCGGAGGGCCTGAGAGCACCGGGGAGGGCTCGAGGCGAGGGGGGTGCTTCCAGTCAGTGAAACGCCTTACAGTCGAGTCACTCTCCAGTGAAAGTCCAGCCAATTTCTAGTCTGACACGTCGTGCGGCTACAGCGCCGGGAGCGCACATCCGCCTTGCAACGAGGCTCGATAGCCGCGTGGTTAGCGAGTCCGGCCGGCTGCCGGTTGGTCGGGGGTTCAACTCTTTACCGCTCCGTGCATTTTTTCTGTCGGCTCAGCTAAGACGACGGCGTGTTAAGTACCGGGGGTGCGGTGCTGTCAACATCGCGGCTCTGTGGCCGCATCGGTAGAGTGACTGACCGGCGACCGGGAGGTCGTGGGTTCGAGTATAGCCGAGTCCTCAATATTTTTCTTGTGTCTGCGCTTGGAAGACAGAGGGTAAAATATACTTTCGAGCGTGGCGTCGGTATGGCTGTCTGAACGGCCGTGCGCGCTGCGTCACTGAGAGATGTAAGCGTTGGGTTTCAACTTGAAGATTCCCGCAGCACGGTCGGGCTTACCCCCGTTCCCGGGTCCGAGGTTCTCTCGGTCGCCCGGGGTTTCCGGCGGGGGGGCTCTGTGTCTACCAAGGAAACTTGGTTCGGAGACTCGGGTGTATGCTACGGGGGTACCTAGGGTTCGGTACCTTCGTTTTCGCTCCCTGTGAATCTGGCAGACGAGGACACGCCGTCGCGACTAGGGTTCGTCGTGAAGTACAGCAGCTTCGGCTGTGTACGATATAGGAAAGCCTACCTCCCCCCCAGTCCGCTCGGGAGTGGCCGCAGTGCCACAGACCAACCAGCCAGTCGAAGGGAGTTGATTCCGGAAATCTGGCTGGCGGAGGGGGCTACATTGACCGTTGCGGAAGCGTGCCCCTGAAAAAGGCCGCTGCGTCGTGCCTGTGTCTTAGCGGCGGTCGATACCTGGTACACCGGTTCCCATTCGAACACCGAAGTTAAGCAGGAGGGTTCCAGGCGGAGGCCTGGGACGAGGTAGTGCCCACCCATTTTTGCCCTTTTTTTTCAAAAGCATCCACAGATTCCTTGTTCGGATTTCGGATCCGTAATGCATCACGTACCAAAATGGCGTCTCAGCCGGCCTCTCTCTCTCTGTCTCCCTCTCACTTGTGGCTTTCGGGTGTCGCCGCAAGCTTCTGTTCGTGTTTTTTCAGACTGAAGCCGATTGACGGTTAAAGAACCGAAATTCACAACCGTGGACGAGCGGGCGCGAAGTTGATTCCCTCGCCACGTCCAGGTGGCGCTACCGCTGCCAAGACGACGTGCACTGTTGGTAACAACGACTCAGAGAGCGCCTGCTGCAGCCCGCCAACGTCGCCCACACGGACACGAACGCCATGACGATCGGGCCGCCATATTTCCTTTCTCCGTCATGTTCGGCACGAGGCACCACACACCGGCCTGCTCGCTCAGTTCTGTAGAGCAGAACTCCTGGCCGGAGAGTCCCGTAAACAACGACTCGCCGTTTCGCGATCACGTTTTAGAGAAGGATTCGTTTCTCGTCTTAATTCCGAAATATGAAAGCCGTCGGGTTGCAGTCCTGCCAGTCTCGGCCAGTCGTGTCCAGCGCTGTGTCCTGGCGAGAGGACACAGACGGCTCGCTGATGGGCTCCCCGCGGCTCTCGTCCGTTTCGGCTTTTTGGTCCGCAAACGGGAAGACGCTATTAGAACTCTAAAGTGGCTCCGTGCCGAGCCGTGCCCCCGCCCCCTCCACCTCCCCCGCCTCCTCTGACCCTTCCTGCGGCCGCGCGGCCCTCTCCCGGGCCGCACCGCACCATTCTCTCTGGGGCCTCGAAAATTACAGTGTAAAAGAAATGCCGACCGGTTTTGGTCCGACAAGCAGCAGCAGCCGCCGCTCTCTGGCTGGCGGTGCCGGCGTTGATTCGGTCCGGCTCGGCTCGTTGTAGTCGGGGGGCGGCGGGGGGCCGCGGGGGCTCCTCCGGGTGGTCCACTCGTGGCGTGGCGGCGTCGTGGCGGGATCGTGGCGGCGGCGTGGCGCTGGCGCGGCCGTGCGCCCGATAGGGTAACGGCCCCGCGGCCCCGGCCGCCCCGCGCACACCGTATCGACCCGGGAGTGGGAGTCGAGGCCGCGCGGGCTTACCGCGGGCTTTCGGCGGGCTTTCGGCGGGCTGCCGGCGGGCTGCCGGCGGGCTCTCGGTGCGCCAGCAGGGGGGGGGGGGGCGCCGCCGCGGCGGCGCCCGCTGGGCCGTGTCAGGGGGCGCAAAGGCCGTGTAGAGTGACGGACGTGGCTCGCATTGGCAGCGGCCACCAGAGGGTGGGGGTGGCGGGGGCTCCGCGGGGGCTCCGCGGGGAGGGGCCGTCCACAAACCACGTGGCGCTCCCGGAAAATGCCGCTGCCGAGACACCACCATGTTGTCCTCCAAACACATATTAGGCAATCCTTTCCCAACGCTCTGTCCTTGTCCCACACCGAAGTGTCTCCGTGGGGAAAGACACAAGCGTTACGTAACACACGGACGATCCCTTTCTTCCGTCGCACCCCGCTTCCGGACGGACCCCGCCGAGGGATCCAATCTAGCTGAAGGGACTGCATGAATGTTTTATATCGTTTCAGTGCGGCTGCCGCGGCTGCCCCCTCCCCGCGGCCGCCCTCCTTGCACATCCAATATAAGGGTGCCCGCTCCTCTCCGCGCGTCCCCCACGACCGCCGATCAATAGACCCTCTCTCTCTCTCTCTCTCTCTCTCTCTCTCTCTCTCTCTCTCTCGCCCGCACGCTCTCTGGTTTCTCTCCCGCCGCGGGCTCGCTCGCTCTCTCGCCCCGTCTCTCTCGCTCCCGCACGCTCTCGCCGCTCTCGTGCGCTCCCGACAGAGACCGCCGCTGTCAGACGCAGCGCGCAGTTCTCCATTATCTCCGTCCCCCTTTTCCCCTCCTCTTTTATGCGTTCTCCGTACATATTTTTCGTCGTGGCCGCTCTTCGTGCGCCGCTCGCTCCGCTCCCCAGACGCGGGCCGCCACGCTTGGCCGCCCGCCGGCAAGGACGTCGGGTAGAGGAAAGCGGACAATATCTACCATCATCATCATCATCATCATCATTACGTCTCCGCGGTAGAAAAGTGCTCGCCCAAAAATGGCAAAAAAAATATATGAAAAGGATTTTTAAAAATTGCACGTGCGGGCAGATGAAAGCGGACCTTATCTACTACCACAAGGGCAATCATCACCATCATCACGTTCCTGTGGATAAAAAAAGTGTCCCCTCCCCCCTCCCCCAAAAAAAAGCAAAAAAAAAGGAACTGGGAAAAATGTACGTTTGCTCATAATTTAAAATCATTTTTAAATTTCAGCACGCATTTTGCATGAATTCATCACCGCAATTTTTTTTCTCTCTTTACTGGCAGTGTCCTCCGCCGTTTCCTTATCCATTCATTTTTTCCCATTCAATTCCTTTTTTATTTCCCTTTTTTTTTCGCGCGCGCGGACGGAGCGCGGTGCGCATCGACTCCGGTGTCAGTTGCGTGATGCAGTGACTGCGGATCGCCGGGCGCGGCGCGGCGCGGCGTGTCGGTATTTGAAAGTCGCCCCGCAGCATCTGTGGGAACGCAAGCAGGCCGTCCGTCCGTCCGCCTGTCTGTCTGTCTGTCTGTCTGTCTGTCTGTCTGTCTGTCCAGCCGACCGCTGCGCCGCTGCCGCTGCCGCCGCCGCCTCGCTCCGACTGTTACCGCTGCTGCAGCAAAAACATCTACTTATTCATTCCCTAGGGACGAAGAGCTCGGCCCACGGCCCGGCCCACGTCCCGAGCGGAGCCGAGCCGGGCCGGAGCGGGAGGGGTGCGGGCCGCGACGCGGTGCAGCGCGACGCGAGGCGAGGCGCGCCGCGGCGCAGCACCGCTAGCGCAGCTCGGACGCGGTGCGGCGCGGCAGCGCGGCTCGGCTAGGCCGGCTCGCCACGGCCCGGCCCCGGCGGCGCGGCGGACGCGGCAGCGCGGCAGCACCGACACGACGGCCGTGCCCCCCCGTCGTCGGACCCTTCCGCCCCCTGCCCCCCCCCCCCCTCCCTTCCGCCCCCACCGCCCACCCCACAGAGCCTCCCTTGGGCCGTGATGGACTCCGCCGATAAAACAAAGGTAATATCCCAGTCGACCCATACCTGCAGGAGGAAACCCCCCCCCCCCCCGGTCACCTAAATAAAACAGGAAGAGGTTCGTCTCTCCTGCAGACCGGCATAAAACCCGGCCCGGCTGTAAACCGAGTGCGCTGGCCGTTCCCACGGCGGCCGCGGCGCCGCTGCTTATCACCCCTTCGCACTCGCCTTTCGACGTGCGGAGCTGCGCGGGCGCCGCCATGTCTCTGATAACGCCGAGGAACATGTCCGCTCAGAGGCCGAAGCGCTGGAACCGACATGTTTGCCGAAGAGACGCGGCGGCGTAACGCTTCGCTTTTTATGTGGTTTCGGTGGCTGGAGGCACTGGAAGATATCTCTGCATGGCGGCGTTCCAGCCTGTGTATCGAGAGCACATATTGACGTATGTAGGATCGCAGATCAGCGTTGGGCCTCCATGGCTGTGCTCGGCGAGAACGCACTCGTACCGCACTCTCTGTGACATGGTGCGGTCCGTACAGACCAGGTGATTCAGAAACGCCACGCGATTTTTGGGATACGCAATCCCGCACCCGCAACGCCATATTACCGCCTCTCCTTCTGGCTCGGCCGCGGATGCGTGAGACAAAAAGAGACGCAGCTAGTGCTAACGTAACTCTGAGCGGCGTTTCTGAATCGCCAGGTATGAGAGATTGCGGTATTGTCCAACTGTTTCATTAATCCGAGTATTGAATCTTTTGACAATGATTTAAAATGCGAGCTGTCCTGGAATTGATGTTCATAATCCTTTCGGGAATGGGAAGATTGAGAACAGTGTACCTGTGGCGAGCTACGCAGAACACGGCGGGCTTCGTGAGGTATCGTCTTGGGGCCGCCTGTCGGCGTTCCCCTGGGAGACGAGAGGGCTTACATGAAGCCCCTCGTGTGCGAGAGGGAACCTCTGCCGGTGGGGTAGATTAGGAGCGGGGGATGAAGAGAGACAGAGGGTGTCTTCCCCCGCACTGGTCAGGCCTTGGAGGAGTGTTTACTAGCGAAGACGATGGCGATCGAGAAATCGAAGGACTTGACGAACAGCGGCGTGTTCAAGGCACGAGAGGTATCGACATGCGCTTCTAGATATTTTTTTTTGAGCGTCTAATCCTTTTTCTCAGTGTTTCTCGCGTTTTTGTGTCATTCTTTTTATTCATTTATTGAAGACTTTTTTCGGAAGGGGATCTGGAGGGTAAATAATGGATACGTAGCCATTGTTTTCATTTTTTCAAGATTACATTTATTAACGGAATATATTACATTATTTTTGCATTCTGAACTCCGCAACCACAAAAATGTTAACACACAGTTAACACTATTACAATTTATTATTCTTGGTCTATCGTACAATAATAATAATATATTCATTTGGCGGCCAGTTATCAATAAACCCGAGCCCTACATCTATGTATCACATTACACAACAGGAAATTTGACTAAATATATTTTTTTTCTCGTAAAATAACAGTTAACATAAATACCCACATTTGTACTTCGTTACAGTAGCATGATTTCAATTCTGACATACAAACCCTTACATCGAACAAGGAAATTTCAATGCCGGTTGCCACTCGTTAATGGGGTATGTGTTCACGAAGGAGGGCGTTGAAAAGAACAAAAGGGGTGCAAATCTAATATACTTTATACAGAACATACAAAGCTCTTCTGTACCCCCTACCTCCTGAACATATAGCTCATTAATATAAAAAGCTTTGTGCACAAATAATATATACGTAATTTCTTTGAAGAAAGGGGAAATATCTGAACGAAAAGATCTTTTGTCGACAGCAAGGAACACTTATTTGGGTTAACAGTCTTATGTCCCACACCTCATCACTTTAATTGTTGACGTTTCAAGTGATTATAATACCTTCTCCACTCCAAACACAATCTAATTCCCCCACCACACAATCAAAATATTTCCGAACAAAAATAAATAAAAACTTTAACAGGAACACATAACAAAAATAACATAAAGTGCAAACATAAGATAACGTTCAGCCTTACTCTACGTTCTTTGGACAGGAAGTAAACAACGATATCAACAAACGAATAGATCGAAAATTGTTTGGAATGACTCCACAGTTTGCGAACTACTATTCATTGTGCAACGAAATGTAGCCCTTCTTAAAAGTAGTCAAACGTAAATCACAAGATCGGTGCGACGTGCAACATCGTAAATACACATTGTACAGGGAAAACAACAAACAATATCTTTTGAACATGCAGACTCTTCTGAACATTTCGCGACTCTTACAACTCTCAACTCTAACTTCTCTATTATTGTATCATTTTGTACGTACACTGCTACGTATATATTCCGAACTGGTCACGTCCCAAGACAAAAGGGCACCCGTTCTGACGATCTGAGGGCCGTGGGGCCGTGGGGCCGTGTTCACGCCCTACTGGAGGGCCCCCGCGCGCACGCTCAGCAGGCCCGCCACCTTCTCGATGCTCCGCGGCCGGAATGCCGCCTTGGCGGCGGCGGCGTTGGCGCTCATGATGGACGTCGTCGCCGCTGGGATGGCCGCAGAGGAGGGGATCGGCGGCGCCCTGGCGGGAGCGGGGGCGGCCCTGGAGTACGTGAAGGCGGCCTTGGCGGCCCGGTTCTGCTGGAACTGCTGGTAGCGCTCCTTGAGCTGCTGCTCCGTCAGCTGCCCCTGCTGCTGCTTCACGGCGAAGTCCTTGTCCGCCTGGTGCAGGCTGCTCTTCTGCCGGTGCAGCAGGGCGGACGGGTTCGGGATCTGGCGCACCGACTGGTTGGGCCCCGGCCGGCTGGAGGCGGCCTGCGGCGGCGCGGCGAAGCCCCCGACGACGGCCCCCATGGGCCGGCCGCGGGGCGGGGTGCTCATCACATTCACCATGGGCGTCATGAGCGGGTCCCGGTACAGGGACAGGACCGGCATCTTGCCGGTGAGCAGGGGGTTCCCCATGGCGCTGCTCATGCGCTTCATGGTCGCGATCGTCGCCTCGCCCATCATCTGGTGGATGCTGCGGATCTGCGGGTTGGCGGCCACCAGCTGCATCTGCTGCAGCTGCATCGGCGTGGGCGGCACGGGCTGCACGTACTGGATCTGCGGCGGCAGCTCCATCTTGTACGACGGGGAGGTGGCGGGGGTGAGCGGGGACGGCGTGGGCGGCGTGGCGTCGCGCCTGCTCCTGTCCGCGGACAGGTCCAGGACGCCGCCCTGCTCGGCCTCCCGTGGGGCCGCGGGCTTGGCGGCCGCCTGCACGTCGTCGGCCTTCTTCTTCTTGGCGGGGGGCTCTGAGCTGGACGAGCAGTCCTCGGACTCGTCGTGCTTGTCAGACGGCGGCGGCGAGGGCGGCAGGACCAGGATCTCGAGGGACGGCTTGCCGGAGGGCTCGCCGGCGCGCTGCGGGGACTCGCCCACCTCGATCTTGCTGATGGTCAGCGAGGAAGGCGTCTTGACCGTGGTCAGGTCCGGAGTGTTCTGCCGCGCCTCGCTGGCGTCGATCTTGCTGATTGTCAGCGACGACGGCGTCTTCACCGGGCTGAGCGGGTCGCCGGGGGCCGTCCTGGTCCCGGACGGCGACGGCGGGGGCGAGGCGGGCACGCCCACCACGGGCTTGATCCGCACCTGGCGCATCTGAGCCAGGCGTTCCTTGGCGTCGTCGGAAACCGACTTCACTTCGGGCGACTGTTCCGCCCCGCGCTTGTCGGCGGCCATCTTGGCTCCCCTGTCGTCGCCGACCTGGCCGTTAGACTGCACGGCCTCCTCCGGCGTCTTCGGCTTCGGGGGTGGCGTCTTCGCGCTCGAGGCCTTCGAGGAGTTGTCGGCCTTGATCTCGTACACCGTCGGCGGCGAGGGGGCTTTGGGCGGGTTAATTTTCACGGTGTAGGTCTTCTGGGGCCCGTTCGAGTCCGAGTTGAGGCTGATCGAGATCCTCTTCTCCTTGGTGGGCGAGTCCGGGAGTGGGCTCTTCCGGGACGAGCTGCCGGGGCTGATGCTCGGCGTGGGCCGCAGCTTGAGCGTCAGCTTCATGGGCGCCTCCTCCGGGCTGGAGATGAGCATGACCGGGGAGTGGTGGCGCTTCCGCTTGTGGTGGTGGTGGTGGTGGTGGTGGTGCTTGGACTTCTTGCTCTTCTTGCGCACCACCTTCTCGTGCACGATCTCCGGCTCGTCCTCCTCCACCGTCGGGCTCTTGCTGCTCGACGAGTGTCCGGGAGAGAAGCACGCGCCCTCCGGGCCCTTCCCGGCGGCCGCGTCTTGCACCTCCACGGTGTACGTGGCGACGTCCTCCTCCGGTTCCTCGACGACGACCAGCTCCTGGCCCTCCTCCTCGGCGGCGAGCAGCTCCTCGACGACGCCGTCGTCGTCCTCGTCCTCCGCGATGACCAGCGACGCCGAGGACGTCGTGTCCGCCTCCATGTGGTGGTCGCCCTCCATGGCGGCCTCGTCGTCGGCGTCCACCTCCACCTCCTCGATCGAGTCCTCGATGTGCTGGTCGATGTCCTCCGTGTCGGTCACCACCTCCATCTCGATGTGCTGCTCCAGCTCGCGCTCGTCCGCCTCGCTCACCTCCGCGCTGTGCCCGTTCTCGTAGGCCGCGTCCTGGTCCGCGCCCGCCTCCTGGTTCCGCTCGCTCTCCGCGCTCTCCGGGTCCGAGTTGTCGTACACGAAGTCGAACTCCTGCGTCGTGTTGCTGTCCTCGTTGTCCTCGTTCTGCACGCTGAACTCGTACACGTCCTTCTTGCCGCGCTTCTTGAACGTGGGCTTGTGGCCGTCGGTCCTCAGCAGGTTCAGCAGGTTCTGGTACTTGGCGGAGGACTTCTGGTTGGCCAGCGTGTTCCTGCGGGTCTCGGCGTCGGACGACAGCTCGTCGTCCGTGCAGGGGGCGTACACGCGCCGCGCGCCGGGCCTCGCGTTGTAGCGGGCCTCGAAGTCCTCGAGGCTGGTCTTGGGGGTGCGGCGCGTGCTGCGGTACACGGGCGTGTACTCGTCCGCCTCCCAGCGCGGCGACTTGGCGGACAGCCGCCGCCGCTTGGGCTGCTCGGCGTCCTCGTGGTCCGACTCCTCCTCCATGGCGCCGATGGCGCTGTACGCGGCCGTCTTGGCGCTGCGCTGCCGCTGCTGCCGCCGCGCCGAGGAGCTCTCGTCCGAGCTGGAGCCGGCGGAGCCGCCGGACCCCGTCAGGCGCGGGCTCAGGCCGGAGCCCCGCGACCGCGGCGTCGGGCAGGACGCCATCTGCGGCACGACGGTCGGGGCCACGGTGGCGATGGGTGTGACGAGCACGACGGGCAGCGGCATGGACGCGGCCGCCAGCGCCGCCGGGGTCTGCGCGGGCTGCGGCGCGGGGGCGGCGGGGGCCGCGGGGGGCGGCGCGGGGGCCTGCTCCGCCACCGCGGTCCTGGCCACCGGCGCGCGGGCCGGCCCCGCCGGCGTGATGCGGTACGTGAACCGCATCGGTGATCTCTGGAATCAAATCCAAACCCGAATTAGAGGACTTATTCTCAGCGAACAGAGTGTGCAGGACGGGGCAAGGGTGCGAAATGCGATACTCACAGCTTCGTAGAAGAACTGGTACGCGACGTCCATCATGGTGGAGTTGTCCGCGACCTCCTCGCCTTCGTAGCACATGACGACCTGTGAAAAACGTGACTGCATTAGAGAGCGAAAACTTTTGACTCGTGCTCCGCGATCAATGCAGAAGAGGGTAGGGCTGCTCACCTTGAACCGGACACTGATCTCGTATTTCATACGAAGGAACTTTTTCAAGTGTTGGACGGTGAAACCAGCCGGACACTGCAGATACCTTCGGTGCCGGTTGTCCTGTGAAAAGAAACGGATCTGTAACTCGTATTCTTTTGCGTGTTTGTGAAACGGAGAAAGCAAGTGTCGCGCCCTTACCTTTTTCTCCTCCGCCTCGTCCGTTTCCTCGCCATCCTGTTTGGCGAGCCGGGGCCGGACGGGACTGAAAAACAATAATTTTCGTTAGCGCAAACTGATATTGGGATTCATAGACACGACAAGCCTTGCGGACTTTTCGTTTATATTCACCTTTCATACTCCAACGAAACGCTGAATTTATCATCCGGAGAGTAAAGATGAATTTTGTCCACGATTCTGTCACGAATCGTCTCCTCTTCTGAAAGATCAGAGGGTAATAATGGCCTAGAATTCGGGGGCTGGTGGTCCGGCGAGAGCGGTTTGTGCTTTTTCAGGAAATTCCACTGCCGCGCTACTTCGTTCTGGTGTAATCTTGGGACCAGTTTGTAAACGATGAGCTGCTTCCTCGGGTCGGGCCTGCAATGAAAACGCAGAGAATGAGCGAAATTCGGAAGCGAGCGCTTGCGCACTACAGTCTCATCTGGGAATAAACACGCACCGAAGTTTGTTCAAAGGGCAGCCGCGCTCCACTTGGACCTCACACTCCGGACAGAAGAGGCTGCGCTTGAAGTGCTTCACTATGCAGGAGCGGCAAACTGCAACAACGAAACGCACGCGAGTCAGCCCGGGCACTCGCAGCGACGGTGCACGCGTCGCCGCGGACGCCGCGGCCCCCCCGCCAACTCACATGTGTGCAGGCACTCGGTGATGGTGGTCGCGTCCACGAAGTAGCCCTTGCAGATCTTGCAGGTGATGAAGTCGTTGTAGTACGACAGCAGGGCCTTGCGGGCAGCGCCGTCCTGCACGGCCGCGGATCTGCAACAGGGAACGCCGGGAGGGGCGGGAATTAGCGAGAGACTCTCAACGGTCAAATAGACCGCGCCACCAGAAGCAGCAGCGGTGGCGGCAGCGTCCCCGGCCTGCCGCAGCGCGCCGCAGCCTCCACCCCGCCCCACCACCCCTCGCTGCCCCTCCGCCGCCCCGCGCCACCACCACCACCACCCCTCCCCGCCGCCGCGGCGCGCGCTCCCTCCCCTTCTTTTCTTCCCCCGGTCCCATTCGACATGGCGGAGCGCGGTGTGACGCTGAGGGGGAAGCCATTGTGACAAGATGGCGACAATTGGCGCGTGCGTACACACAAATTACGTGACCCCGAAGGGTCCGCTCTCTCCATGCCCCTCTCTCTCTCTCTCTCTCTCTCTCTCTCTCTCTCTCTCTCTCTCTCTCCTCTCTGCCGGCTGCTCGGCACGCCCGGCGCTCCAAAATCACACAGACGGCCGAGCGGCCCATTTGAATACGCGCGACAGAGTTTCTCGCCGGCTGTGGAAAACCGAGGAAACTCGCAAATGAAACATAGGTCCCGCGCACTCCCTGTCACGCACTGCACCGCTCCTATATTACGACTACAAAACGTCAGGCTCTCTGCATCATATTTGCACCGAATTCAGCCAAACTCTGTCGCTGAAATCGCACGCCTGGGTGGCCCCTCACAGTGATAACTCTGCCGGGGGGATGTCGAAAATTTCCCTCGAGTATATAAATGTACAGTACTATAAATCCCGAGGCATTTCTAAGGAATCGTTTCAATGTGGCGGTTTCGCTTTTTCGCTCGCACCGCGCCTTCTTCGCCGTGTAGCACGAACCGCCTCGCGCGGCCCCCGCAGGCCTGCTGGGCCACACCGGCGGCAGCAGGAGGGCAGGTATGTCGTCTGACGTCCTCGCTCTAATGATATTCCCGCAAGGCGATGCTTATCACACAGGAAGCGGGGCGCGGCGCGAGGAGACGGGGTGCCCGCCCGCCGCTACCTCACACTTCGCACCTACACACGCCTCGTCCGTCTACCTGCCCTCGCCACCTCTCGTCGGCCCGGCCGACCACCACCGGGGCCAGCGGGGCCAAAGTGGCTGCTGCCTGCACACATACGCAATAGTAACGTAAGCGGCGGCAGCACGTGTGAGTGTGTAGTGTGTGTGTGTGTGTGTGCGTGTGTGTGTGCGGTCTCATCGGGCTGCAAAGTTCAAGGAGCACAACACGTGTATGTACGCTTTCGCAGGTGCGCGCGAGCACCGCGGGTCTCGCGACGACGCGTCGTGTAAGATTGACGCTTGTCAGCCTCGAACACGCCGCCGCCGCCGCCGCCGCCGCGTCGATTGCCTTTATACGGCTGGTTCGATAACACGACAAGACGTTCGGCCGCACACGGCGCGCGCGCGTTTCGCACGCACACACACACACACATTCGCACACACATGTTCGCAACGTGGCCGATGACCTCCGGCAGCGGAGGCCGGAAGACGGCGGCCGAAGAGGAGGAGGAGGAGGAGGAGGCGTTTCCAGAGATCGCCAACATGTGCGCTTCTCTCTGCGAAAACTGCAGCGTTACTGAGCGGGGCCCCTGGCGGGGGAGGCAGCTACAAAAGTGGAGATGGAAAGTGGGCCCCGACGGCGACGCGGCCATTTCCCTGAAACACAGCCGGCCGCACAGTGGAGGTCACTCACTCACTCACTCATTGTACGGCCGCACCGCAGCAGACACAACGGTTCGCACAGAGTCGCTCCGTCTCCCATGTTCGGCACGACAAAGGTGTCCGCCTTTGTTCACAGCAGGGTGATGACGATGACCCCGGATAGGACAATGATGCTGACCGATACACTGTCAGTGTGTGTGTGTGTGTGTGGGAGGGAGGGACAGAGAGAGAGAAGGAGGGAGGGACAGAGAGAAAGAGAAGACAATTTCTTCAAGACGATCCGGTGGGCGATCGGCGGCCGCCCCTCTGCTCGGATCAGCACGCGGCGAAAGGGGGCGAAAGGGGAGCGATAGAAGGGGCTTATACAGACGAAGCCAATGGTCTGGAGACAGATAATAATTAGAGACCGGACGGGTCGGGCGGGGCGCGGCTGTGGCGCCGCTGTGCGGCCGCTGGGCGGATTGTATGGAGATTATTAGTCTGATTAGAGCAAAGCGCATACCGCGCGGGGCGTGGGGGGATGGGATGGGGTGCGAAGGAGAGAGAGCGAGGGAGGGAGCGAGGGAGGGAGCGAGAGCGAGAGAGCGCAGGAAAGAGTGAGAGAGTGTGTGTGTGTGTGTGTGTGTGTGTGTGTGCGAGGGGGAGGCTGAGGCAGAGAGAGAGCGTGCGAGAGAGAAAGAGAGTGAGGGGGAGGCTGAGAGAGGACGAGAGAGAGAGAGAGAGAGAGAGAGAGAGAGAGAGAGAGCAGTGGGGGAGGGTCGGTCGGCTGGTCGCGGGGGCGAGTGAGGGAGGGTGGCTCCCTGGCAATATGCCCCGGGGAGCCGCGCCGCGCCGCGCAGGGGTTGGCAGTGGTATGCGGGGCGAGGGGAGAGGGGCGGGGAGGGCGAGTGGAGTGTTGTCTCAATGCGTCGACATCATAACGATATGAGCACGGCGCGTGCGTGTGTGTGCGTGCGCAATGTTTTATGTTTTTTCTGCTATTTTTTTTCCCCGGGATGCGAAAGGGGGAAAAAAATGCGGTGCGAGTTTCAACTACTACTGTATGGCGTGTGTGGGCGCCTACTTCCTTTTCTGCAACATAATTTCGAGGAGGTGTATCCACTGCGTACGTCGTGCGGCGCGGAACTGATCCTCGGAAATGAGACCGACACGGCACCGCCCTCCACTAACGTGACTGCGGGTCCACGCCTAAAACCACCGCCGCCCCCGACGCTCTCATCAAAGAATCATCCCCGGTGAAAATCGGGGGATGAATGTACAAGTACGACAGGGCGGCGCTTTGTATGCATGCCGCCCGCGGTTTTGCGGTGCTGAATAAAACATGTCCCATCTCTGTCCCTCTCTCTCTGCCTTCCTGCTCCTCCTCTCTCTCTCTCTCTCTCTCTCTCTCTCTCTCTCTCTGCTCTCTCTCTCACTCACTCTCTGTGGGGGCGAGTTATATAGGACTCACGCCTCTTGCCCTCCGCCCTCCCCGGGCCGGCGCGTGGGACCCCCCCAACCCTGTTTACGTCAACGCGGACATCAGCACAGGCATGTCGCGTGCCGCAAACGCAACCCCCCGGCAGCCCTCACAGCCCCCGGCAGCAAACTTGTTGACTCGAGAACACGGGCGGCAGCGGCGGCGGCGGCAGCGGCAGGCGGGGAGGGGATGTCATTGGTCTACCTTGCGTCCCCTCACTCCTCTACGCCCCTCCGCACTCTATTTGTACGATGAAAATAAATAAATAAATATATACTGAATATAATAAAGCAATCGATAAATCCCGTCTACAAGTGTTCCTCCTCGCGCAGGACTGCAAGTCAGCAGCACGACAGCGGCGGCGGCGGAGCGAAAAAAAAAAAAGAAAAATCGTGGCACGACGCGGCGCGGCGCCAGTCAAAACAATTCCTTTGCGATGTGATTACAGTTCGCGGCGCGGCCGCAGCCGCAACGGGACAAATAAATCGTTGCAGTGAGAAGGAGAAGGGGCGGTGGAGAGGGGAGAAAGAAAGAGAGAGAGGGAAAGGCAGGGCAAAGGCAATAAGGAGAGAGAGAGAGAGAGAGAGAGAGAGCGAGCGAGAGAGAACGCACAGAGAGACGCGCGCTGGGAGTGAGCGAGAACAGAGATTGCCACTCATTAATAACAGGAGAGTGGAATCATCGACAGGGACCATTTTTTCCAGGGCGGCACGACGAAGCCGAGCGGCGGCGGGTGAGTGGAAGAGAGAGGGTTGGGGGGGGGGGGGGGGGATCCGAAGGGGTGTTAAGGGCAGATTAATGCCCCGGCCCCGTTTATTTCGGCCCTTTAACTTTTTATCACCGGACGCTGCCGCGGGCGGGGGAGGGAGGAAAAGAGAAGGGCGAAGGGGCGGCGGGCGGAGGTTGGGAAGGGGGTGAGCGGGCAGCCCCGCGGCGCACGCGCGTAGCCAGTGCCGTCGTCGGCGTGATGCCGCCGTGGCGTGGTTTTTGGACAGCGGCGGCGGCGGCGGCGGCGGCGGCGGCGTATCCGATGACAACGAACCTACTGCACCGTATCGGCCGTCCGGGGCCGGCGGCGTCATGTCGCTGTGGTTTGGCCCGCACCCCGTCACCGCCGCCGCTGCCGCCCCCGCTGCACCCCCGCCGCCGCCGCCGCCGCTGCCGCCCCCGCAGCCGCGCACACCCTCCGGGAGCGTGCCGCCTATTACGGGCAAGCTATCCCCCGGGACCCACACCGCCGCCGCCGCCACCCCATCCCGCAGGACCCCATTTCTCTCTCGCTCTCTCTCTCTCTCTCTCTCTCACTCTGCGGGGACCCACGCAGGTATAGAAGAGAGGATGAGAGAGAGAGAGAGAGAGAGAGAGAGAGAGAGAGAGAGAGAGAGATGAGTGCCGAGATGAGAAAAGGGCGGCGAGGCGAGCAGAAACCGTGGCGCGAGCAGGATGGAAGGGGATTTGAGCTCGCGCGGGGCGGGCACCATCAGAAAATATATATTACAGTATAAAGTGCTTGGGAATATAGCAGCGGTGCGTACTACTGCTATCTGTCTGGCAGCATCGGGTCGGGTGTGTGTGTGTGAGAGAGAGAGAGAGAGAGAGAGATACACAGGGAGAGGGAGGGAGAGGGAGCGAGAGGGTGCCGTGTCGTGGCCGCGGTGACGTCGGCCGCGACAACCCTGTTGGACTGCGGTACCACCGGCCGCTTACCAGCGGCGCCGCAGCCACCGGAATTCATTTTTAGCCCCCCCGCTTCTCCAAACAGCGAGCCGGTCAGGAATAACTTTTAAAGCCCCGGCGGCTGCTGCTGTTGCCACTGCTGCAACAGCAAGCGGGCGGCGGCAAGGAGACCAGACCGTCGTCCCCCCCCCCCCGCTCTCGCTCTCTCTCTCTCTCTCTCTCTCTCTCTCTCTCTCTCTCTCCTCCCTCTCCCCGCGCCGACTGCTTCGTCGATAAGAAGTGCAACTTCCGCGCGCGGCGGCTGGCGGGGATCGAACCCGCGGCCGGCACAGCACAACGGAGGCTGTCACTTGTTGTTATCGCCGAGGTCGCCGCCGTCAGTCACAGAAACTGTTTTTTTTTTTCGTTATTTTTTTTTCGTTTTGCGATGCACCATACGTATCGTGGTCAAAGCCGAGTTATACTCGGTGAGATACGCAGGAGGGAGCGAGAGGGGGGGATGTGCTGACCGAATCGCTAACATAAAAAGAATGCTGTTGACGCCGGCAAAATTTCTGTCGCTCTGTCTTTCTCATTCTTTCTTTCACTCACTCATTCTTTTTTACACACGCACACACGCACACGTAAGGCATCATAAGCGCCTTACCGGTCCCACAACTCCGTGTGTGTGTGTGTGTGTGTGTGTGTGTGATAGAGAGAGAGAGAGAGACGGCTACAAAAACCTTGCTTACGTGCGTGTAAACCGGGTTGGTGCCGCTACCGCTGCATCGCACGGGCCCGCGACAGGCTTTTGTTTCAGGCGAATTCAGCGAAACTCGTTGGTCGCGCAGCTAAGCATGTCAACGCCAGCAGCATAGCAGTGGCCGGCAGTCCGACCGCCCCGCCACGCAGCCAGCCAAGTCGCGCGCGCGCACACACACACACACACACACACACACCAATGCTCTCCACGACACCGAATAACCCAGACAGCAGCACCACATCGCAGACTTGTGGGAAAGTCGTCCAGGATCGTGTTTTGCCATCCGACTCACGAATCTCCGGCGCGGACACGCCGCCGCCGCGGCTGCTGCTGCTGCAGAAACGAGTATCAGAATGGTGTCAGCAGCAGCTGCAGCAGCAGCAGCGGCACGAGGAGGGGCTGAAGTACGTAACGCGAAACACGAGGGAGGACGTTATTGGACGGTCCTCACAGACGGGCGGGGCGCCGGCGGCACTGGCGAAGCCGCGAGGACGAACGAGGAGAGGACATCGCCTCGCGGCCCTCCGCTTCGAAAAATACCCCGGCTAAAGGTCACGACTGCACAGAACGGGAGAGGAGACTGGCGCGGCAGCACGGCGCAGCAGTGCCTCCCATCAGCCGCTGCGGGGCACGCAACGCCACGCCCTCCAAACAAACATCAATTCACATCCACGCGGCATGGCGCGGCGTGGGGACCTTGCGATATTGGAAACAACGACGCGGGGCACAAGGAAGTCAAACAGGGAGGCGAGGCGAGGCGCGACCGGACCGCGGCCTGGGGGGGGGGGGGGGGGGGGGGTAGGCTCACCACCGCGCGACCACATAAAAACGACAGCGCCATCAGTCTTGGTATGAAAGAGAGAGAGAGAGAGAGAGAGAGAGAGAGAGAGAGAGAGAGAGAGAGAGAGAGAGAGAGAGAGAAATAAAAGCGCGATATGAAAAAGAAATACTACCACGGCAAACTTTCGTGTACAGGAGGCGCGCGTGGGGGATTACTAAAATCGTATATAAGTACAGCGAAATAAAGGAGGGGGAAAATATATCACGCTAAAAGGGTGATACAGGGTGAAAGCAGGCGCTGCTCGTATGTGTGTGTGCGTGTGTGTGTGTGTGTGTGATTCGCCCACATGCAGTGTAAGTACTCGCAGCGCTTGCCGCGGGGACCCCTGCGGCCGCGCACGGCATCACACCGCCACTACACAGCAACTACCGCCGCCGCCACCGCCGCTGCCACGGGCCACGAGCTTGGACGCGCCGCGGGGCCCTGTGATTGATGGGCGTTTTAGAGTCATTGGCCCCTCTCCTTCTCTCTCCCTCCTCTAACCCGCTCCCCAGCCTCTCTCTCTCTCTCTCTCTCTCTCTCTCTCGCACTGATGGGGGGCGCCCCCCTTCCTTCCTCCTCCTCCTCCTCCACCGAGGATCCTCCGCGAGCAGAAAAGGATTACGCGGCCCGTCAGGACTCGCGCTGCCGGCCGCTCTTCATTCGTCGATCAGAGGAGGAATGAAAAGAGTGAGTGAGAGAGATGGAGAGGCGAGGGCGAAAGAAGTAGGAGAGAGATAGAGAGGGGATGAGAGTGAGAGAGCGAGAGAGACAGAGGGAGGGGGGGGGGAGGGAAAGAATGGGAGAGAGAGAGAGAGAGAGAGAGAGAGAGAGAGAGAGAGAGAGACTCGGGGATTCACGGCGACGTGTCTCTCTCTGCGCCTCCGACGTTCGGTCAGCACTGCAAAGAAGGCCCAAGGAAATGTTCGCAGGTCTTTGGGAGGAGAATGCGAGAGCGGAGCCCCGAGAGAATCCTCGTCTGATGTTGCGGCCGCCGCCCCTACAGCGGTGAGTGAGCCGGGGGCGGGCCGAGAGGGCAGGGCAGGGCAGGGCAGGCCCCAGGCCCCCGGCCGCCGCGCCCCGCCCCGCCACGCCCTCGCGGCGCAGACCAATGAGGCGATAAAACCAACAGGTGATGATGAAGTAACGGCTGCGGGCCGCTCGGCGGCACGGGGCCGAGCACGGGGCCGGGCACGGCTACCGCCAAGACGTGCAGGGGGCCGCGGCCGCCATCATGAGGCCCCGAGAGCAGGACACCTCCGACAGCAGTGCTTTCCAAGTGCTGTTTCTGTCGCACTCGTGGGGTTCTCCATAAGACAGGGAGACAGACAGGTCCGAGAAGGCAGCGTTCGGAATGCGAGCCTGCCAGCTATAGAAGGCAGTGGCAGGGCCGAGGTGACGACGTGTCCACCCGGCCATAGTGTCAATAAGCCAGAGGACGGCAGCGTCTCTGCGCCGCCCTGCACCCCCGACTCGAGCCCCGCTCCTGGCAGCACCCCGAGGCCGAAGCCATGGGAACGCCGCCGCTGCCGCCGCCGCCGCTGCTGCCGCCGCCGCAGCTGCCGCCGCCGCAGCTGCCGCCGCCGCAGCTGCCGCCGCCGCAGCTGCCGCCTCCTCCTCCGCCTGGACGACCCCGCGCACTTCGATCCCGATCCCCCTTTTCCTCCCCGGGAACTGCGCTGCTGCCCGGCCCGGACTGTACTGTACGGCCAGAGTACTACCGCGGCGCAGAGCGGAGAGGATTTGGGCGAAGACAGAGCGGCAGGGGGCGGGGCAGACGGGGAGGTAGGGGTGCCTGCAGGCCGGTGCAGCAGCAGCAGCAGCAGCAGCAGCAGCAGCGGCGGCGGCGGCGGGGAGGTACAGTACGGACGGCTTACGTCACGGGAACGCCACGGGGGTGGGGCCCGTGCACAGCCACGCCGGCTCTCTTTTTCCCAGTGTCTTCCCCGACGGTCGTGACACCGGAGGGGCCCCGGGATGAATGCCGTGTCCAATGCACCTGTCACCTCTCGCCTCCGCGGGCCGCTTTGAGCCGCCGAACCGAGGCGGCAAAGGCGAGTCTCCCCGCCGCGTCCCCGCCGCGCCGCGGCCCCCTCCGGCTTCCCCGCCGCCTTCGTTAGCTCAGCCCACTGTGATCCGGGCGGCAGCGGCGGCAGCGGAGGCAGCGGCGGCGGCTTCACCCCTACCCGGCCCTGCCGCCGGCTTGGCGCGCGCGCGAGCGCGCTCGAGCCGAGTCTGGGTGCCTAACCGAATTATCAACGGGTCGCTATCCTCTCACTCCCACTCTGTCCAATCTCTCCCTCTTACACACACAGAGACGCGCACGGGCGGCACGGCACACAGTGCTGCGAATCAGCGTCTGCAGAAGCGTTGCTGGATAAGAACATAGAGTGGGGCCCGGAGCCCCGCCCGGCGGCACAGAGCATGTTGGGCGGGTCGCCTCCACCGGGCGCGGTGCCCTCCTCACCGCCACGCGGCCGGGGACCGCCTCGCGGTTCGCGTTCTGGCCCTGATCTTCCACGGAGCCGAACGCGGCGGCGGCGAGCAGCGAGCGCCGGCCTCCACACCTCGACGCGGTGGCCTGGGCTGAGCCGGGCAGAGCCGGGCAGAGCTGGACGGTTCAGTGAACCCCTCTCCTCTCCCTCCATTCGCGGCGGCCCCGCGGGCCGCGCAGGCCGCGCCTCGCTCAGCGGAGACTGCAGCGGTGCTCTCTCTCTCTCTCTCTCTCTCTCTCTCTCTCTCTCTCTCTCTCTTTCTCACCGCGCTCCGGACGGCCAGCCGTTCCGCGGCGCTTCCAAAGTTATACGACTTCCTGGCGGAAGGCTGCGCGCCGCCACCTCCCGCCGCCTCGCCGCCGCCGCCGTCAAGGTGGTGGTGGAGGCGGCGGCGGCAGCAGCGAGCAGCACAAAAGTGTCGCGGACTTTTGCGTCCCCGATTGACGGCGTCCTCGGAGGACCTCCTGGCTGGAGTGATCCCGCAGTCATTAGGGACGTCGTCGTGCGCACGTCTCGGAGGGGGCGCGGGCCCGACGCTGACGTCGACGGGGGGGGGAGGGGGCGCCTGCGACGCCCACGCAGCCCCCCGGACTGCTCCGCTCTCGAGGGGAGGGGGTGGGGGTGCTGTTCCCCGACCTTGGCCGGACCTAAGAGCGGGGCCGCGGGGGGACGGATGGGTGGCCGACGGCAGCAGCCTCGGAAATGAGGCGACGCCCCGTCGGGCTAACCTAACCCACACCTCGGGCCGACGAGTGAGGGGGGCGCCCGCGGCCGAAACGGTCTCTCCCCGCGGCAAGGCACCGCCCCTCTCACCGTGCTCTAACGGGTTCCGCAAAGCGAGCCCGGCCACACCTCTCTCTAAACCACGAGACTTCCCTAATGGGAGTGACCTCGGTCACGGCCGCGGGGGAACGGGTCAGGGGGGTCATGGGGGCGCTGCCATAGCCGCAGCGGCCGGCCGTGCCATGGAGTCATGCCATGGGCCGTGGTGCAGCGCGAGGCAGCACGGCGACGCGGGAACCCCCCGGAACACGACCAACGCCGCCTTCGTCTCCGTGTCCGCGCGGACCACCCCGGCGACTGCGTGCGCGCCCGTATTCTCTGCATGACTCGCCTATTTATACTCATGTCCGGAGCGCGGCATCGTGTTATTACACCGCGGCCGCCGAGGCGACCACCGCCACACGCGTGCGTGCGTGCCGCGCGGCGCTGCGGGACACACGGCTGCTCGGCGGCGCGGTGCAGCGCGGGGCCGGGCGGGGCAGCGTCGGCAGCGTCGGCCCGACACGCATGACGGCGGCAGCGAGCTACTCGTCGGCCGAGTGCTTTTGGCATTCCTGCCCCCGCCGCCGCTGCCCCGCCGCCCCGCCCGCCGCACACCTGCACGGCCTTCGCAAGGCCGTCGTCGCCGCCGCCGCCGCCGCGCCCGGACCCACGGCCCGCCTGTCCGCGCCATGATGCCGCGCCCCGCGTGCCCGCGAGGGTCGGAGTCCACACCGCGATCGGCCGCGGTGTCCACACAGCCGACAATTATAATAATCCCTCCGCGAGGACCCCCAACCGAGTCATTCCGAACACTGTACTCTGGCCTCTCTCTCTCTCTCTCTCTCTCTCTCTCTCTCTCTCTCTCTCTCTCTCTCTCGTTCTCTCCCCCCCCCCCCCCCCTCTCTCTCTCTCACTCTCCTATAGGACTACCCCACGAGTGCAACAGAGACAGCGCCACGAGAGCAGCGTTCAGAATCGGCCGGCGGCGGCCTACTGTGTGTAATTGGCTAACCCGCACGGTCCGAGCTTTACGCCTGGGGCTCCGGGGCCGCGCCGGCCCCCGCGCCGGTCCCCGCTGCGCGGCCCTCCCCGCCGGGTGCGGAGTCACGCCCACAAGGGGGCCGTGCCGAGCCGAGGGCCGCGGCAGCGCGGCAGCGGGTGCGCCCACACCCCGCCCTTCCCTTCTCTCTCTCTCTCTCTCTCTCTCTCTCTCTCTCTCTCTCTCTCTCTCGCTGAGACACACACACACACTCACAAGGAGAGTTTTGACCCCCCCCCCCCTCCTCCTCGGCCACTTCTCCTCTCCTCGCCTTGTCGTGTTATTTGTCGTCGCCTCGCGAGAGACAAAGTGGTCGCGATTACGGTGGCGGTCTGCTGCCACGCCGCCGCCGCCGCCGCTGCTACTGCCGCCGCCACCACCACTACCGCCGCGGGAGGATCGCGGGGCCGATCTCATCCGCCCCGGTGTGCCGTTTTCATTAAACGAAACTAACCGCGAGACGACAGCACGGCGGCGGCGGTGGCAGCTGCAGCAGTAGCCAACACCAGGCCGGCGCGCGCGGCCACGTTCGCAAATTAATGATGACAACCGGCTCTGCTTGCTGCACACACCGGCTGCCGTGCCGCGGCCTCCTCCATCCTCCTCTTTCTCCTCCTCCTCCTCCTCCTCCTCCTCCTCCTCCCTGCTCGAGAACACACACAGAGTGCGTGCGGCCTAGAGGCGCGCACGGAGTGCCGGCCGGAGGACGCGACACCGGCGGCAGCGCCGTGAAACATGGCTGCGACGTCCAGGCTGCCCGCCCGCCCCCTGTTCGCCTCTACAGACTGGGGCCGGCCGCCGGGCGGAAGCGGCGCGGCTGCTGACCCACTTTGCGCTCTGCAAGTATGCCTATTATTCAAAGTGAGGGGCTTTTATAAGGACACGTGGCGCCCCACGGTTCAGGGGGGGGGGGGGGGGGCGCGGGGGGGGGGGGGGGGGGCAAGGCAGCCGGGGGGGCGGCTCTGCCACCGCCGCTACCGTCCTGCCCCCTCCCTCCCTCCCGATCAATCGCGGGCGCCCACAATGCCTCCACGCTTTACGCCTCTCCACCCGGTTCCATCGCGCCCTCTTCTGGCCGGTCCGGCACGGCGAACAGAACAGAACAGAGGAGGACAGCGGGTGGGAACAGCTCAATGCGACACTTTGACAGCAGTCAAGGGCTCACGCGGGGGCAAGGGCCGGCGAGGGCGCGCTGCCCTCCGCGACGAGGAATGCCCCGAGTCACTCTGGGTAAGCACACGGCGGCCCTCTCTTCTTTCTCTCTCTCACACACACACACGTTAGGTGTGTGCTGCTTCCGTGCTTATGTAGATGCAACGTCGGGTCCAGCACAAGTATGTACACTTCAGCATGTGTGTCAGAGAGAGAGAGAGAGCGAGAGAGAGAGAGAGAGAGAGAGAGAGAGAGAGAGAGAGTAGGAAAGATGGGAGATCCTTCTTATCAGATAACGATGTCGTACCGGACTATGGCCAGGCTGCAGGGGTGGGGCCGGCAGGTCTGAGGAGGCTGGGCCGTGCCCGCCGCTGCATCAGAGGCAGGGGTCGAGTCAGGGGGTCGGACCGCGGGTCGGGCCGGGTCGGACAGGGTCGGGTCGGGTCCGGCCGCTCCTCGGAGGCCGGCGGGCCTTTCAGCCCGGCTAGGCGGAGTATAGACAGCCGATGATTATCAGCAGATTGGTGGCCTGGGAGGAGGAGAGAGGGGCCGGCTGCACGTAACGCCATGCCTCGGCCACCCCGTCCTGTCCTGTTCTGTCGCGCCCTCTCCCTTGGGGGCCCGCAAAGGGACGCCCTGGGGACGCCCTCGGGACGCCCCCGCACAGCCACGGGCCGTAGAGCGGCGGCCTCGGGTCCCAGGTGCGTTGCGAGTCAGGGGGTGAAACAGAAATAAAACTCTCTCCCTCTCTCGCTCCACGTATTTGCATAGACTAGTCTGTGGCATAAAAATGTTTCCTCGCGGCGAATTGAGGCAGTTCTCATCTCTCTATCTCTCTCTCCCAGTGCCTCTTCCTCTTACACTTGCTCCGCAGGTGCGCTGCGGTTTTGGAGAGTGGCGGCTGCGGCGGCGGCGCGCGCCGGGGTAGCAAGGCGTGAAGCGGTGAACAGGTAGGCGTGCCGGGAATGTCAGGGGCCCCCGCGGCCCCGCCGCGCCCCGCCCGCCCCCTCTGGGGCCCCCCGATCACCGCGCCGCGCCTGATAACGTAACGTGGGAATACTGACGTCTAATTGGTCGGCGCCCGCAGGCCCGCCCGGCTAATTGGGCGGGCAGATCGAAAACCCGGCGAGGAAAAGGGTTTGGGTCGGGACGGCGCCGCAGGTAGGCACGTAGGCGTCGTGCACCTGTAGCACCGCAGGCCGCAGGTGTGGCCGTCGTGCCCGCGGCGGGGGTGGCGGGGGCGGCGGTGACAAGACCGCTGTCAGCAGTGCGTAGCATCTCCGCGTGTTCCAAACTCTATTTTAATTTTCGTAAAAAGTATTTATATTTTTTGTTTTGGAGGAGACCTCCCGCCGGTGCTCCGCTCGCGGTGTCGATGCCGTCACGTGACGAGGCGCCGCGCCGGGTACCGCCGGGTACCGTACCGCGGCGGGGCAGCGGACACGGGGAGATGAAAGGAGCTGTGATGAGGATAGGACAGCCAGCGGCGCGCGGAGCGGCGCGGAGCCCGAGAGAGGAAGGAAGGAGGAAGAGGAAGGGGGGCGCGGTGCGGCGCGGCGGCGGAGGAGGCCCCATCGAGTCGTCGACCCGGCTAGGCAATGCCTCTCTCCCCGCGGCCCCCCGCGGCCCCCGCGGCGTACTGCGCGCGCCGCGCGCTCGCCGCACCGCAACTCGCAGGCGGCGGCAGCGGCGGCGGCGGCGGCGGCGGCGGAGCGCTCCGGTTCAGCAGGTGAGCGACAGTGGCGTAGCACACGACGCTGCCCCAGCCGCGCGCCCGGAGGCAGGAGGGCTGTGCGCCGTTGTACATAGTGAAAAAAAAACCGAGCGCCCGGTTACAGACACTGGAAAAGATGGCGGTTAAGCGGTTACACTGAGAATAACTTTCGAGTCCCCAAAATTTCGAGAAATTTTTCGGAAAAAACAACCATGCTTTCGAAAACAATTTTGACTTTTGGAGAATCCTGGATACATTCCTGAAAATTCGTTTGAAAGTTTCGGGACGAGAAACACAAGGTTACGGTTGCCCCTCGATCGATAACCGAATACATCGGTTATCAAAATACCACCGAATGCAATCGCATGGCTCTACCCGGAGGCCCCGGAGGCCCCGGAGGCCCCAGAGGCCACTCCCACCCGCCTGCAGGCCCTGCAGGCTCGGCGGCACAGCGCCGGGCCGCAGCGCCGCCGGCCACCGCGCGACCCAATTCGGCGGTGCGGGGAGCTACGCCGGTGGGGCCTCCGGGCCGCGGTGCTGCGGTGCCTCCGGGCCGCGGGGCCGCGGGGCCTCCGCCGGTGCCGTGCTGCCCTCCGCCCCGCCACGCCACGAGCGCCGGTGCTGGAAAGAGCTGAATCACGACTACTGTTATCCGGCCGTTGTGCAGCAGCGGCAGCGGCGGCGGCGGCGGCTGCAGTGCAGACCCGTCCGCAGTGACGCCGACTCCAGCGGCGGCGCCGCGTTTGCATTCGGAAGCAGCCGCGGGGGCCGCCGGGGGCCACGGCGGCGCGCCTCCGCTTCGATCTCACGGGAAAATGAGGATGGCGTTCGTGGCGGCACCGAGTGCCGTGTGCCGTGGCGGCGCCGTGGCGGGCCGCGTGCCCAGATTGGACCCCGCGCGCGCGCGCAGGCCAGGCCCGGCAGCGGTTCACCAGCCTCCGGCCGCGGGCCGCTGCCACTGCCAGCTCTCATGTCAGCAGAGGGTCGCCGTCGTACAGGCCGGCGGCGGCCCCCTGACGGCGGCCTCCGCCGGGAGACGTACCGACGACGGCGGCCTCCTCCTACTCCTCCAGGGGCGTCCGACAACCGCATCATCTGGACCACTGGGCAGGAAGGCATTCCGTCGTGAGGTCCCCGAACACGGCGTTGTCTGTCGCTCGGACCGGTGTTGCCAGAGGGGCGGGCCGAAGGTGACCCACCCAATCTCACCGGTGGTGGAAATCTCTCCACCACCTCCACCTCCTGCCCATTACAGGCATTTCAAACGAGGCTCGAAAACGGAAGCAAGAATACTTCCAGAACGGCAACGCGGGTGGTAATGAGACTAACGCACGCCGCCTCACCCTGCGATCCCTACCCGTTTCCACTCCAGAAAAAGCGTTCGTGTTCTTCGGCTTCCGTTCGTGGGCTTCGCTAGGTGCTACAGCTACCCAGCCGCGTGCCTACCCGCCGCCCTGGCAGGCAGGCGGCGGTACAGGCGCCATGTTTACACCGCGTGAGGACTCTGCTTTTTGCCCACTTTTCCGGCAACACCGGGGAACTACCTTCCGCGCGGCAGCACGACACCAAGGGTCCGTGAAAACGGGGAAAAAAAGTCGGGGCGCCGCGGCTGTGAGAAATAATTGCAGCTGACGTCGCCCGGCGCCCGTTCACGGCGCACACAATGCCAGTGAGAGGCCCCCCCGGCCGCTGTAAATCGGCTACCGGGCATCGCGATAATGATCGGTAATGAGTCGGCTGGCCGCGCCGCCGCCGGTCCCCGCGCACGGTAGCGGGCCGCCCGTCACCCGCGCCGAGGTGAAAGGATCTCTGTAGTGTGAACTACACCGCGGGGAAAACTACAGTAAAACTGTAGTTTGTGCACAGTAAACTGGACTTCCGCTGGGGCAAAACTGCACTTCAGGCCCTCCCGCCCGGGACTTGGTTTCTCATACTCGTCGCTCGATTTCTCATGACGGGAACCCTCCGCCTTCCCCCCCCCGCCGCCATGACACGACACAGTTTTTCGGTCCCGCTGCTGCCGGCCGCCTCGGCACGTCGTGTGTCTGCTGCTATATAGGGTTACACAGGCGTACAACAGCGGCGGGGGGCCCAGCAGGAGGGGCACGTGCGCCGTGACGGGACAAACACTTTGTTGCAGTCGGGAAGGGGTTGATCCCCGAAGGGTGGGTGGACAAGGGAGGGGGTGGAGGGGGATCGGCAGCAGCGGCAGCCGCTCTACGGTGACGTATTGCGTCATTTGCACGGCAGGCGTCCTACGGGAGGCGGGGTGGGGGGCGGCGGCGGAGGTAGGAGGTTGGGGGGGGGGGGATATCACGTGGGGGGACGCGGTGGACAGCGCGCGGTGCGGATGGATCAGAAAGAGGGGCCACCCTGCCCGTCAGCGCTACACCACCGCAACCTCCGTCCACACACACACACACACACACACGCACAGGAGACACAAATGGCGCCTGCCGGGTAGGCAATCCCCGCACACGCGTGTCGTGCGGGCCCGCCTGCCCACGCCCAGTATGGCGGCCAGCCTGCGTGCGACAGAGACGGGACGCCTCGTTCGGCAGCGGGAGTGCAAGTAAGATGCCCGACATGTTCCTCGCACTGCCGTGCTCAGACGGTGTGTCCTGTCCCTCTTGCACTGGCGGAGACGCCAGCGCAACGACGCACGGGTAATAAAGAAAAATCATCGCGGCGCCACGCCGCCGCCCCCGGCAAACAGGCTGCGCGGCCGTCCGCTCGCCTTCCCTGTTTGGGGAAAGTTTGTTGTTGCGGGGGGCGCCGGCGCCTCCACGGCCCGCGGAAGTTTCGGAGCGGGCGCGCGCATGCGCACACCCGGCCGCGGGCCGCGCGCCGCTTATCCGGGGCGGAGCGGAGCGGCGGCCTCAACGGCGACGTCGCCCCCTCCCTCCCTCCCTTCCACCCAGCTTTTGCTCATTATTTTCATACAGACCTCTTTAATTGCGTTTTCTAGTCCCCCTCTCTCCTCCCCTCGGGCGACGCTCGCCCCCGCGGCTCGTCCACCCCTCACACTCACCAACTCACTCATGCACACACACACACACACGCCTACACACAGACACACACACACTCACACCATTCGCACTCGCACGGCCTTCACTCGCATGGAAAGGTCGTATGCGCAGCACCCATTTTTATTCGAGAGAAAGAGAGGGAGGAAGGGTGAGAGTGGGAGGGTGAGAATGTGTGTGAGAGAGAGAGAGAGAGAAAGGGAGAGAGAGGGAGAGACACCGGTGGCGCGGGCGGTGCGCGACGTTCGGCGGCCGGCTGCTACGACCGCCGCCCCGCGCAGCGGAGCTAAAGGAGAAAAATCAATTTCGAGCGTCGTCTGCTGTGGCCGTGGCCCGCCCCGGCGCCCGCTGCCTGGCCGCCGAGTTGGCACTCGGGGGGGCCGGCGGCGGCGGCCGCGGTGACAGGAGACGGGCGGCGCCTGCCGATAGCGCCTCGGTCACCTGGCAACACCACCCCGGGGAGCTATTCGCAGCAGCGCGCGTGGGGGAGGGAGCCGGCGGGGCCGCCGGCGGTACCGCACCTGAGGGAGGGGGAGCGTGGAGCAGATAGCAGTCGCACGAGTGTCTTCGGCGCGAAACGCTCGTCAAAAGTGAGAAGATCCCCCGAACAGTCCGGCACGGCGGCGGCATGCCGCGCACGTGCGCATCCGATGGGGCGTTAAGTCACGCGGGCGGCGCCTTCGCACGTGCACGACGGCTCACACGTGCGCGCACGCGCACGCACACGCACACGCACGCACAGGAATGAGCCGCGCAACGATTGAGACGCGCCTGCAACGGCCCGACGTCTGCACTGCCTGCACCCGCCCCGCGTTATCACTGACAATTCCCACCGTGCAAAATAGAGTGTAGAGTGTCCTTCTGAGAGAGAGAAGGTGAGAGAGAGAGAGAGAGAGAGAGAGAGAGAGAGAGAGAGAGGAGAGAGAGAGGTAAGGAGGAGGGAGAGAGACGCACACTCGGTGGGCGAATTTCGGGCCAATGAGTGCGCAATAACCGTACCTGCTGAGTAGTGCTCGAGAGGTCCGAGCCGAGCGGAATAACAAACAACCCTCATCACGGACAGACGGACCGGCGGCGGCGGCGGCGGCGGCGGCGGGGGCCGTGTCATTTGTGCGCCGACACGCGCCGCGCCGGCCACTTCCGTGTGAGAGAAAGAGAGAGAGAGAGAGAGAGAGAGAGAGCAATACGACGCACACGGTGCTCGTTGAATATTTAGACGACGAGGCCCGCACGCAGTGCGGGGGCGCCTCGGGGAGGTCGGGAGGGCCCTATCCGGGCCGGACGTGGGGGTGGCGACGGAGGAGCAGCGCGTCAGCAAGCGTCCAGCGCCCTGAGGGAGTCTCTCTCTCTCTCTTTCTTTCTCTCTCTCTCTCTCTCTCTCTCCCTCTCTCTCTCTCTCTCTCTCTCTCTCTCTCTCTCTCTCTCTCTCTCTCTCTCTCTCTCTCTCTCTTCTCTCTCTCATTTTCTCTCTCTTTCTCTCTCTCTGTGTATCTGTCTCTTTCACTCCCAATTTAAATGCCTCCGTGCTTCGTTTTTTTTGGTCTCGCAGACTTCTGTTAAAACTTCAAAATTTCGAAAAAAAAATCGTTTTTTTTTGTCAAATATTTTTCTAGTGTGGCCGCGAGTGCCCCCCGCAGGGCCCTCCGTCGGGGAGCCGTCGGCTGCCTCCGCCGTCACGTCGTTCACGGCGCGGCGGGCGGCGCCGGTGAAGACGTCGTTAGACGCGGAGGGATGCGCCCAGCGCGGCGCAGCGGCGCAGCGGCGGCGGGGGAACAAGTCGAGAGGGCTTCGATGTCGCAGTCTCTAGGGGGGAGGGCCGCGAGGCCGCGGGGGTGCGGGGGCCGCGGGAGGCGCAGGGCGGAGGGGGCGCCGGCCCTAACAACCCCGCGACACACCTCGCCACGGCACACCGCGGGCACCGCGCCAACACACACACACACGCACAGACGTGCGCCCCTCCGTTATTTATCGTCCATCATTCGAACAGAACAAGAAAATAAATTCAGTGCGTCCACGCACGCGCACGCCAGGGCCACGCGGGCCGCGGCCGCCGCCGGCCAGGCCGCAGCCGTTTTGTCTTGAAATTTTACCAGCCATTTCCCGGGCCATTCGTCAGCAGAGGCCGGGGGCCGCGACGACAGCTCCTACACGGTGGGGGAGGGCGGGCGGGAGGGAGGGAGGGAGGGAGGGAGAGAGGCAGGAGAGGGAGGAGGGTGTGGGCAGGCGCGCGCAAGGGAGTGCAACGCATGTGCCGGGAGTTTTCCGCCTCTCCGTCGCGTCGGCCTTTTTCACTCGCCTTTTGCTGCGGTTGGCAGACGTGCGGGCCCCCGCCCCGGGGCGCGGCACAGCGGCACAGCGGCACAGCACGGAGCGGCGGCCGTTCTTATGCTTTGAGGCCGACCACAAAACCGCACGAGTCTAATTAAGCACCGAGTCTTTCCCTTTTCCGATATACTTTTTTTTCGACCCTCCAAAAAAATAATAATTTGAAGTTGTCGTGTACGCACGTACACAGAGAGTACGGTGCGTGTCGCATGTCCGGGTCCCTTCGCAATCATGACGGAGGCGCGGCGGCGGCGCTGTCGCCGTGTTTACACTTCTCGCCGAGCAGCCGCGCCTACAGCCGCCGCCGCCGCTGCACCAGTTAGCGGGTCCGTCGTAACCAGCCGGGCTGACACGGTCACCAGCCCCTGCACCTGCACGGGGCGGCGGCAGCCACCGCGGCCGGGGCAGCCCAGGGCAGCCGGCACGCCACACTGCGAGTGAATGCACTCCATACCAACTCCTCGAACTCACTGCCTGCATTCATTTCATGAATTCACTGCATAAATTCATTTCAAGAATTCAGTGCATAAATTCATTTCAAGAATTCAGTGCATAAATTCATTTCAAGAATTCAGTGCATAAATTCATTTCAAGAATTCAGTGCATAAATTCATTTCAAGAATTCAGTGCATAAATTCATTTCAAGAATTCAGTGCATAAATTCAGTTCAAGAATTCAGTGCATAAATTCATTTCAAGAATTCACTACATAGGTTCACTTCACGAATTCACTCCGTGAAGCCATTCACGATGAATTCACTTGATGGATCCTCTCCGAGAATACATCCCGGAAATTCACCCTGAGAAATTGACAATGAGAAATTTACCCCCGAGAACCCTATGGTGCCCCGTCGTGAATTGACTCCATGAATTCACCCCCCGCGGCCCTCGTCCCCGTTGGGTCGCCGCACCCCCCGCTGCTGGGCCCCGCTGAGTGGCCTGCGACGATGCCACCACCACCACCACCACCACCACCACCACCACCACCACCACCACAGCAGCAACACAGCACCCCTCTCCTCTCACCGCCCGCAGCGGTTTGCGCTCACAGCAGGGAAGTCCGGCACACACACACACACACACACACATACACACACATCCCCTGCAGTGACCTTTTAAACTCTCCCCAGAGCCAAGGAAAAGGGATGAGAAGGGAGAAGAGAATCTGCGGGGGCTTCTGCTCCGTGTCCGACACAGGATGCAAGCGCCCCGCGCCGCCCTGCCGCGAACCCGAGAATTGTTTCTGCTACACTGCGTCCTCTGCAGCGCACGAACGTAGCAGACACCCACTGAATTTTTCATACGCTCCTGGCGACACTACACGCCTAACTACTCCCACCTTGAAAACAAAAACGTTTGATAGCACGATACAAAACTGCGTCCTGAATTTTTTTTTTTTTTTTTTTTCGGGTGCCCGCGCGCTCGCGCTCGCGCAGTCGCGATGTCCTTGCGCGTGGGAGAGCGTGCCGCGAGCGCTGCTGCGGTGCCGCTGGAGGTGAGAGGAGTGAGAGAGAGAGAGAGAGGGAGGGGGGAGGGAGAGAGAGGGGGAGAGAGGGGGAGAGAGGGGGGGAGGGGGAGGGGGGGGGGGGGGGGGCGTCATCACAGGTGGGACAGGTGGGGCCCGCGGATTGTGACGGCAGCACAATGGCCCGAGGCCTAACGGCACGAGAGAGTGTCGCGGGGCCACAACGATTCAGCGCGCCGATTGCCTTCGCGACGTCATTTACGCTTCCGGCACGCCGCGTGCTTTATTTTATTAATACTATTATTGCTATTATTATCCTCATCATCAATATGTTATTATTATTATTATTATTATTATTATTATTACAAGGCAAGGCAGCGGTCTTATGGCAAACATACTTACAGTGGCGTCCGCATTTTGGTAATCAATTTTTTTTCTCCCTTCCACTTCCTTTTCTTTTTTTTTTCCAGGAAGGAACGGAGGACACCGCTGCGCCTTCGTGGAGGGGGAGGGGGAGGTGGGGGAGGAAAGGCGAGTTTGATCTCATTCAAACATGAAAGGACACCGTTTCGACACACAAAGGTGTGCCGGCCGGCCGGGGTCCGGCCCGGCGCTGTGATGCAAGTCGTACGCACTTCGCCACAAAGGCGGCATCACGCGGGGATGGAAGGACCGACTGACTCCGAAGGGTGTGCGTCCGTCCGTCGTCTGTCTGTCTGTCTGTCTGTCTGTCTGTCTGTCTGTCTGTCTGTCTGTCTGTCTGTCTGTCTGTCTGTCTGTGCCCGTGCCGTCGCAAGGCCGGGCTGCACTCATGGAATTCCGACCACACAATGTATGCTGCTTATGAGGCAACCTGCGGTACGGCCGGGGGGGTCGGGCCCTCCCTCGGGTGGGAGAGAGACGGACGGCGCGAGAGCGGGGCGTCGCGCGCGGGAGAGCGACAGAGACGGACAGAGCCGGACGGACCGACAGACGGGCGGGCGGGCGGACAGGTCAGGCAAGCCGGCCGGCCGGCGTCCTATTCGGTGCGGTTGGGAGGAGGGGGAGGAGGAGGAGGAGGAGGCGGGGGGGGGGGGG